>WNWK01001008.1:0-142500 GCA_009830355.1 Cherax destructor | reverse complement strand
CTGGACTAATCCCACTAAGATTTTCCAGATGTAAATTATTTTGTATCTTTTCTTTACATTCTCTAAATCTACTGTTTTTCCTGCCTTACAAGGGACTGATATTATAAAGCAATATTCCAGCCTAGAAAGAACAAAAGACTTAAAGAGGATCATCATTGGCTTGGCATCTTTGCTTTTTATTACGGTTCTTCTTAGCCATCCTATCATATTTCTCACGGTTGGGATGATAGAACTGATGTGATAATTGAATGTGAGAGGTACTCTGACTTTATCATCCCTAAGTCCTTCACGTTGGTTTCTCGCCCTATTGAGTGGTTAAAATTTGTTTTAGACTTCTTTCTAGCTTATATTTTTCTCAGTTTTTCCATAATGTAGCAACTGAAAATTGTTCTCATTGAATATTATAGTGTTTACTGTGGCCCACTGTAAGAGTTGGTTTATATCCACTTGGAGACTTGCAGTGCCCTCAGTGGATGTCGCTCATTGAGTTGTTTTCCTTGTGTGTATTGACTCCGCTGTCTGATACTCTGTTCACTGCTGCCTCGACCACCACTGGTGTTTCGCCTCACTTTGAGAGTGTATAGTGGCCCACTGTGTCCATGTATCGCTTGTAACTCCCGTATGAAGATAGACTTAGAGCGTTGAATCTCCACTCTCTGGAGAGACGTAGAATGAGGGACAGTGCCACTCATTTTGTGGGTCAACATAGCACTATAACGACAGTACCGGAGAGTGCCACTCATTCTGTGGGTCAACATAGCACCATAACGACAGTACTGGACAGTGCCACTTATTCTGTGGGTCAACATAGCACTATAACGACAGTATAGCATCGTCTACAGATTTTTTTTTTTTGTGGTGGCTTCTGACTTAACTCTGTCTGTTAGAAAGTTAAAAATACATCTGTCCCCTTTTCCTTTGGCTCGCATTTTGTCGATCGCACTTGTCGATGGCTTATACAAGGTCTGCGTATACTGTATCCTCATTTTGTTTGTCTTTCAGTGCATTCACGACTATGTAGTAGTGGCCGAGTGGTTGCATGAGGAGGGAGCAACGTGTTCTAAACCCACACTGCCATGGGTTGTGCAACTGCTGACTCCATGTGGTTAGTCATCTTTCTTCTTAAACTCCTCGAATATTTTTATAATGCGAGACGTTGGTGCTATCGGTCTATAGTTCTTTGCTGTTACTTTGCTGTCACCTTTGTGGAGTGAGGCTACATCTGTTGTTTTAAATGACTGTGGGATAACCCACACGTCTAAAGAGCATAGAGTTGTAGTAAACATGACAAATTCTAGCCTCAGTGTTTTTCACTGACATGTCAGCACGTGATACGCCCCATTCTTGCACTTCTTGATGAACATAGTTTCATTAGACTGGGCCTGAGGCAGAGTGCATAGGCATGGTGTTAATGGCTTTTTTGAAGTCATGTGGGGTTAGGGTTGTTAGGAATTTTAGAGACTTTGACAAGGTTTTGAGTCTCGTTCATGAAGAATTCGTTTCTACTGTCGACTTTTAGTCCCATTAATTTCTCGCTGAGCACAGGCTCATATTGAGACTTAAGTATTCCATTTATTTCTTGGTTGTCACCAGTTTAAGTTTCATTTTGTGTGTGTGTGTGTGTGTGTGTGTGTGTGTGTGTGTGTGTGTAAGGTGGTAATACTGGATGTGATTTATGCTCTGGATTTTGAATGATTTTATCTTCTTCTTCTCTCCCTCTCTCCTGGACTCTGTATGATTCAACCAATTTGAATTCAATATCTTCTATTTCTCTAGTCAGTATTTCCTTCCGAAGTTCTGTGATTCTTCGTCTTTGCCTGCAGAAGGAGCGTCTTTAACTTATATCTTCTCTTTTTTTGTCCTTAGTAAGTAGCTTGAAGATACTTCTAGTGCCACTGAGGCAGTCCTTCATAGACACTGGCTCAGATTCATGTTAATCAAAATATCTTCCCAGCATGTTTTGTTAAGGGCATAATTAATTTGATCCAAGTTGATGTTCTTGTTAAAGCTGAATTTTGTAAAACCACCTTCATGACAGGGCAGGTGTCATTGACTTAAGAGTTACTCAAACTCAGCTGCCAGTCTCACGCTGACATCCCACTGACACAGCCCGGCCCACTGACATGACATCCCACTGACACAGCCCGGCCCACTGACATGACATCCCACTGACACAGCCCGGCCCACTGACATGACATCCCACTGACACAGCCCGGCCCTACTCTAGCAGCCCGGCCCAGGGCCGGGCTGCTGAGTAGGAAAGCTCTCGAAATCCTACAAAGGTATATATAAAAGATATGTGTACGAAGCAGTTTAAGCTAATACAGTGCATATGGAAAATTGTGAAGACGTATCGTCAAGGCACTGGAGGTATGAACACACCCAAAGCTGTTTGTGTCATCTGGGTGGTGGTGGTAGTGGGTGGCAGCCACTCCTTAATCACTGCACTTCACTATATTGCTCCACTTTTCACTTGTTTGAGTATATTATGACACTTAAACTTCCGTATGATTAATAAAGGGGCACTTACATTCTATACTAGTATTTTTGTATGTAATATATGTCTAAAAAGATTATATGTTTCTACCTTCACTGACTGTTTATTATGTATACCCTGTTGGGGTTTATATTTCGCGTCGGGCCGCCATTATATTTAGCGCCACGCTGGTGCTGCCATCTCACGGCAATAGGCCTACCGATCTCAGCCGCCCCACCCTCTCTCCCTCTCACTTGGCGCTACCTCAACTTATGATCAACAATTCCCACTCCTCTCCCGCAGCCGGGGAATTTAAACCCACTCCCTGTAATTCAAGAACCCAATAAAGTAACACGTCGCCTCGGAAGAGTATTCATTGCCCACCAGCGAAAAGAATTGTAATAATTATGCCTTAGACCTAGGCAACGGCGAGCACTCAGTTATTTAAAAAAAATCCATGTATATTTTTAGCACTTCACCAATTTGGTGAGGCTTAGTAGCTTCCTCCTTTGTTCTTGTATTTTCGTAAATAATTTAAAAGAACATGATCCCTTGAATGACAACATTGGCTTCCCAACACACTGGGTTTCAAGGCGCTTTTCTTTTGGCACTCTCTACATGGTTTATATTTTTTCACCGAATGCATACAAAGAATCCTCGTATATCATTTCATAAACTACAGTGCAACAATTCATGACATCATCGTCACTTTTCTCATAGCTTGTTTAAAACAAAACTCCGAAGTTATGTCTAGAAAAATAATGGAGCCTGCATACACACGGCAACCCACAAAAATCTCCCAGCACAGCACAAGGCTGCTGTGTGTGCTGCAAGATAACAGCAGCTAGTAACACTTTCACTCAGGCTGCTGTGTGTGCTGCAAGATAACAGCAGCTAGTAACACTTTCACTCAGGCTGCTGTGTGTGCTGCAAGATAACAGCAGCTAGTAACACTTTCACTCAGTCTGCTGTGTGTGCTGCAAGATAACAGCAGCTAGTAACACTTTCACTCAGTCTGCTGTGTGTGCTGCAAGATAACAGCAGCTAGTAACACTTTCACTCAGCTGCTGTGTGTGTGCAAGATAACAGCAGCTAGTAACACTTTCACTCAGTCTGCTGTGTGTGCTGCAAGATAACAGCAGCTAGTAACACTTTCACTCAGTCTGCTGTGTGTGCTGCAAGATAACAGCAGCTAGTAACACTTTCACTCAGGCTGCTGTGTGTGCTGCAAGATAACAGCAGCTAGTAACACTTTCACTCAGTCTGCTGTGTGTGCTGCAAGATAACAGCAGCTAGTAACACTTTCACTCAGGCTGCTGTGTGCTGCAAGATAACAGCAGCTAGTAACACTTTCACTCAGTCTGCTGTGTGTGCTGCAAGATAACAGCAGCTAGTAACACTTTCACTCAGTCTGCTGTGTGTGCTGCAAGATAACAGCAGCTAGTAACACTTTCACTCAGTCTGCTGTGTGTGCTGCAAGATAACAGCAGCTAGTAACACTTTCACTCAGTCTGCTGTGTGTGCTGCAAGATAACAGCAGCTAGTAACACTTTCACTCAGTCTGCTGTGTGTGCTGCAAGATAACAGCAGCTAGTAACACTTTCACTCAGTCTGCTGTGTGTGCTGCAAGATAACAGCAGCTAGTAACACTTTCACTCAGTCTGCTGTGTGTGCTGCAAGATAACAGCAGCTAGTAACACTTTCACTCAGTCTGCTGTGTGTGCTGCAAGATAACAGCAGCTAGTAACACTTTCACTCAGTCTGCTGTGTGTGCTGCAAGATAACAGCAGCTGCAAGATAACGCGCTAGCATTTCACTCAGTCTGCTGTGTGGAGATAACAGCAGCTAGAACCTTCCTAGTCTGCTTGTGCAAGATAACAGACAGTACTACATTCGTGGAAGATAACAGCGCTGAAACTTTCACAGCCGTGAAGATAACAGCAGCTAGACATTTCATAGCCGTGTGGAAGATACCGTGTAACATTTCACTGTTGCTGTGTGCAAGATAACAGCAGCTAGTAACTTCTAGCTGCTGGTGGAAACAGCGCTAGTAACACTCACTCAGTCTGTGTGTGTTATAACAGCATATAAATTTCCAGTCTGTGTGTGTGCGCAAGAAACACAGCTAGTAACCTTCACTCAGCTGTGGTGCAAATAACAGCTAGAAACTTCCTGCTGCTGTGTGCAAATACGCAGCTAGAACACTTTATAGTTGTGTGTTGCAAGAACAGCGCTAGTACCTTTCACGCTGCTGTGTGTAGATACAGCGCAGTAACTTATCAGTCTGCTGGGCCAGAAACAGCAGCTAGAACTCACAGTCAGATACACAGCTAGTAACATTTCACTCAGCTGCTGTGGCTGCAAGATAACGCTATAACACTTTCACTGTTCTGTGTGGCAAGATAAGCTAGTAACCTCCAGCTCTGGGTAAGATAACACAGCTAGTAACACTTCCCAGCTGCTGTTGTGTGCAAGATAACAGCAGCTAGAAACTTCCAGTGTGTGTAAGATAACACAGCTAGTAACACCACTCAGCTGCTGGTCAAGATAACAGCAGCTAGTAACCTTCCTCAGCTGCGTGTGTGTGCAAGATAACAGCGTAGTAACACTTTCACTCAGCTGCTGTGTGAAGATAACAGCAGCTAGTAACTTTCCTCAGCTGCTGTGTGTGCAAGATAACAGCGCTAGTAACACTTTCCCAGCTGCTGTGTGTGTGAAGATAACAGCAGCTAGTAACACTTTCCCAGCTGCTGTGTTGTAAGATAACAGCAGCTAGTAACACTTTCCTCAGCTGCGTGTGTGCAAGATAACAGCAGCTAGTAACACTTTCACTCAGCTGCTGTGTGTAAGATAACAGCAGCTAGTAACACTTTCCTCAGCTGCTGTGTGTTGAAGATAACAGCAGTAACACTTTCACCAGCTGCTGGTGTTGAAGATAACAGCAGCAGTAACACTTCACTAGGCTGTTTGCTGCAAGATAACAGCCTTGTAAGATAACAGCGCTGTACATTCACTCAGCTGTGTGTTGAAATAACAGCGCTAGTACCTTTCATCAGCTGCTGTTGTGAAGATAACACAGCTAGACCTTTCACCAGCGCTGTGTGCTCAAATAACACAGCTAGTAAACTTTACTCAGCTGCGTGTGGCTGCAAGATAACACAGCTAGTAACACTTTCACTCAGTCTGGGCTGCAAGATAACAGCACTAGTAACACTTTCCTCAGTCTGCTGTGTGTGTGCAAGATAACAGCAGCTAGTAACACTTTCACTCAGCTGCTGTGTGTGCTGCAAGATAACAGCAGCTAGTAACACTTTCCTCAGTCTGCTGTGTGTGTTGCAAGATAACAGCAGCTAGTAACACTTTCACTCAGGCTGCTGTGTGTGTTGCAAGATAACAGCAGCTAGTAACACTTTCACTCAGGCTGCTGTGTGTGTTGCAAGATAACAGCAGCTAGTAACACTTTCACTCAGGCTGCTGTGTGTGTTGCAAGATAACAGCAGCTAGTAACACTTTCACTCAGGCTGCTGTGTGTGCTGCAAGATAACAGCAGCTAGTAACACTTTCACTCAGGCTGCTGTGTGGCTGCAAGATAACAGCAGCTAGTAGCACTTTCACTCAGTCTGCTGTGTGTGCTCAAGATAACAGCAGCTAGTAACACTTTCACTCAGGCTGCTGTGTGTGCTAAGATAACAGCAGCTAGTAGCACTTTCACTCAGTCTGCTGTGTGTGCTGCAAGATAACAGCAGCTAGTAGCACTTTCACTCAGTCTGCTGTGTGTGCTGCAAGATAACAGCAGCTAGTAGCACTTTCACTCAGTCTGCTGTGTGCTGCAAGATAACAGCAGCTAGTAACACTTTCACTCAGTCTGCTGTGTGTTGCAAGATAACAGCAGCTAGTAACACTTTCACTCAGTCTGCTGTGGTGCTGCAAGATAACAGCAGCTAGTAACACTTTCACTCAGTCTGCTGTGTGTCTGCAAGATAACAGCAGCTAGTAACACTTTCACTCAGTCTGCTGTGTGTGCTGCAAGATAACAGCAGCTAGTAACACTTTCACTCAGTCTGCTGTGTGTGTTGCAAGATAACAGCAGCTAGTAACACTTTCACTCAGTCTGCTGTGTGTGCTGCAAGATAACAGCGGCTAGTAACACTTTCACTCAGGCTGCTGTGTGTGCTGCAAGATAACAGCGGCTAGTAGCACTTTCACTCAGTCTGCTGTGTGTGCTGCAAGATAACAGCAGCTAGTAACACTTTCACTCAGGCTGCTGTGTGTGCTGCAAGATAACAGCAGCTAGTAGCACTTTCACTCAGTCTGCTGTGTGTGCTGCAAGATAACAGCAGCTAGTAGCACTTTCACTCAGTCTGCTGTGTGTGCTGCAAGATAACAACAGCTAGTAACACTTTCACTCAGTCTGCTGTGTGTGCTGCAAGATAACAGCAGCTAGTAACACTTTCACTCAGTCTGCTGTGTGTGCTGCAAGATAACAGCAGCTAGTAACACTTTCACTCAGTCTGCTGTGTGTGCTGCAAGATAACAGCAGCTAGTAACACTTTCACTCAGTCTGCTGTGTGTCTGCAAGATAACAGCAGCTAGTAACACTTTCACTCAGTCTGCTGTGTGTGCTGCAAGATAACAGCAGCTAGTAACACTTTCACTCAGTCTGCTGTGTGTGCTGCAAGATAACAGCAGCTAGTAACACTTTCACTCAGGCTGCTGTGTGTTGTATTCACTAAACTTGTTAGATTATTTCTACAAGTTTGGTGATGAAGTATTTTAATACATTCTGTTGTGATAACATAAAGTAGAAGTCTATGAATTGTACATTTAACGTACTGTAATTTGTAAGTATTACCAGCTGTGTCCCGGGCCAATGTCCTTGTGTCCCGTACTTGGCCTGGAACACCGTCGAACAACTCTCTTACTCCTACTCTCCTTCCCACTTTTTTCTTCTCTCTATCCCACTCTCTCCCATTCGTATTGCGCCAAGGTACTAAGCGAGTTCTTTGTAAACACTGCAGAACTCAACATGATCTGCGTTGTTCTCGTCCTGCCAGAAGCTTAGGTCGATCGGTTTACTGTCTACTGTGCACTTTTTGCCTTGGCCTACCGTGCTTCTGCCTGCCTTGTGGCCAGGGGTGGAGCCAGAATTTCCATACTGGGGATGGGGCTTTGGGAATTGCTATCTGGTTAGAAAGGAGGAGGCTAGAAGATTTGTTTTGAAGCAGCGTTATTATTATTATTATTATTACTGTTTTTATTTGGTGGGGATTTGGGGGCTAAGGGAATTTTGGGGGCTGAAGCCCCCAAGGCCTTCCCTCAATGATACCGCTACAGCCTGTGGTCTAGAGGATTTTTGTTTCTTAGTTTTACTTTGGATGTTGTTGTGTATGTGCTTTTTATTATTGGTCAGAGTTCTCCTACGCTGTTTCTCCTCTTACCTCCCTCTCCCACTCAGCCTTACTTTCCTTTTTACTCTCCCTTCCTCTCCATAATGTTGTTTACGACTACTAAAAATACAGTAAAAGGACTGTAAAGTGATTGCCAGTAGCTGTCTTGCCGCTCACCCCTCGTAAAGAGTTGCCCAGGCCAGAGTAAAACAGTTTTTTTTTATTTAGCAAAATTGGATATATCAGCATTGTGCTGCTAAGATATTCTATGTGGGGATAAAAGATAACAATGTTTCCCCGTCATATCCCATCACGCAGGATGGGGCTCTGACAGAATGTTGAAATCTGTCAGCCTGATCTGGGAGACTTTAGTAGGGCAATGCGGATACGGTCAAGTATTCTTGTAAGGACACATCAGCTTCGGCATCTGCATAGTTTCGTTGCAGCGTAGCCAGAGTTACTATTACCTGGGAATTACCATCTCTCATGATAGCCTATCCCCTACACTGGAGAAATGAAATTTTTATGAAGATATCTTGTCATGAAGGAGGGTGAGGCAGAGGGAGGGAGGGATGGGGCAGTGTGAGCGTGTCTGACAGTGAGGGAGGGATGGGGCAGTGTGAGCGTGTCTGACAGTGAGGGAAGGATGGGGCAGTGTGAGCGTGTCTGACAGTGAAGGAGGGATGGGGCAGTGTGAGCGTGTCTGACAGTGAGGGAGGGATGGGGCAGTGTGAGCGTGTCTGACAGTGAGGGAGGGATGGGGCAGTGTGAGCGTGTCTGACAGTGAGGGAGGGATGGGGCAGTGTCAGCGTGTCTGACAGTGAGGTAGGGATGGGGCAGTGTGAGCGTGTCTGACAGTGAGGGAGGGATGGGGCAGTATGACCGTGTCTGACAGTGAGGGAGGGATGGGGCAGTGTGAGCGTGTCTGACAGTGAGGGAGGGATGGGGCAGTGTGAGCGTGTCTGACAGTGAGGGAGGGATGGGGCAGTGTGAGCGTGTCTGACAGTGAAGGAGGGATGGGGCAGTGTGAGCGTGTCTGACAGTGAGGGAGGGATGGGGGAGTGTGAGCGTGTCTGACAGTGAGGGAGTGATGTGGCAGTGTGAGCGTGTCTGACAGTGAGGGAGGGATGGGGCAGTGTGAGCGTGTCTGACAGTGAGGGAGGGATGGGGCAGTGTGAGCGTGTCTGACAGTGAGGGAGGGATGGGGCAGTGTGAGCGTGTCTGACAGTGAGGGAGGGATGGGGCAGTGTGAGCGTGTCTGACAGTGAGAGAGGGATGGGGCAGTGTGAGCGTGTCTGACAGTGAGGGAGGGATGGGGCAGTGTCAGCGTGTCTGACAGTGAGGTAGGGATGGGGCAGTGTGAGCGTGTCTGACAGTGAGGGAGGGATGGGGCAGTATGAGCGTGTCTGACAGTGAGGGAGGGATGGGGCAGTGTGAGCGTGTCTGACAGTGAGGGAGGGATGGGGCAGTGTGAGCGTGTCTGACAGTGAGGGAGGGATGGGGCAGTGTGAGCGTGTCTGACAGTGAGGGAGGGATGGGGCAGTGTGAGCGTGTCTGACAGTGAGGGAGGGATGGTGAGGGCTTCTGAGAGGAAGAAAAAATCAGGGAAATGGAAGAAAGTGGCGGTAAGTCAGCGAAAGTGAGTCAAAGAATCAGTGAGCATCAGGAAGAGAGTCAGAGAGTGACAATGAGTCAGGGTTACTGAGAAAGTGTCAGGGCGAGTGATTCGGGGTGAGTGTCAGGAAGAGCGAGTGTGAGCTAGCCTTACAAGACAAGTTGATAAGGAGAGAGAAACTGGACAAAACGTGGGGCAAAACGTTCTGGGTGAGAGGTAAGCGCACTTAACCAGACTACAAATCTGAGCTCCTGATGAGGCCTTTTAAGTTTCATCGACCGATATTTCTGATTTCTGGCCTCTTAAGCTTGATTTTTGAAAACATCAAAATAAGGGAAACGTTTCGCCAACCAGTGGCTTCCTCAGTCCAATACAGAGAAGAATCTAATAATATTGGTAGAATTACCGACAATATGTTAAGTAAAAGGACACAAATGCAACTAATGTGACATTTTATTGTGGCAACGTTTCGCTCTCCAGGAGCTTTCTCAAGCCGTTACAAGCGATAATGGACATAGTGGGTGAAAATACTAGAGGTGAAATACTAGTGGTGGTAGTAGTAGTGATATTAGTAGTAGTAGTAGTAATACAATAAGGTAGAACAATCAATATGCACATGAGTAAAAGGTGATAAAACAAATACTAGGGTAGTATAACAATAGGTTAGACAAATATTTCTGCTGGAGGTTGAAATATCGAAGGCCTGTAGGAGTGTTCCACATCTACGATGTGCTTGTGTTGAATTAGCAGGAGAGACTATGGATGGTAGGGTTTACGTTTCAGGAGGATTCTTGCTAGACTTCAGAGATGGTGAAGCTGCCTTTGTTTTGTTTAATTGTGTTAGAAACAGAGATAAGTGCTGATTCAAGGCATTTGCGTCTACGGAAATTAGTAATCAAAGAAACTAATTTCCGTAGACGCAAATGCCTTGAATCAGCACTTATCTCTGTTTCTAACACAATTAAACAAAACAAAGGCAGCTTCACCATCTCTGAAGTCTTAGCAAGAATCCTCCTGAAAACAGTAAACCCTACCATCACATAGTCTCTCCTGCTAAAGCACATCGTAGATGTGGAACACTCCTACAGGCCTTCGATATTTCAACCTCCAGCAGAAATATTTGTCTAACCTATTGTTATACTACCCTAGTATTTGTTTTATCACCTTTACTCATGTGCATATTGATTGTTCTACCTTATTGTATTACTACTACTACTACTAATATCACTACTACTACCACCACTAGTATTTCACCTCACTTTGAGAGTATATATAAACCCACTATGTCCATTATCGCTTGTAACGGCTTGAGAAAGCTCCTGGAGAGCGAAACGTTGCCACAATAAAATGTCACTTAGTTGCATTTGTGTCCTTTTACTTAACAGAGAAGAATCGTTGAAGTTGAGGAGTTTGAGATGATCAGTCTCTCAGCCTGGTGTCGAAGTAATCAGTCCATCAGTCAATTTTAATTCATCGAGTCACTCAAGCAAAGCAGTCTAGTCAATGTCCTCAGCTGTCAGACAATATCATGGTCTAACATAAACTTAACATTAACAAACATACAGACAAACACCGAGTATTAGATGTATGTCACATCCTGCTGTCACCATCACATCCTGCTGTCACCATCACAACCTGCTGTCACCATCACAACCTGCTGTCACCATCACACTCGTTATCAAATTGTGAGAACATTTTGGGTTTGAGTGCCTCATCAACATCCATCACCTTCACCCGCACCTCATTATACTCTCTGGCCGCCTCCATCATCTTCACTAATCTCTCTCCTAATATCACCTTCCCTTATTGCCTCTTCATTCCCTCCGCTTCTTCCCTCTTTCTGTTTAATTTTTCTCCACCTTTCCAGGTGTTCTTTCTCTATTTGCTTCGCGCTCTCCCTCCCCATCCTCCACCCGCCTCCTCCACTTCCGCAGAACCCCTTCTCTTCTCTTCCACCTCAACCATAGAATCTTCTCACCATCTCTGCACCCCATCACCTCCCCTGCACACCATCACCTCTCCTGCATCCCCATCACCTCTCCTGCACCTCATCACCTCTCCTGCACCCCCATCACCTCCCCTGCACCTCACCCGCGTCCCTTTTCCCTCCCTAACCCCTCCGGGACTCCTTTTCTCCCTCTCTCGCCGTCTTCCCTTCACCCTCCCTCAACTCCCCACGCCCCCTTCCTTCCTTCCTTCCATTTCTCCTCCCAACCTTCTTTCACGCGTACCTTTCTTCCTTCACCGTCTCTCCTGTCCCTCATTACTCCCGTCCCCCCTCCCTTCGTCCTTCCTCTCTCCCTCTTTCCTTGCTCTTCATTCCTATATGCCTTCATTTCTTCCTCCTTCGTTCTCCCATATATCCTTGCATCTCTCCCTAACTTACTCTCCCTCAACTTCCCTCCCATATTCTTCCTCAGCCTCCCTAAATTCCTCCCTCCCTCCCTCCCTTTAGTAACAGTTTCCTTTTTATCCATTCCAGGTAAGACGACCGTTATGGTGTCTAGAAGGAACTCTGGTAGGTGGTCCGTGGTGGTGTGAAGGAGGTAACTCTGGTCCGTGGTGGTGACTCTGAGGAACTCTGGTAGGTGGTCCGTGGTTGTGTTTGAGGGCTGCTCGCTAGGGGCCGCTCGGACGCGTTCGGGACGAATGACTATTACCGAGTTAATGACGAAAGGAGATAACTCTGGTCTGTGGTAGTGACTCGGAGGAACTCTGGTAGGTGCTCCGTGGTGGTGTGCAGGAGGATCTCTGGTAGGTGGTCCGTGGTGGTGTGCAGGAGGATCTCTGGTAGGTGGTCCGTGGTGGTGTGCAGGAGGATCTCTGGTAGGTGGTCCGTGGTGGTGTGCAGGAGGAACTCTGGTAGGTGCTCCGTGGTGGTGTGCAGGAGGATCTCTGGTAGGTGGTCCGTGGTGGTGTGCAGGAGGATCTCTGGTAGGTGGTCCGTGGTGGTGTGCAGGAGGAACTCTGGTAGGTGGTCCGTGGTGGTGTGCAGGAGGAACTCTGGTAGGTGCTCCGTGGTGGTGTGCAGGAGGAACTCTGGTAGGTGGTCCGTGGTGGTGTGCAGGAGGATCTCTGGTCCGTGGTGGTGTGCAGGAGGATCTCTGGTCCGTGGTGGTGTGCAGGAGGATCTCTGGTAGGTGGTCCGTGGTGGTGTGCAGGAGGATCTCTGGTAGGTGGTCCGTGGTGGTATGCAGGAGGAACTCTGGTAGGTGGTCCGTGGTGGTGTGCAGGAGGAACTCTGGTAGGTGCTCCGTGGTGGTGTGCAGGAGGATCTCTGGTAGGTGGTCCGTGGTGGTGTGCAGGAGGATCTCTGGTAGGTGGTCCGTGGTGGTGTGCAGGAGGATCTCTTGTAGGTGGTCCGTGGTGGTGTGCAGGAGGATCTCTGGTAGGTGGTCCGTGGTGGTGTGCAGGAGGAACTCTGGTAGGTGGTCCGTGGTGGTGTGCAGGAGGAACTCTGGTAGGTGCTCCGTGGTGGTGTGCAGGAGGATCTCTGGTAGGTGGTCCGTGGTGGTGTGCAGGAGGAACTCTGGTAGGTGGTCCGTGGTGGTGTGCAGGAGGAACTCTGGTAGGTGGTCCGTGGTGGTGTGCAGGAGGAACTCTGGTAGGTGGTCCGTGGTGGTGTGCAGGAGGATCTCTGGTAGGTGGTCCGTGGTGGTGTGCAGGAGGAACTCTGGTAGGTGGTCCGTGGTGGTGTGCAGGAGGATCTCTGGTAGGTGGTCCGTGGTGGTGTGCAGGAGGATCTCTGGTAGGTGGTCCGTGGTGGTGTGCAGGAGGAACTCTGGTAGGTGCTCCGTGGTGGTGTGCAGGAGGATCTCTGGTAGGTGGTCCGTGGTGATGTGCAGGAGGATCTCTGGTAGGTGGTCCGTGGTGGTGTGCAGGAGGATCTCTGGTAGGTGGTCCGTGGTGGTGTGCAGGAGGAACTCTGGTAGGTGGTCCGTGGTGGTGTGCAGGAGGATCTCTGGTAGGTGGTCCGTGGTGGTGTGCAGGAGGAACTCTGGTAGGTGGTCCGTGGTGGTGTGCAGGAGGAACTCTGGTAGGTGGTCCGTGGTGGTGTGCAGGAGGATCTCTGGTCCGTGGTGGGTGCAGGAGGATCTCTGGTAGGTAGTCCGTGGTGGTGTGCAGGAGGATCTCTGGTAGGTGGTCCGTGGTGGTGTGCAGGAGGATCTCTGGTAGGTGGTCCGTGGTGGTGTGCAGGAGGATCTCTGGTAGGTGGTCCGTGGTGGTGTGCAGGAGGAACTCTGGTAGGTGGTCCGTGGTGGTGTGCAGGAGGAACTCTGGTCCGTGTTGGTGTCTAGGAATTCGTAAATGGTCCGTGGTGGCGTGAAAGAGAATTCTGGTAGGTGGTCCGTGGTAGTGTGTAGGAGGAACTCTGGTAGATGGTCCGTGATGGTATGCAGGAGGAACTCTGGTATTTAGTCCGTGGTAGTGTGCAGGAGAAACTCTGGTCCGTGGTTGTGTGCATTAGGAACTCTGATAGGTGGTCCGTGGTGGTGTGCAGGAGGAACTCTGGTAGGTGGCTGGTGGAACCTGCTTCTTCAGGTATTGGTGATGGGTGGTGGTAGCTGAGTGCTGTGGTGGTGGAAGTGATGGTAGCTGTGGTGGTGGTGGTGGTTATGGGTGGTGATAGTGTAGTAATAGTGAAAGTAAGTTGATTCAGGTTAACACAAATACCGTTACAAAGATTATCATACATAGCAGCATATGTGCAAAGAACCTAGGATAACCCAAAAAAGTCAGAGTGACTTATTTCCATTGGTTGTTCTTACTTGGTTGGTGTCATGTCATGGACGGTAAAAGGTCGACCTTTCTTAACTTTAACATGATAAATAATGAACAGTGAGCTGAGGCAGCGCGGACAACCATCTTGTCTTACTACACACTGTTGGTGACTACTAAATTCCACTAACTACTTCAATACAAATTAGTCTTACACAGAAAATAAATCATATGTGAAAAACGAATACAATATTTCACACTTACAATTTATTAATACTTATTCCAATAAAATACTTGGTCAAAAGAAAAGGGATCTGATACTAAGGTAACTGGGGAAGTGCAAGGTAATTCAGATATGGTAATACAATTAGCTGATAAAATAGAATATTCATCTACAGTATAGAGTACTCAGTAGATCACTCCTAGATGACCGGCCAGGCTACAGCCACCAGGTCCCAAGACCTCAGAAGACCCAGTTTCAGGATATCACACCTGCTAACCCATTTCTCACAAGCAACATATTAAAGAGGTAGTCTCAAGATTTCACATGGTTGTTAATGGGGGTTTTCTTGTGCTCGTTGTTGTCATCGTCGAAGAAGAAACTTGTAGGCGGGTGATGGAGCCAGCTTGTGAAGTGGTTAATTATATAAAATGGTTAATTGCATGAAATGTTTGAGCGACATCACGATGTGGCATAATGATGTACAGACGTGTGGGTGAATGGGCAAGAACAAATGTTTGTTTAGTAGTTAAAGTTTCCTTGTGAGTCAACAGCTTGTTAATTAGCGTAAACAACGCTGTTTGTTTACCAGAGTATATAAAGGACTTATGATGAAGGCATACACTTTTTTTGTGATGTCAGGTTGGCATTATATTAGGATCTCTCGCTATATACAGTATATTAAAGACGTTACGTCATTATATATATATATATATATATATATATATATATATATATATATATATATATATATATAAAATATATATGTCGTGCCGATTAGGTAAAACTGGTCAATTAGCAAGAACTCATCTAAAATTAAGTTCTTTCTAAAATTTTCTCTTATACGTTTAGAGATACATTTTTTTCATTTATGTTAATGTAAGAATTTATAATTTTGTACGAAGAGAAACTTTGAAAACCTACCTAACCTTATTACAACAATTGCAATTTAATTTAGCCTAACCCAACTAAATATATTTTAGATACGTTAACATTAATTTAATAATAAACAAACACAATGAAATATATTTTTTTCGTTATGTTCAGAATGATTTTGGCGAAATTATTGCATACACAAATTTTCGCTTGTCTTATATGGCAAGAAGAGCGTTGTATTTATGCAAAATCGCAAGTTTACCTAATCGGCACGACATATATATATATATATATATATATATATATATATATATATATATATATATATATATATATATATGTTTGTCGTGCCGAATAGGTAAAACTTGCGATTTTGGCTTAAATAGCAACGCTCTTGCCGAATAAGGCAAGCGAAAATTTATGTATGCAATAATTTCGCAAAAATCATTCTGAACCTAATGAAAAAAAATATATTTCATTGTGTTTGTTTATTATTAAATTATTGTAAATTTATCTAAAATATATTTAGTTTGATTAGGTTAAATTATATTGCGCTTGTTATAATTAGGTTCGGTAAGTTTTCTAAGGTTCTTTTGGTACAAATGAAGAAATTATATCTTGAAACGTATAAGAGAAAATTTTAGAAAGGACTTAATTTTAAATGAGTTCTTGTTAATTGACCAGTTTTTCCTATTCGGCACGACATTATATATATATATATATATATATATATATATATATATATATATATATATATTAGGATAGACTTCTCCATCCTCTTTCACACCTCTGTGCCCACCACCGCTCCACCTCAGCCGTAAGATAGCCAGCTATCAGATTTATAGCAGTGATAGCCAGTGATAAACGGGGCGATAAAAAGGCGTATCGTCCCCTCCCCCGTGTAGTGTTGGGGAGGGAAGAGGTGAGGAAGCTTCCCGGTGCACTGTTGGGGAGGAAGAGGGAAGGAATGGAGTTATCTGCTACTCGCCAATTGGCTCCCTGTCTCCCAGTGTCCTGCCAACTCAATTTATGACTTTATCAAGTCATCTGAAAATCCATTGAGCATTCAGTTATCTACACGGCAAACCAAGTGATGGGTTCTTAATGCAAAGAATTAGAGCAAATCTCCGCTTCCTCGGCTTAAGCCTGATAACCTCTCAGTCCCCGGCTTTGAATGACCCCTACTGGTTTAGGGCATCCGAATATAATGAGTTTACAAAGTCCTTTTCCGATCAAATATATGAAAATGTATTGTTCTTCATACGACCGGTGAACTACCTCAGAGAGAGGTGACCCTGGTAGATGGAGGGGGTGTAATGGTCCCACAAATAACCCTCTTCTCCAACGCTTCCCTGATACCACGGTTTTATACTTGTGTTTGTGAACGATTGTTTCCCAAATACCAGCAGCTGGAATAAATGTTTTCACAGGAAAGGTGAGACAGGTTGGCTAGTCAGTACACCGGTGAGACAGGTTGGCTAGTCAGTACTAGCAATTCTGCTATCATATGCAGGAAACTGCTTTTTCTTATATATATTACTATTTTGTTAGAATAAATTGTTCTACCAAAATCAACTTAGACACCCTGCAATAGTGAACTTAATTTAATTTAGCCTGTTTCTACTCAGCTTGTATCAGTTGATATTTGTTTTTGTGTTATATAATAACAATGAATGATTATCATGGGTTTATTGCATGCTCAAATTTTTACTTTGATTATTCGGCAAAATTACCGTAAGTTGTTCTTTAGGCCTACGTTGCCGATTTGTTTTATTCACTATATATGTCGTGCCTAATAAGCCGAACTTTTAAAAGTGGCCGAACCCTTATAAAGCTGGACTTTTGCAAAAAAAAAAAATACAGATTGATAGATTTTTTTTTTTCATTGATAATGACAATTTTTTTCATTTTTGAACCTAACCTAACTTAGAAACTTAATTTTAAATAACGAAAGTTGTATGTGCTAAATTCTACTATATATATCATAGGTCTATTTAAATTTACTTAATAATAATAATAATAATATATATATATATATATGCATGCAGGGGATGAGATGAAAAGCTGTAAGCCTTCCTGCCTGAAAGCTGGCTGCCTTGGAATAACGTCTAGCGAAAGCTGGATGCCAAGGTATTGGACCAGTGTGGTACGGTCGGTAAAGCACTGCGTACTTTGTCATGAGGTTCGTAGGTTCGAGTCTCCGTCGGCCAGAGATCAGTGTTTGTGAATATTTCGCCTGCTCTTGCGAATTCCTAGCATATATATATATATATATATATATATATATATATATATATATATATATATATATATATATATATATATATATATATATATATATATATATATATAGTAGTAGGTTGGTAGACAGCAACCACCCAGGGTGGTACCACCGTCCTGCCAAGTGAGTGTAAAACGAAAGCCTGTATCTGTTTTACATGATGGTAGGATTGCTGGTGTCTTTTTTCTGTCTCATAAACATGCAAGATTTCAGGTATGTCTTGCTACTTCTACTTACACTTAGGTCACGCTTCGCAAACATGTACACGTTTATGTATACACACTCATCTGAGAGTTTTCTTTGATTATATCTTAATTGTTCTTGTTCTTATTGCTTTTCCTTTCATATCCATGGGGAAGTGGAATAAGAATCTTTCCTCCGTAAGCCATGCGTGTTGTAAAAGTCAACTAAAATGCCGAGAACAATGGGCTAGTAACCCCTTTTCCTGTATAGATTACTAAAAAGAATGTGAATGTGCGTGGATGTTGTGAATATGTTAAATTAGTGCAAAGTGCCTTAAGTTTATTTTATTGAAATTTATTGAATATTTACTCCATTTGAAATGAAAAAAAATACATGTATAAGAGAAAAAATGATGTCCTTAAAATCAGGTTATTTTAGTTTTATTTATCTTTATTAGTTGTCTAATGTAAGCAATCTAAACAGGTGCTCCTACACTCACTGACTGGCCAACCCGTCTCATTTTTCTTATGGCCACAGTTACTCAAGCTGCTGCTATTTCGGAAACATAATCCTTCATAAACACTAAGAAGTCTAAACCAATGATTTCTGGGAATTTCAGAATTATTCTTGGCTGTCCCAAATCTTCAAAGGTTCTTAATATGAGGAAGGAGCTTGGTATTTCTAGTATTAGTGATAGGATTATTGAGATTAACACTGTACTCGGTATTAGAATGTTAAGAAATGAACCAGACACTGTCATTATGAAGCTTACTAAATCTCTAGAAGTAAATACACACAGATCTAAATGGATTTTGAAAACATTCAATTATACTAAGTTTTATAACCTGCATGCACGGTATCACTGAAAACAAGAGCATTTCACCCCTCCATGGAAGATGTTTTCATTTAATATCACATACCTGCTAGCCCCTCCCAAGAAGCTCGTTGCTAGTTATCCCTTCCTTAAATTTCTCGCCTAGCTAGTAGTAATAAGTTATCACAAGTTATATACACTGATGGATCTAAACAGAAGTCTTCTGGCAGGGCTGCATCTGCTCTTGTTGCCACATCTTGTTAATATCTGTTAGTGGAATGGTTGAGGACTGCTGTGATGTGCCAAAGGCCTGCAGAGCATAATTGTTGAGTCCTAATGGTTGCTAAATGCAACTTATGACACTGAGCTTGACTCTATCATCATTGTTGATTCTATGTCATCACTGAAGGCTCTTGACTCGTATAATGACTCCAACAACATGCTCATTGGAGAAGCCAGGTAGAGATATTAAAAAATCCGGGACAAAGGAATTAATGTACAATTGCTATGGATCCCATCACACAATGGATTACTCCTTCATGATAAAGTTGATATGTTAGCCAAGAAGAGCACCCAGAAGGAGAATGTAGAATATAACTTTGGTATATCTGTGTCTAGCATTAGGAATAATATTAGAAGAGAAGTAAATAATGAAAATGAATGTTATAGGAATGCTATTAGAAGTCTGAGTAAATCTGTAACCCACAATGAGAACATGAACGTAGATAAGTATGTTTATGGAGCAACTTCCAGGCATATGGTCACTGTCTTGAACAATGTGCTTACTTGTCCATTTATTGAGGAATATAGAGATAGACAGAATAATAACTTATGTGACATGTCAACATATCTTATTAATGAAAATAAGATACCAGATATAAATCCAAATGTACACATGTAACCCTTTTGGGGCCTAGTTAATAGGTCTTTTGTGTATCCATATGCTCTTGCGCTACCGTCCACAGGACGGGTATGGGGTACACAATAAACTAGCCACTTCTGTGGCAAAATGTAAAAATCTAAAAATCTCTTGAGGGGACAGTTCGAGGGGCCGTCATTTCCGGTCCATCTGTCGGGAACTTCTTATTCATAGAAAGCCAGTGAAGAGGAGGTTACCACTTACTTTGCCTTGTTGATAATTGAACGCTCAATGGATTTTCAGACGATTTGACACGGTCATAAATTTAGTTGGTGTGACCCTGGTAGAGAGGACGCCAATTGGTGAGGTTCCTTACCTCTACTCTCTGTAACAGTACACCGGGGAGGGGATACGCTTTTTTTTTATCGCCCGTTTATCACTGGTTATCACTGCTCTGAGTCTGATAGCTGGCTATCTTTCGGCTGTGTGCGGTGGTAGGCACAGATGTATAGGAGAGGAGGAGGAAGTCTGTCTTGTCTATCAGCTCTTTCTTATACTTCTGGTTAATTTATCTTTCCTATACCTCTGCTTATTTCTTCATTTTTGTGCTTCTACTTATTTTATCCATCCTCTACTTTCAAGTCTCCATGTTTCTCTTCTTCATCCTCCTCTTTCTCTCATCTTTTCCATTTCATTCTTCCTCATACACTTCCACCTTCTCTCTTTTTTTGCTCGTCATTATCTCTAAACTTTCTTCTCTTCGGTCTCCTCTCTCCCTCTCTTCTTCAGCATCTTCCTTTTATTCTGTCTACTCCTGCCTCACTTGTTTCCTGTCCTGCATCTTTGTAAATATACGCTTAAATACACTATGCACTATGTTATACACTATGTAAATTGTTATACAACTTTTACAGTTATAGACGTTGTACACTATTATGTACACTGTTATATACACTGTGAACTATTATATATACCATGTAAACGGATGTATACACGTATACACTTACATTCGCAGATACTTATATATATTCACATATGTACCTGTGCTATATGCACACATTACGTACCTTATATACACTTATACATACCTTATTCATTTATACCATATACATGGTTATGTACATTTATATACAACAGGTTCAGTTTTTTGTACTATATATGCACTTATAAATTCTGTACATTCAACTGACACTCTTCCTGCACTACCAGTAATGTATGTATCATATATACTTTCACGGACATTACAAACACACTCACGGACATTTCAGACATCCACAAACATTGCTGACATTCTCACGGACATTTCGAACATTCCCACGAACATTTCGGAATTTCTCTTGGGTATTTCGGATATTCTCACGAACATTTCAAACATTCCCACGAACATTTCAAACATTCCCACGGATATTTCGCCGCTCCCACGGTGATCGTCGAAGTTCCCACGGTCAGTTCGGACATTCTCTCGCTCATCTGCAGCATTCCCACGGTTTCTCTCGCTCTGCACTCTGCGTCTTTTCCTTCTCGAGCTATCATCTCTCTGCTCTGCCTATCTTCTGCTCTGTTCTGTCCTCTGCTGTGCCTATCATCTGCTGTACCTTAACTCCTCTCTGCATATCCCCTGCTCTGATCTTTCTCCTGCTCTGATCTGTCCTCTGCTCTACCCTGTACTCTGCTCTACCCTGTACTCTGCTCTACCCTGTACTCTGCTCTACCCTGTACTCTGCTCTGCCCTCTACTCTGCTTTGCCCTCTACTCTGCCCTCCAATGCAGTCTGCGGGTTCCAGCTCACTTCATACATTTGTTCTATTTTGTGAAAGTAATCCAGTTAGGATTTTCGCAGGTATGCTGTAAATCTATTTTAAAGGGAAAACCATTTTTTCCGTGGGTATATGTCCCAGGGGTTCACGTGGGAGGGGAGAGACGGATGGAGGGAGGGGAGGGAAGGAAGGTGGAGATGTGGGAGGGAAGGAAGGTGGAGATGTGGGAGGGAAGGTAGGTGGGTTTGATAAACGGGGAGTTAGAAAGGGCTGGAGAAAGCGAGGGAGAGGGTACACGGGTTTGATGGAAGAGGAAGTTAGAGAAATAGTAGAGAGAGAGAGAGAGGAAAGGAAAAAGGAAGGAGGTTGGCATGGGTCAGTCAGAGGCCAGTACAAAGTTAGTTACTGAAGATTCATTTGTCTTTTAAGGGGATGTGCATGCGCACGCGTGCGAACTCGCCTAGTGTGGTCGTGGGGCTCTATTCACATTTTTAGTTCTCGCCTTTTTTTTAAAAATACCGGAGACAAGTTTTACAGATCCCAGCCTCTTGGGCTCAATCATGTTTCTGATGTATGTTACTCACGGAGACCGCCTCCAACATGGCCTCAGACCGCCTCCAACATGGCCTCAGACCGCCTCCAACATGGCCTCAGCCAAGTCATTCCACTTCCTAACCGCCCTGAAACTGTCGTCTCCATCACACATCATTGTCGTTAGTTTTCATTCATGGTCACTGGTCCTCTCCGGTCAATATCTGAGTATCTTTTAAGTCGTGATTTTACATTTTTTTGGATTCCCTGTCTGTCAAGACTGCCAAATTCAGTTCTCCTTAGTCTTTCCTCTCTATGCTCTTAATGTGTATAATCATGCGTGGGCTCCAAGCTGGTGGTGTATACTCAACGATGGGCCTGACATACGTGGTTTATAGGATTATAATAGACAAACAAAATATTAAGAAAAACTGCTATCGTCAACTTTATAACAAATCGAACTAAAAGAGTATGAATTCATAAAAGAAACTGAGAGGTCTTCACTATGTAAAACCTCTGTTCTTCAAGGCACAGTACTCTTCCCAATTATATTTACAATTTTCATATCTAACAGTGTGGTCGTAGTGGCTTGACAGTTGTGAGAAGCAGGAGCGTCCTGGTCTTTATAAACTCGTATAGACCTGGGTTGTGTAAATGCTCTGATTACACATGTTTAAGACTATATTCTCAGCACTCCTAGATTTTGATCTATGTAGTCAGTGCTGTCTGTCTATAGTTTTTTTTTTATTATTTTTCTGCCTATTGTGGATTTGGGTCTATGCTCCCTCCACACCCCTGCTCTACCCTTCATCAACCCTCCACACCCTAATCTATCCTTCATCAACCCTCCACAAACCTAATCTACCCTTCATCAACCCTCCACACCCCTGCTCTACCCTTCATCAACCCTCCACACCCCTGCTCTACCCTTCATCAACCCTCCACACCCCTGTTCTACCCTTTATCAACCCTCCACACCCCTGCTCTACCCTTAATCAACCCTCCACACCTCTTTATACACCCTTATACCCATTCATCTAGACTAACCAATTCCTCCTGCCACTCTTATTCCTATTCCTACATCTTCGTACCCATTCCTCCACGTTTATACCCATTCCTCCACCTTCAAACCCATTACTGCACTTTCACCGCTCCCGTGTCATAGGGCTGCCCCCGCCATAAGGCTGTAATCAGTACATCACGTGTACAATCTCCGACACTCCTTCGAGAACCACTGTCGGGTCACCACATGGAGAAGACCCGGGCCAGGACCCAGGTCCTGGCGAACATTATATACACATACTCCCCTGCACCTTCATGCCCATTTCTCCCCGTCATACTGATTCCTTCATTCTCATACTCATTTTTCCACCCATAACTTCCTTTGCCTTCACACCCATTATTTCATCGTCACAGAAAGGAATGGTATAAAATACCATCCTTCTGTCCTCATACCCTTTCCTCCAAGCTCATCCCTATTTCTCCACCCTCATTCCTATCCCCCATCAGCAAGAAATAATTGAAATTCTCAGCATTTCACCGGGATGCGACGTGCGGGTGTGGATGTGTTTTCCTGCAGCGTGAATTAGGAGACTTGGTGTGTACACGCCCTCTGGAGCCCAACCTGCTCTCTCCAACCAGACAGGAAATTATACTCTAGGAAAAAATCCAGTCGGAGAGACAGATATAGGAGTGGTGAGCAAGTGGGATGGGGACGGAGGCAGGGGGGAAGGGTAGGCAACGAAGAGCAGGCAGGATGGCTTTTATGGCTAGCATGGAGTCTGTCTGTCTGTCTGTTTTCTGTATATTTATTTGTCTGTCTGTCTGTGTCTGCTTGTTTGCCCATCTGGCACTAGGCGGCATACTGAGGGGATGTAAATTCGTTGTTTTTGTTAATATTACGCTCTGGTTATACGATTCTCTAGAGGTTTTGCATGTTTAATGCGATTTGTGTGTGTGTGTTTTTTTTATTTTTGTGTTGCTAGTAGAGCAGCATTGTGAGGAAGAGCTGGCGAGATGTGCCGGCATCACGGCACTAAAGCCGCTAATGACAGCCGGATGGAGCCGCACGCCTACTCCCTATAAGCCGATTGACACAACAAAAGTTAGTATTGACGCCAGTAATTCCCCTGATCTGCAGTTGGTAGTCTGAGTCTCGTATACTATCCTGTTTGGGCGTCACTGTCGCTATGGCTTCACAGAATTTAAACAATTAACTTTTAATGGGATCCAGTTTGTTTCTATTTTCCTACGATTTATTTAAAGAGTACAGCGTTTGGGATTATTTATTATGAAAAGTCGACATGTGCTTTAGTATCCCCCGAGGGCCACTTCTAAACTGAGTGCCAGTTGGTTATACCCTTGAGGGCCTTTGCTAAAGAAAATATTGCTGCGTCCCACATTGCCAGGGTTTGCTTCCTGGCGAATCAACTATGAAAAAAAAACCGGTTGCTTGTTGGTTTCGTGTAAGGTGACTGGGAAAGCTGTGAACACTACAGTGTGGCTATGCCAGCAGACAAACACAAAATATATAGCGAACATTCACCACACATCTCGTACAATAGGAAATGCCGCAGATGTCATCCATTTGCATACATTGTCAAAGCAATGAGTTGAGCACATCCTGGCAGAGCACAAAGTGTGTTCACACAGGACAGGTGTAAGTCTGCCCCAGACAGGTGTAAGTCTGCCCCAGACAGGTGTAAGTCTGCCCCAGACAGGTGTAAGTCTGCCCCAGACATAGAAAATATTGTAATATCAAGGTGTCCCATGGATGTAGGTCAACTGCCTAATTGTAATAAATATATCATGGATCAGTTTCAATTTATTTATTATTGATTAAAATAATTAATGTTTGTTTTTTCGTTATTGCCAGACTGATTTTCGCAGATTTCGTGCATAAACAAATTTATACTTTTCTTATTCGGCAGAAATGACTTGTTTTTTTAGGCCAATATATATATATATATATATATATATATATATATATGCAAAAGATCACAGTAAACAGGTGATATCAAAATATGCAAGAAAAACTATGAAAAATAGAAGAATTCAAACGCTTTGATACTACATTATCAAGGAACTATCATAGTTCCTTGATAATGTGAGTAGTCACGAAGCCTTGGAATTCTTCTATTTTTCATAGTGGTTTTCTTGCATATATATATATATATATATATATATATATATATATATATATATATATATATATATATATATATATATATATATATATATATATATATATACAAAGGCATGGGATGAGGTAACTATAACTCTATATCTTTTGGCCTGAGACCGTCTTTAGGAGCTGAAGCATTTCAGAGGTGTCACAGGGATATGCCAAAAAAAAAATAGATGAAAAATAGTGTAATCACAGTTCGATATGTTAACCAAAACAATGTTGTGGACGAGGACAGTTATGTACGTAATGCTATACATAATAGTGTTCCAAATAGCTTACACCTTTTTTCAACTATTTGCAACTATTTGTATTTGTAACCATTGTTCTCTTTATTAGGAAATAAAATTTATTTTAATATTTTCATTTAGGAACGAGGCGCCGTGGAGGCAAACAAGCAATGTTGTCAGGTTAGAGGAGAGGGAAAAATGTAAGAATAGAGAGAAGGGTTCAACACATCACTATTTCAAAGTGTACTAGTCTACCAGTGTATTGATATTTGTTATATTAAGTTGAAATAAACCGAAAACCACTTAACCGTAAGACAATTGGCACAAAGTCGTAAAGAAATACACATGGGTGGTTACCAAGGACGTAGTTACCGCGTCCCATCAAGGAGTGTAATCTCTATACAACCATTGTAAAGCGTTATATTCAGTGCTATTCACATAACCAAACTTTTTAATGAGACCGAAGGAGAATAAATTATGTTGAAGCTATGAATGATTTCAAAAAAATGTATATAAATACATCACGAAAGAGCACCGGCATCACTGCTAATAATGTAATTGTATCAAAAGACTTTATAAAATCTTTTGAATGACAAAACTGACATTTTGTTTAAGATGGAAGACCATCACAACCTTTAATTTATCTGTAATATTTTTCGGAGTTTTCCCTACTCTTGCGGCCCCAACCCTGCTAGTTGCCTGGTTGATCAGGCTGTAGCTGTTGGCTGCCTACTGTCCCATATATCCGTCAGAGCCTGACTGATCTGGCACGCTGAGGAAATAATGCAGAGTCCTCTTGAAGACCTTCATATTAGTTCCAGCAATATTTCTGATATCTGATGTTAGTAGGTTGAAAAATCTAGGCCCATGGATGTTGACAGTGTTCTCATATTTTGCCTGTGGTTTCCTTACTTTTCACTTGGTCTATTTTACACTTCCACATCTCCAGTACGTTGTTATGGCAGTTTGCAGATCCTTAATTATATTTCATATATATATATATATATATATATATATATATATATATATATATATATATATATATATATATATATATATATATATATATATTTTTTTTTTTTTTATTTATTAACACATCGGCCGATTCCCACCAAGGCAGGGTGGCCCGAAAAAGAAAAACTTTCATCATCATTCACTCCATCACTGTCTTGCCAGAAGGGTGCTTTACACTACAGTTATAAAACTGCAACATTAACACCCCTCCTTCAGAGTGCCGGCACTGTACTTCCCATCTCCAGAACTCAAGTCCGGCCTGCCGGTTTCCCTGAATCCCTTCATAAATGTTACTTTGCTCACACTCCAACAGCACGTCAAGTATTAAAACCATATGCTTCCATTCACTCCTATCAAATACGCTCACACATGCTTGCTGGAAGTCCAAGCCCCTCGCACACAAAACTTCCTTTACCCCCTCCCTCCAACCTTTCCTAGGCCGACCCCTACCCCGCCTTCCCTCCACTACAGATTTATACACTCTCGAAGTCACTCTGTCTCGTTCCATTCTCTCTACATGTCCAAACCACCTCAACAACCCCTCCTCAGCTCTCTGGACAATCGTTTTGGTAATCCCGCACCTCCTCCTAATTTCCAAACTCCGAATTCTCTGCATTATATTCACACCACACATTGACCTCAGACATGACATCTCCACTGCCTCCAGCCTTCTCCTCGTTGCAACATTCATCACCCATGCTTCACACCCATATAAGAGCGTTGGTATAACTATACTCTCATACATTCCCCTCTTTACTTCCATGGACAAGGTTCTTTGTCTCCACAGACTCCGAAGTGCTCCACTCACCCTTTTCCCTCATCAATTCTATGATTCACCTCATCCTTCATAGACCCATCCGCCGACATGTCCACTCCCAAATATCTGAATACATTCACCTCCTCCATACTCTCTCCCTCCAATCTGATATCCAATCTTTCGTCACCTATTCTTTTTGTTATCCTCATCACCTTACTCTTTCCTATATTCACTTTCAATTTTCTTCTTTTACACACCCTACCAAATTCATCCACCAACCTCTGCAGCTTCTCTTCAGAATCTCCCAAAGCACAGTGTCATCAGCAAAAGCAACTGTGACAACTCCCACTTTGTATTTGCTTCTTTATCTTTTAGACCAACACCTTTTGCCAAGACCCTTGCATTCACTTCTCTTACAACCCCATCTATAAATATATTGAACAACCACGGTGACATCACACATCCTTGTCTAAGGCCCACTTTTACTGGGAAATAGTCCCCTTCCCTCCTACACACTCTAACCTGAGCCTCACTATCCTCATAAAAACTCAATTGTTAGATATAATAATCTCACCTGTCCTGTCTTAAAGAACACACAAAGCAAAACCTTTAAAGACCAGAAAAATAACAGGGTGGATAACTTGCAAAAGGAGAGAAATAAAGTCAATAATAACAACACTATTTGAGTAACTGTGCTCTCTCGGAGTACCTCAGTGTCAGTCCCTCATAGCAGGCGAGATAGAGCTGGGAAAATCAGTGTGTTTATCAACTGCATAAAACCAATAAATATATACTCTGAACACCTCTAAAATGGAATGGAGAGAGAGGATACATAAATATATATATATATATATATATATATATATATATATATATATATATATATATATATATATATATATATATATATATATATATATATATTTATGTATCCCTCTCTCTCCATTTCCAGTTTTTAGAGGTGTTCAGAAGTTTATATATTTTATTGGTTTTATGCAGTTGATAAACACACTGTATTTTCCCAGCTCTATCTCGCCTGCTATGAACGGGACTGGCAACACTGAGCAGTACTCCGAAGTGAGAGAGCACAAGTTACTTAAATAGTGTTATTATTATTGACTTTATTTCTCTCCTTTTGCAAGTTATCCACCCTGTTATTTTTCTGGTCTTTAAAGGTTTTGCTTTGTGTGTTCTTTAAGACAGGACAGGTGAGATTATTATATCTAACAATTGTACATGGCGTTTTCAGTCTATAGAGGGTCACACATCTGTGCTTCTTACACTGTTTCCCCTTTGTGTTCCTCATTTTTGTCCGTATCTATGCTTCTTGTATCGCAGTAACTGCAAAAATTATGAAAATAAAACTGAAAGCTTTAATTTAAAGAATAAGAGAGGACAGACTCCTGTATCTCATTGCTGAAATTATTGATTATTATTCGTTTTGCCTCCATATATTTTCTATTTTTTTGTATTTTTCCTCTCTCCTGCAATCTGACAACTCTCCCTGGTTCACCTCCAGGGTGACAGGTTCCTAAACTCCTCTTGCGTCCACACACACACACACACACACACACACACACACACACACACACACACACACACACACACACACACACACACACAATATATATATATATATATATATATATATATATATATATATATATATATATATATATATATATATATATATATATATATATATAGACTTACTTGGTGCGCCTCTGGGAAGCGATGCCATTGACACAATTCTCAGGAAGAAACTGGAAGAGTTGAGGAGAATGGAACAACGAATAGGCAATTTTGACACCCATGATGCCTTGTACCTTCTCACAAAGTGGTTGAGTCTGCCCAGGTTGACATATTTCCTAAGATGTGCTCCTTCATATGATAACCCTATACTGCACGAATATGACAGTATCCTGAGGCAGATTTTTACGAAAGTACTTAACCTTACTCTAGAAGATGGGCAGTGGGACCAAGCTACACTCCCAGTCAGACTAGGAGGCATTGGTGTCCGCAAGTCATCACAGATTGCGCTACCTGCTTTCCTGTCCTGATGCGTTGCATCCAGAGGGGTTGTAGCAGCGATTCTCCCTGAACATCTTAGGGACAAGATAGGAGTCCAGGACCAGAAGTTCGTTGACGAGTCATGATCTGGGATAATCTAACGGGCTCTCAAACCAGACCTGCTCCTCCAACAACTACAAACAGTCGCACTGGAATGGCCCAATAGTGGAGAATATAGCCTAAACAATGTGTCAGGGAATAATAGAGCCCGCCTCCTGGCAGTGAGAGCTCCTCATTCAGGGAACTTTCTGTTGGCTGTTCCCAACACCAGCCTTGGCAAACGCCTCGACCCACAGACCATCCGCATTGGTGTTGCCCTTCGACTGGCCGCCCCTATTCTCGCCGAACACAGGTGTATTTGTGGCAGTGAAGCAGCAGACCGATTCGGGTACTATAGTCTTGCGTGTCGTAAATCCGAGGAAAAGACTGCAAGACACGAAGAGGTTAATAACATTATCAAGAAGAGCCTCACAACAGCCGGATGCCCAGCAGTAAGGGAGCCATCAAAACTATGCAGATCTGATTTCAGCCAAAAACATCCAGATGGTATCACCCTTCAAGCATGGACAGACAGCAAGCAGGTGGTGTGGGACTACACATGTGCATCTACCATAGCTGATACCTATCTCCAATACACCAGGGAGAAAGGAAGGGCAGCTGCCAGCTTCAGGGAGTCCCAAAAGTCTAGAAAATATGGAGAACTTGCCCATCATTATATGTTTGTTTCCATAGGCTCGGAGACCCTTAGCTCATGGGGAAAGAGTGCATCTAAGTTCCTCAGGGAGCTGGGCAAAAGACTCAACAGGGTAACTAGGGATCCCAGGGCAGCTAGTTTTCTGTTCCAGCGACTCAGCGCTGCTGTTCAGAGAGGTGATGTCTACTGTATTTTGGGCACGCACCCCAGCTCTGAGGAACTAGATGAGATTTTCGCATTATAATCAGTGACAAACACGTAACAATATGTATTAGACACGTATCTCTCACACATCATGTACTGTATATGCCAATGTATCTATTAAATCTTTTGTTCCATATTATGTAATAAAATATACCTATTGGTAAAAAAGAATGAAAAGATGGGGTGGTAGGGGAAGTGGAATATTAAAATGGCTTCAGGAAAAATCCAAATATTCTTCCTTGAAGCCTTTTTATCCACTTCTCCGAGGCTATGGGTCCCATATATATATATATATATATATATATATATATATATATATATATATATATTTAATGTCGTGCTGAATAAGTAAAACTGGTAATTAGCAAGAACTCATTTAAATTATGTCCTTTCTAAAAATTCTCTTATACGTTTAAGATATATTTTTCATTTATGTTAATGTAAAATTTATAATTTTGTACCATAAGAAACTTAAAACTTACCTAACCTTATATAAAAGCGCAATTTAATTTAGTACCAATTCAAATATATTTTAGATACGTTTACAATAATTTAATAATAAACAAACACAATTAAATATATTTTCTTTGTTAGGTTCAGAATGATTTTGCAAATTATTGCTACACAAATTTTTCGCTTGTCTTATTTAAGATGAGCGTTGCTATTTAAACCAAAATCGCAGTTTTCTAATCGGCACGACATATATGTCGTGCCGATTAGGTAAAACTTGCGATTTTGGCTTAAATAGCAACGCTCACCTTGCCATATAAGACAAGTGAAAATTTGTGTATGCAATAATTTCGCCAAAATCATTCTGAACATAATGAAAAAATATATTTCATTGTGTTTCTATTATTAAATTAATGTTAACGTATCTAAAATATATTTAGTTGGTTGCTAAATTAAATTGCGCTTGTTGTAATAAGGTTAGGTAGGTTTTCAAAGTTTTTCTTGGTACAAAATTATTAATTCTTACATTAACATAAATGAAAAATAAATCTTTAAACGTATAAGAGAAAATTTTAGAAAGGACTTAATTTTAAATGAGTTCTTGCTAATTGACCAGTTTTACCTAATCGGCACGACATATATATATATATATATATATATATATATATATATACAGTGGTACCCCGGTTTACGATGGTCCCCAAACTCACCCTTTTATGTAAGTTTATTTTTAAATGCTTTTGTAAGTGTAATTTTGGGGTCTAAAAGGACTAGTCTATTTTACAACTTTTCTTAAGGAGATAAATTCGTTTGGTAATGGCACTTGAACAGCATTCTGGAATGAAAAAATATCGTAAACCGGGGTACCACTGTATATATATATATATATATATATATATATATATATATATATATATATATATATATATATGTATATAGTGTGTGTGTGTGTGTATACACCCAGAGTTTACTTTGATCTCTATAGGTACATATTTGAGATTGAAGTATTCCTGTAGTTGAAAGGATTTAAACCCAATTAACCAACCAAGCCAGACTTGGCACTCTGGTCGCCAGTGACCAGGTATTTCAATCTCTGTGTCTTCCTTTTTTTTATTATGTCATGCCACTATTTTATTGTTTATCAGCTTGAACATAGTATGTTTTTCACATTGCACCAACAAATAAATAAAATAATGCTTTATTTTTTTGGGCTTTCTGTACTTTGAGTGAAAAGTGAAAGTAAGATTTGTGTTTGAATGAAAGATGAAGGCAAGACTCGTGTTTGAAAGATGAAGGCAAGACTCGTGTTTGAAAGATGAAGGCAAGACTCGTGTTTGAAAGATGAAGGCAAGACTCGTGTTTGAAAGAAGAAGGCAAGACTCGTGTTTGAAAGATGAAGGCAAGACTCGTGTTTGAAAGATGAAGGCAAGACTCGTGTTTGAAAGATGAAGGCAAGACTCGTGTTTGAAAGATGAAGGCAAGACTCGTGTTTGAAAGAAGAAGGCAAGACTCGTGTTTGAAAGATGAAGGCAAGACTCGTGTTTGAAAGATGAAGGCAAGACTCGTGTTTGAAAGAAGAAGGCAAGACTCGTGTTTGAAAGAAGAAGGCAAGACTCGTGTTTGAAAGATGAAGGCAAGACTCGTGTTTGAAAGATGAAGGCAAGACTCGTGTTTGAAAGATGAAGGCAAGACTCGTGTTTGAAAGATGAAGGCAAGACTCGTGTTTGAAAGATGAAGGCAAGACAAGTGATCAATGTTATGCTGAACACTCTGGACAACCCAGTCTTGAAGGATGCATGAACCTAGTGTTAGTTAAGACTGTCTTGGTCCAGTCTTCGTTAAGACAGCCAAGTGTTCACATTTAACATAAAATACCTTTCAGGAGGACTTGCATGAATCTGATACTTATGTAACATTATTTTTGCTGTTGTCGTGGGTATTATTAAGAGCTAAATTTGTGTGGCTAATTCAACGCAAGCATTGGTGGAGGCTTGATCTCTCGTTTTTTAATCGTGACTAGATCACTGACCAGCGAGTCTATTCCCTGTCTCTTTAACACCTTATGTGAAAAAAAAATCAGATGCATTTCGGTCGCTGTGCGATTCAAGGAAGGTATGACCGTATACTTGTGTCTCAAACCACGCTATAAAAATAATGCAGAGTGCGGCATAAGTTTGTAATGTAGGTCATTATTAGAACTGAAGACATAAAGCGAATTTGAAGTGTTCACAAGCTATCACATATAAACTTATATCCTATTTTTTTTATATAATAGCAGATTAGTACATACAAAACCGAAAAATAATTCAAAACTTTCTTAAAGAAATAGCTTTGAAGTTGTTGTATGTTCGCCGGTACATCCGGCCCGGGTCTTCTCCAAATGGTGACCCGGCATTGGCCCCCTGGGTAGAGGGTGTCTGTCATCTTCTTCTTTCTTGGGGGCCCCTGGGTGGGGGTTGACTTCTTTTCTCATGCTGTGGCTCCCCATGGTGGGGAGTGTCTTCTGACGTCGCAGAGACATTATCTTGTTATCTCAGAGAGACCAGTATACTAAATTATACTAGCACAGCAGGCTGTGTTGTAATATACGAGGCTGTATTGTTGTAATATACGAGGCTGTATCGTTGTAATATGCGAGGCTGTATTGTTGTAATATACGAGACTCTATTGTTGTAATATACGAGGCTGTATTGTTGTAATATACGAGGCTGTATCGTTGTAATATACGAGGCTGTATTCTTATTGTCATAGGCGAGAGTGTATTATTGTAATAAGCAAGGGTGTAATGTTATTGTAATAGGAGAGGGTGTATTGTTACTGTAATAAACGAGCGTGTATTATTGTTGTAGCAGATGAGGCTGTATTTTTATAACAAGCGAGTCCAAATTGATGTCATAGGCGAGGCAGTAGTATTGCAATAGACAAGTATTGTTACTGTAATAGACAAGGCTGTAGTGATGTTGTAATAGACCATAATATTGTTGCTGTAATTGGCGACGCTGTATTGATGTTGTAATAGACGAGGCTGTATTATAGTTGCAATAGACGAGGCTGTATTATAGTTGCAATAGACGAGGCTGTATTAATGTTGCAATAGACGAGGCTGTAGTATATATAAACAATCACAGTTACCAGTGTATTAATGCTATTTCACCGCAATATGATTGACCGAGTGTTGATATTGTTGCGACCTCTCTATAATCCTCTTATATAATATTTATTTAAAAAGCTTTGCTTGTAAATGCTAAATTAAAACTTTTAATATTTATTAATAATCAAACTCGTGGGGCTGGCACCAGACTGCCCTAGGTAGCCATAGAGGCGGCTGGTACTGTGTTAACCCTTAAAATATCGCCTCTAAAAGTTTAACAGCCCAAACTCAATAGGGGTCAAAAAGTCAAAGTCTCGCCTACCTTACCTAATTATATTTTATTATTATTATATTATTATTATACTCACGAGGAAAAGCCAAACCCGTACGAGGCATACAGTGCCTGAGGAATAAAAGGTAATTAGGGTTAATCTAGGGAAGGAGAGTACAGTTCCAGTTTTGTGGATCAAGAGCCCTTCCGCGGGATCAAGGCACGACCTTTGAAGGAGAGCTTAGATTTCCTAACATAATCTAGCTTAGTGTAGTCTAACTCAAGTGATACATCTGTTTCATAAATTGATTCTGTTCTCATTTCCATGTGTAACTTGTGATTTATTTTGTGCCCTTTTTTTTGTTGACTTTTTTTTCCAGTGTCTTATTGCAAATTAATAGTGATGTCAGGTCACGTTTCTTAGCATATTCAACAATGATGTTATAAAAATAAGAAGTTGAAAGGTCATTGCAGTAGGCCAGTACTGGCCCATACTTGGCAAGTCCTTGTCAAATCCAAACCCACCCAAAAATATTCGCCTAGCTCGTTATCAATGTTACCCAAGGAATAAAAGCTTTGGTATCCCTATTAGTTCAACTGCAAGTCTCACTCAAATCCATCCCCTCACTCATGCATTTATCTAACCAATATTTGAAGCTACACAAGCTCTTAACATTAAAGACTCGACGACTTCAAAGACTCATCAATACTCTGTTTCCAAACCAGTACTTTCCTATATCCTTTCTAAATCTAATCCAATATTGAAGGTCACACTTCTTGACATATTCAACAACGATGTCAGGTCACACTTCTTGACATACTAAACTGTTTCTACGTCACACTCTTGGGGGTTGACTTCTTTTCTCATGCTGTGGCTCCCCATGGTGGGGAGTGTCTTCTGACGTCGCAGAGACATTATCTTGTTATCTCAGAGAGACCAGTATACTAAATTATACTAGCACAGCAGGCTGTGTTGTAATATACGAGGCTGTATTGTTGTAATATACGAGGCTGTATCGTTGTAATATGCGAGGCTGTATTGTTGTAATATACGAGACTCTATTGTTGTAATATACGAGGCTGTATTGTTGTAATATACGAGGCTGTATCGTTGTAATATACGAGGCTGTATTCTTATTGTCATAGGCGAGAGTGTATTATTGTAATAAGCAAGGGTGTAATGTTATTGTAATAGGAGAGGGTGTATTGTTACTGTAATAAACGAGCGTGTATTATTGTTGTAGCAGATGAGGCTGTATTTTTATAACAAGCGAGTCCAAATTGATGTCATAGGCGAGGCAGTAGTATTGCAATAGACAAGTATTGTTACTGTAATAGACAAGGCTGTAGTGATGTTGTAATAGACCATAATATTGTTGCTGTAATTGGCGACGCTGTATTGATGTTGTAATAGACGAGGCTGTATTATAGTTGCAATAGACGAGGCTGTATTATAGTTGCAATAGACGAGGCTGTATTAATGTTGCAATAGACGAGGCTGTAGTATATATAAACAATCACAGTTACCAGTGTATTAATGCTATTTCACAGCAATATGATTGACCGAGTGTTGATATTGTTGCGACCTCTCTATAATCCTCTTATATAATATTTATTTAAAAAGCTTTGCTTGTAAATGCTAAATTAAAACTTTTAATATTTATTAATAATCAAACTCGTGGGGCTGGCACCAGACTGCCCTAGGTAGCCATAGAGGCGGCTGGTACTGTGTTAACCCTTAAAATATCGCCTCTAAAAGTTTAACAGCCCAAACTCAATAGGGGTCAAAAAGTCAAAGTCTCGCCTACCTTACCTAATTATATTTTATTATTATTATATTATTATTATACTCACGAGGAAAAGCCAAACCCGTACGAGGCATACAGTGCCTGAGGAATAAAAGGTAATTAGGGTTAATCTAGGGAAGGAGAGTACAGTTCCAGTTTTGTGGATCAAGAGCCCTTCCGCGGGATCAAGGCACGACCTTTGAAGGAGAGCTTAGATTTCCTAACATAATCTAGCTTAGTGTAGTCTAACTCAAGTGATACATCTGTTTCATAAATTGATTCTGTTCTCATTTCCATGTGTAACTTGTGATTTATTTTGTGCCCTTTTTTGTTGACTTTTTTTTCCAGTGTCTTATTGCAAATTAATAGTGATGTCAGGTCACGTTTCTTAGCATATTCAACAATGATGTTATAAAAATAAGAAGTTGAAAGGTCATTGCAGTAGGCCAGTACTGGCCCATACTTGGCAAGTCCTTGTCAAATCCAAACCCACCCAAAAATATTCGCCTAGCTCGTTATCAATGTTACCCAAGGAATAAAAGCTTTGGTATCCCTATTAGTTCAACTGCAAGTCTCACTCAAATCCATCCCCTCACTCATGCATTTATCTAACCAATATTTGAAGCTACACAAGCTCTTAACATTAAAGACTCGACGACTTCAAAGACTCATCAATACTCTGTTTCCAAACTAGTACTTTCCTATATCCTTTCTAAATCTAATCCAATATTGAAGGTCACACTTCTTGACATATTCAACAACGATGTCAGGTCACACTTCTTGACATACTAAACTGTTTCTACGTCACACTCTTGCTTTATCTTGTATCAACTCCGCGACCAGGTTTGGTAAGGCCTCTTGGCTGACGGGACCATCACCAACAGCATACCTGGTCAAAAACATGGCTGAGTTTAGCGGACGGAAAATGAAATCTCCATTTATTGCAGTGAATGACCCACCGTTCATGAAACACGATCGTGGCTGACTAACTGATCAGTCAGACTATTGTGATTGTAGCAAAACAACGTCGTGCTACAAAGTACGAGTTGGTCTCCCACCGAGACTGACACAAAAGAACGAGAACTCATTTACCATCACAGGATATTTATACTGAGAAGTGTTTCTCTCATAACATTGTATATATGTGATGGAAAAGGCTTAGAAAAAAACACCGACAAGTTAAATAAGGAGACACTTGTGCAACATACATAAATCTTTTTTTGAGGAAACGTTTCGCCAGCGACTGATACTGATTAAGACACATGTGCAACAGTTAGGTATTTTATTGTTGAAACTTTTCGCCTACACAGTAGGCTTCTTCAGTCAAATACGGAAGCAGCAGATATAATAGTGAGATAATGTAATCAGTCCATCAACATTAGAGAAAGAGTATTTCTCCAAGCTTGATGGACTAATTACATCATCTTTTCGCTACTAAACTTGCTGCTTCTGTATTTAACTGAAGAAGCCTATTGTGTAGGCGGAAAGTTTAAAAAATAAAGATACCTAACTGTTGTACATGTTTTTAATCATCAACGCTACACATGTTGAGATTTTTAACCCCTCGTTTAGGGATTAAAATATTCATTTCTGGTGATGAAAAGGTTAGTCGGTAGGCTTTAAACCCCCATTAACCAACCAACCACCAACACTCAGTGGCTGTCTTGTCAAAATTGTGTAAACACTTCATTTCAAATGTCCCTTCGAACTGGAGCATCCCCATTCTGTGTGTGATTGATAGCTTATGCCCATAAGTCTGTACTTTGTTGCCAGTCTTCTTTCTTCGTCTTAGTTTCCACAGCTTTGCGCTGAATTCCAGTAGCCATATTCTGACCACCTCCGCAGTTAAAAAATGTAGAGCCATGTGTTAATTACCTCATGTACTGCCAGCTCCTCATTACCTCAGGTGCAGCCAGCTCCTAATTATCTCATGTACAGCCAGCCACTAATTATCTCATGCACAGTCAGCTCCTAATTACCTCATGTACTGCCAGCTAATAATTATCTCATGTACAGCCAGCTCCTAATTATCTTATGTACAACCAGCTCCTAATTATCTCATGTACTGCCAGCTCCTACTTACCTAATGTACTGCCTGCTCCTAGTTACCTCATGTGACATGGTCCTCAGACAAATAGAAAAATTAAAACCTAACGAATCCCCAGGCCCTGATGAACTGTTTGCAAGGGTTTTAAAGGAATGTAAAGAGGAACTTAGCATACCTTTGGCTAATATTTTCAATATATCACTACAAACTGGCATAGTGCCAGACAAGTGGAAAATGGCAAATGTAATACCTATTTACTAGGCAGGTGACAGGTCCTTAGCTTCAAACTATAGACCAATAAGCCTTACCTCGATAGTTGGAAAATTTATGGAATCAATAATTGCCGAAGCAATTCGTAGCCATCTTGAAAGGCATAAATTGATTAATGAATCTCAGCACTGTTTTACAAAGGGGCGTTCCTGTCTTACGAACTTTTTAACTTTTTTCACTAAGGTATTTGAGGAGGTAGATCATGGTATTGAATAAGATATTGTGTATATGGACTTCAGTAAGGCTTTCGATAGAGTTCCACATCAGAGGCAATTTGAGGAAACATAAGGCATACGGAATAGGAGAATGTTTTTCCTGGGTAGAGGCATGGTTGACAAATAGGCAGCAGAGAGTTTGCATAAATGGGGAGAAATCAGAATGGGGGCACGTCACAAGCGGTGTTCCACAGGGGTCAGTGTTGGGCCCCTTGTTCACAATTTACAAAAATGATATAGATGAGGGAATAAATAGCGACATAAGCAAATTTGCTGATGACACCAAAATAGGCCGTCCAATTCATTCTAATGAGGACATTAGAGCACTCCAGGATGATTTGAATAGACTGATGTAGTGATCGGAGAAGTGGCAGATGCAGTTTAATATAGACAAATGCAAAGTTCTAAATGTTGGACAGGAAAATAACCATGCCATATATAAACTAAATAATATAGATCTTAATATTACGAATTGCGAAAAGGATTTAGGAGTTCTGGTTAGCAGTAATCTGTAACCAAGACAACAGTGCATAAGTGTTCGCATTAAAGCTAACAGAATCCTTGGCTTCATATCAAAAAGTATAAATAATAGAAGTCATCAGGTTGTTCTTCAACTCTATACATCTTTGGTTAGGCCTCATTTAGATTATGCTGCACAGTTCTGGTCACCGTATTACAGAATGGATATAAATGCACTGGAAAACGTACAAAGGAGGATGATCCCATGTATCAGAAATCTTCTCTATGAGGATAGACTGAGGGCCCTGAATCTGCACTCTCTAGAAAGGCGTAGAATTAGGGGGGATATGATTGAGGTGTATAAATGGAAAATAGGAATTAATAAAAGGGATGTAAATAACGTGTTAAAAATATCTAGCATAGACAGGACTCGCAGCAATGGTTTTAAGTTGGAAAAATTCAGATTTAGGAAGGATATAGGAAAGCACTGGTTTGGTAATAGAGTAGTGGATGAGTGGAACAAACTCCCAAGTACCGTCATAGAAGCTAAGACGTTGTGTAGTTTTAAAAATAGGTTTGATAAATACATGAGTGGGTGTGAGTTGGACCTGATTAGCTTGTGCTACTAGGTTAGATGCCCTGCTCCTTCCTTAAGCCGGTGGGAGAATTGGACCTGCCTCGTATGGGCTAGTAGGCCAGCTGCAGTGTTCCTTCTTTCTTAAGTTCTTATGTACATTCAGCTCTTAATTACCTCATGTACAGCCAGCTTCTAATTACCTCATGAACGGCCAGCTCCTAATTAGATCAGAGTTGCCTAAAACTTTGATTAAAACTTTTAATGTCATTAAGAGAGTTTTATTTCATCAAGTTACTGCGGAAGTGTATCATGTATCTTTATTAAGTGACCTCTCTGGAGGTCAAGGATGTGTTAGGTGACCTCTCTGGAGGTCAAGGATATGTTAGGTGACATCTGAAAGGTCAGAGGTGTGTTAGGTGACCTCTCTGGAGGTCAAGGATCTGTTAGGTGACCTCTCTGGAGGTCAAGGATCTGTTAGGTGACCTATCTGGAGGTCATGAATCTGCTAAGTGACCTCTCGATAGAGGTCAGTGTGATAACTGGAATACTCGCTGTGTGAGAGAGATTTTCCACGTAGCATATTAGGCTGAATATTCTGTGCGATAGCAGGAATGCAGTGTATGATAGCAGGAATGCAGTGTATGATAGCAGGAATGCAGTGTATGATAGCAGGAATGCAGTGAATGATGTCAGGAATGCAGTGTATGATAGCAGGAATGCAGTCTGTGATAGCAGGAATGCAGTGAATAATATCAGGAATGTAGTGTATGATAGCAGGAATGCAGTGTATGATAGCAGGAATGCAGTATATGGTAGGAATTCAGTCTGTGATAGCAGGAATGCAGTGAATAATATCAGGAATGCAGTGTATTGTAGCAGGAATGCAGTGAATGATGTCAATAATGTAGTGTATGATAGCAGTAATGCAGTCTGTGATAGCAGGAATGCAGTGAATAATAACAGGAATGCAGTGTATTGTAGCAGGAATGCAGTGAATTATGTCAGGAATGGAGTGTATGATAGCAGGAATGCAGTCTGTGATAGCAGGAATGCGGTGAATAATATCAGGAATGCAGTGTATGATAGCAGAAATGCAGTGTATGATAGCAGGAATGCAGTATATGGTAGGAATTCAGTCTGTGATAGCAGGAATGCAGTGAATAATATCAGGAATGCAGTGTATGATAGCAGGAATGCAGTGAATGATAACAGGAATGCAATCTGTGATAGGAAATCAGTGCATGGTAGCAGGAATGCAATGCATGATAGTAGAAATGAAGTGCGTGATAGCAGGAATGCAGTGTATATGATAGCAGGAATGCAGTGTGCGATAGCAGGAATGTCGTATGTGATAACAGGATTACACTACGTGACATTTTTTTTACACAAATCAATTTTACAAGCTAAGAGTTATCTTATTTCAGCTCATTTCAAAGCCCCAGGATGCCACTCGCACCAGTCGACAGAACCCAGGTACCTACTTAATGCTAGATGAACAGGGGCAGAAGATGGAAACATGCCTCACGTTTCCACCCATGCCGGGAATCGAACTATGGACACTCAGTGTGTGAGCTGAGACACAGGACACCTAATGGCAGGAATACACTGAGAGCAGAATTCACTGTGAGAGGAGGAATACACTGTGAGAGGAGGAATACACTGTATGAGAGGAAGAATAACTGTATGAAAGCAGGAGTATACTGATAACAGGAATTCTCTGGGTGATAACAGGCATTCTGTGCGATAGCAGGATTGCACTCGGTGTGAAAGCAAGCATACACTTTATATCATAGCAGTAAATTTACACCAACACATCTTGTAACCAATTCTAGCCTTTCAGTGGGGATATACCAACTTTGGAAGTTTGAAGACAGTCAGACGCTGCATTTTCTAGATATAGCACAGAGACCACTAATGCAACCTACGGTAGCACTTTGCAACCGATGACACGAGGCAGTCTCCAGTTACTGCTCGGAATCCAGTGATTCTATGCTAATAAGTTAGTAAATTACTAATAAGTAAGTTACTAAGTAAACTTATTGGTTACCATTTTTTCCCCCCATAAAACGCATCAGCAGCGCTGTATGGTCCTAGTGGGTTTAACGCTTCTTTTTTATTATAATAATTAGAACCTTCAAGAAGATGTCTAATCAAAGTGTTTCACGGACAAAAAATACTGTGCCATTTTAAAAATTAGATTCACAAAATGGTATCAAAACGTTGCAGCAAACGTTCATTGGCTTCATATCAAGAAGCATAAATAACAGAAGTCCTCAGGTTGTTCTTCAACTCTATATATTTTTCGTTAGGCCTCATTTAGATTATGCTGCACAGTTCAGGTCACAGTATTACAGAATGGATATAAATGCTCTGAAAAACGTACAAAGGAGGATGACAAAGTTGATCCCTTGTATCAGAAATCTTCCCTATGAGGATAGACTGAGGGCCCTGAATCTGCACTCTCTAGAAAGGCGTAGAAATAGGGAGGATATGATTGAGGTGTACAAATGGAAAACAGGAATAAATAAAGGGGATGTAAATAGCGTGCTGAAAATATCCAGCCAAGACAGGACTCGCAGCAATGGTTTCAAGTTGGAAAAGTTCAGATTCAGGAAGGATATAGGAAAGCACTGGTTTGGTAATAGAGTTGTGGATGAGTGGAACAAACTCCCGAGTACCGTCATAGATGCTAAGACGTTGTGTAGTTTTAAAGATAGGTTAGATAAATACATGAGTGGGTGTGGGTGGGTGTGAGTTTGGACCTGACTAGCTTGTACTACCAGGTCAGTAGCTGTACTAATTCCTTAAGTGGAAGTGACCTGACCAGGTGGTCGGCTGACCAGGTGGTCGGCTAGACAATTATATGAGTGGGTGCGGTTGGGTGTGAATTGGTCCTGACTAGCTTGTGCTAGGTCAGATGCAGTGCTCCTTCCTTAAGTGAATGTAACCTGACCTGGCTGGGTCGGAGCATTGGCTTAAGCCGTTGGAGATTTGGACCTGCCTCGCATGGGCCAGTAGGCCTGCTGCAGTGTTCCTTCTTTCTTATGTTCTTTCTTCTTCTTATGAAACTTCTGATGGAGTTTCGAACTAGTTAATGGTCCAAATGGGACCGAAACGTCGCCATAAGTTAGTGTCCTATGTGCGGGTTGTTTGTGTGTTATTCCAGTCGCGGTATTGTGATTTTTTTGATGAATCAGACACATGTGCAACATCTGGGTACCTTTACTGTAGACGTTTCGCCATCCAGTGGCTTTATCAATACAAATTCTAGGACATAACTGGAAGACAGTAGACCTATATACATTATCTTTTGTATATAGTTCTACTGTCTTCCATTTATGTCCATGAATTTGTATTGATAAAAACCACTGGATGGCGAAACGTCTACAATGAAGATACACAGATGTTGCACATGTGTCTAATTCATCTTGTCGGTATTGTCTACCATTCATGTACATATTGTGTCTTTTTATTCTCAACTTCCTCCTCCTCCTCAGCAGAACACAACAGTGTTGAGCATCCCAAGCCGATCAGACGAGACTTTCTCAAGTTATCACATGGGAACCACATGAGGGAATGTTCTGTGTATAATTGAACAGAGGGAGCCTGTACTCACCTGTATGTAATTGCAGGGGTCGATCCACAGCTCCTGGCTCCCTTGTGCATACCAGTAGTTGCATGAACCTTCCTCCTGGCGTTGAATGAACTTTTGTAGCTGGTCGGATTAGGCGGTTTACAGTTATAAACTAAAACCTTGTTATAAATAAAAAAAAAAGGTCAATCAACTACTTAAAAGTACCACTCAAGGGATACATAAAAAAATGGTAAACAAAAATAAAGTTACGAAACGAGGGAAGAAAGTAAGTTAAACATGGAGGGAATTTTTTGTCGTATTAAAAAATGTGGAAACTCAATTTTGACAGAAATGGTCAAAGAGGTTCAAAGTTTGTCCTATAAAAGCTGTGATCGTTTTATTTGAAGATTGTAACGAGGGCAAATTTTGAGAGGCCATAAAAGTCGAACATAATAGGAAGTTGAGTAGAGTGTGACTCACAATCAGTGGCTGGTGCCATGAGGGGCCCAAGGGACCCAGAGGGGATAAGTTCCTCTGAGGGAGCAAGGGGCTCTGAGGGAGCGAGGAACCCTGAGGGAACGAGGGCCCCTAAGGGGCTGAGAGGCGAGAGACCCGGGAAGGAGCCCTTGGAATGGAGCCCCAGAGAAAGAGTCAAGTGGTCTTGGTGGGAGGGCCCTAGAGGAAGAGAACTCATACGGAGAGGCCCAGGTGGGGCCCAGGGAAAGGGCTCGGGGAGAGGGGTCCATGAGAAATGGCCCGAGGAAAGAGCCCTAGGCAAGGGGATCTGAAAGAGGACCCCGGAGAGGAGGGGAGGGGGTGATGGAGTACGACTCACCATCTCAGGAAACGAGGGCTAGGGGCCATGCTAATGAGATAAGGAAGGAGGGGAACTAGGTAGACGCGGAGGAACAGAATGATAAGGAGGAGGAGTACATGTACATAGGACAGACAAACAGTGGAGTACTTGGAAGTTCATACCGAGGTTTTGCTTAAAAGAAGTCTACTTCTGTCTAGCTGGAGGACTATCGTGTATTATCTATCGCAGTCATCTGAACGTTCTGATGCAGTTACTGAACAAATAAAGAAATCCCTTGACTTGAGATTGTCTCAGCTTGGACGAGGAAGACAAGAATGACGAGCAGGAGCAAAATATAAGGAGTAAGAGGAAGAGGATTATGATAATGATAAGGAAGAGGGAGGAGACGGAGACAAAGCGGGTAGAGAGGAGGAGCATAGAGACGAGGATTAGGTGAGAGAGAACCTGCAGGTTACCTCGAGTCGATTTCGGGGGTCACCGCTTCCGCGCCTCGGTTCCAAATCGAGACTTTCCGGTTGTTGGCTGATCAACCAGGCTGTTGGTGCCAGTCATACGCAGTCCAACATATGCACCGCAGCCCGGCTGATCAGAGAATGACTTGAGGAACTTATCAGTTCCCTTTTGAAGACAGCCAGGTGTCTGTTGCTGAAGAGTCTTGGTCAATACAAATGTTACCAGATCATTAATTTGTCAGTAGATCATAACCACTGTAACTTGTTTTGCTATTAAAACTTTGGAGGCTCAGTCTATGGACCCATTATGTATCTCGGTAAACTTTTGATGAGCGCCCATTGGTGTATAATAAATATATTAAGCTAAACTCTCTTTTTGCTTAACGTGGTCTCTTAATGAAAAACACCCAAGATTTTCATTGAAAGTGTTTTACACCGGCTACCAAGCCTCTTGCTTTCATATGGAGTGATTTCAATGTATAGATTTGGGACCAATCCTCCAGAGTTTTCCAGATGTTGATTATGATACATATTTATCAAGGGACTTGAAGTGTTCCCAGTAGTTAAGATTCTTAACTGAGTTTATACGAGCAGTGGAGGTTCTCTGTACGCTTTCCAGATCTGCAATTTTGCCTGTTTTGAAGGAGGCCGTTAGTATACAGAAATATTCCAACCTAGAGAAAACAAGGGACTTAAAGAATATGGGGAGAGAGAGAGAGAGAGAGAGAGATAGGCAGGGAGGTGGGGTAAAGTCTGTTGGTCTTTAAGACATAACGAGGTGAGCTCAAGATTGTTGTGTGAAAAAGCTCTGATAAGCTAGCACTGCCTTTCTCTCACCTCCACCAACTCTGAAGAAAGGAAGCTGCAGTCCCAGCTCACAAAAGTAAGAGTCGGGCGATATTTAACAACTACTGAGAGTCTCTCAACAAATTAAGAAAAATAAAGGGGTAATGTGTGACTGTAAATATAATATCACACAAAAAATCACTCTTTAGCTGATCTGTAGATCATTTCAACTCTGTAGCACCTGTCACTGGATGAGTCTTACCACTGTGTAGCACCTGTCACTGGATGAGTCTTATCACTGTGTAGCACCTGTCACTGGATGAGTCTTACCACTGTGTAGCACCTGTCACTGGATGAGTCTTATCACTGTGTAGCACCTGTCACTGGATGAGTCTTACCACTGTGTAGCACCTGTCACTGGATGAGTCTTACCACTGTGTAGCACCTGTCACTGGATGAGTCTTACCACTGTGTAGCACCTGTCACTGGATGAGTCTTACCACTGTGTAGCACCTGTCACTGGATGAGTCTTACCACTGTGTAGCACCTGTCACTGAATGAGTCTTACCACTGTGTAGCACCTGTCACTGGATGAGTCTTATCACTGTGTAGCACCAGTCACTGAATGAATCTCACCACTGTGTAGCACCAGTCACTGAATGAATCTCACCACTGTGTAGCACCAGTCACTGGATAAACCTCACCACTGTGTAGCACCAGTCACTGAATGAATCTCACCACTGTGTAGCACCAGTCACTGAATGAATCTCACCACTGTGTAGCACCAGTCACTGGATAAATCTCACCACTGTGTAGCACCAGTCACTGAATGAATCTCACCACTGTGGCACCAGTCACTGAATGAATCTCACCACTGTCACCAGCCTGATAACCAACACTGGCACCAGTACTGATATCTCACCACTGTGTAGCACCAGTCACTGAATGAATCTAACCTGTGCACCAGTCACTGAATGAATCTACCACTGTAGCACCAGTCACTAGATAAACCTCAACACTGTGTAGCACCAGTCACTGGATAAACCTCACCACTGTGTAGCACCAGTCACTGGATAAACCTCAACACTGTGTAGCACCAGTCACTGGATGAATCACCACTGTGTAGAAATTGGAAAATGACCAGTCTGGTGCCTTTTGACCTCATGGAAGGACACCACATGATCTTCTGGCTCAAAGCCCTTGAGACAACCCACTTGTTTTGGATCTCCTGGCTCCACTTAAAATTTACCTCAAGGTGATTATCTTCTTGATTGATACCTCAAGCTAGATTTTAATACAGCAGAGATTGTAAACCGTTTACACATTGAGAGTGCACGACAAGGGAGTGTACTAGTGCACTTAACCCATACTTACTGTATGTGCCTAATTACAAGACAATAAACACTCCAATGGAAATTCGTCGAACTGTTTGATATTGTTGGGTTATCCAGGTTAAAGGTACATAATTTGACTACAACATTTATGGTCCTTCAAAACAATTGTACAAATGTTTAATCTCATCTGAACAAGCTCTTGTAGACTTCTTGAATAAATCTTATTTTTCAACGTCCTTCTTCATCTTATCAATGAATCCCATGAATAGACTGATGACTGTGCTGCATCGTAAACTTACACAAGAGAGAAGATTTGAGCCAAGAGGAACGTCAATAATCGATTTAACGTTGTCTCTGCCCAGGGCAAGCGATGGAAGGCCACATTAGGTGAAAAGAAGACTTCGATGGTAATGGTTTCATGACCATGGTGAAATGTTTGGTTGCTGTCAGTGCGGTTAAAGTACAAAATTAGCCAGTGATAACGTAGAGATCTACGCTATCACTGACCAGTCTGATGAACTCAGACTGACTTACTGATGATCTAATAACTAAAGAGTTCACTGATAGCAGTCTAGTCAGTCAAGCTATCTCTTCCAGTCTGCAGTCCTTGGACCAAAAACCGTTTGCAGAAAATTCTCAGGTTCTTTTTGGAAGACATTGATCTGTATAGTGCTTAACGCTTATTCGTAAGGGGTTGTTGCAGTGTGAAGATTTGAAACTATTCGTCCGATTTACTTTCCCGAGCTTCAGGAAATATACTTTGAGGGAATTGAAACATTTCAAGTTATTTAGTTGTTTATATGCGTTGAGTCAAGGGTTTCTGTACTGTCTTTAACTCTCACATTCTGCAGTCTTTGAATTGGAGAGTTAATGGGTGCCACAACCTACATCAGCGATTCTGGGAATAGTTCCTATATATAAGTTCGAGCTAGATTCATCTTTGTACTGTAATACTGTCACTTTTCCCCGTGAGTGATGAATTGCCTGTACGTGCTTTTGTATTCGTTGATGTGACTGAGAAACTGGTGGTTGTGTGGCCATGGACGAGGTGTGTTGTCGTTAAGGTGGATGAAGAACTGGTGGTCGTGAGGCTGTGAATGAGGTCGGTGTATCGTCAATTTTGCTCAAGCAACATACTATCTTATGACGAAGTTCCTAAACCCTAACTTCAATCCCAAATATTTTACCGGATACCTACAAACGGAGAGTTCCGTGCACTTGTCCTTGGAGTACTGGCATTATACCTAGGCCGTAAATATTTTCCCAAGATATTCACTTTGTTTCCTGACGGATTCATTTTGCTGCGATACAAACGTTTCTTTACGGTGTAAACATTTTCGTTTAAAATATATATTCTTTTGATTTAAATATTTTCCACGTCAGATTGTTTACTGATATGCTTAGAAGCAGACGAGTGGGTGAGTGGTCGTATCTGGAGTGCGGTGTTATATGAGGCAGATAGACAAGTGTATAAGAATTCAAATACAAGAAAAGACTTGAGATGCATGTGGTTAAGCAGGTAGGCAAGCAAAGATAAACACGGAAAGATCGGAACATAGGCAGACAAGAAGGCACATGCAGATAAAAAAAAAAGAAGCAGACAGAAGGTAGCAACTTCAGGTGGCTGCTTGGATTGCAAGATGCTTTCTTGTTTACAGAGATAAACAAGGTTGGTGACCTTGAGAACAATTGACCTTGTGTTTAATAGTAAGGCCACTCACATTCTTCTTCGTTAAAGAGCTGAAATCACAATTCCAGTAAGGTTTTGATGAGGCTTATGCCCAGTCTTCTACCTAGTCTTCTGCCTAGTCTTCTGCCTAGTCTTGTACCTGTTTTGCAGTCGCTTGCCGTCCTAATGCTGAAAGTATCTTTGCTTGGCCGATTTAGCATATTGTTTTTTTGTAGTAATTATCGAGACAATTTTTCCCCACGATGCAAACTGCACTGCAAGATTTTAAGTCTTTCGTCGATTCTAACGACGACTTCACTAACGTCTTGCTGCTGCAACCTTCAGGTCACTCAACCTCACGGCTTCTTTTTATTAACACTATTTGCTCTTGCTTGCTCTCACTCTGTTATTTATTCATGATTTAAAACATACGTACGAGAGCGAGCCTTGTTAACAACGTTTCTCCCTAAATAGAGCTTATCTATGACGAAACATCGTCTAATAAATAGGTGTGTGTGCTCGTGTACTCACCTAATTGTACTCACCTAATTGTGGTTGCAGGGGTCGAGACTCAGCTCCTGGCCCCGCCTCTTCGCTGTCTGCTACTGGGTCTTTGCTCTCCCTGCTCCATGAGCTTTATCATACCTTGTCTTAAAACTATGTATGGTTCCCGCCTCCACTATATCTTTCTCTAGACTATTCCACTTCCTGACTACTCTGTGGTTGAAGAAATGCTTCCTAACATCCCTTTGACTCATCTGAGTCTTCAGCTTCCAGTTGTGTCCCCTTGTTTCTGTGTTCCCTCTCTGGAACATCCTGTCACTGTCTACCTTGTCAATTCCCCGCAGTATTTTGTATGTCGTTATCATGTCTCCTCTGACCCTTCTTTCCTCCAGTGTTGTTAGTCCTATTTCCCTCAACCTTTATTCATAAGTCAGATCCCTGAGTTGTGGAACTAACCTTGTCGCAAACCTTTGCACTTTCTCTAGTTTCTTTACGTGCTTGACAAGGTGTGGGTTCCAGACTGGTGCTGCATATTCTAGTATGGGCCTGACGTACACGGTATACAGTGTCTTGAACGATTCCTTGTTAAGGTAACGGAACGTGTGTGTGTGTGTGTGTTTGTCGGCTGTTTGTTATTCACACATAATTTAAAGAACTTGGAATTTTGTCATTTTTTAATTTCTTTTCTGCATTAAGTAAATCACTTGTTTACTGATATTGTTATTATTCCATTACAAATGGGCAGCACACAATAAAATTTAAGATACAAGCAGACAGCTTCACCGCTGCCTCTACCAAGACAACAAACAAACCTAACTTCACCTTAGTGGCAGAATTTAATGTTAGTTTGAGAATTCACTGGTGCTACAGCTCAAAGTTCTTTAGAAAGTATCAAAACATTTTTTCTTAAAGAGCCTTGATGATCATGGAGGAATTGGTTGCCTTTTTTTTCTTTTAATTCTGAAAACGTTGAATTTGTCCAGGAATGAAAGAAAAAAAATTGAACATAGTCCATTATAAGACTGGGGATAGCAGGAGACACACCTACTTCCATTTGTAAAAGTACAAACACAGGATATACGAATATACACCGAGAGGTGTGTATCCCTGTATATATACGCAGTTTGCTTTCTTTAATCCATATTTAATTAATTCAAGCATTCTTGCCTGGTGGTGGAAAGGTGACATGAAGCCTTAATGACCCTTTGAATGGTCGATAACTCAATTAACCAAATAAAAGCGCTTTGAAAATATCATCCTGGTAGGAGACTTACTCACAATGTTCTTTTCTCTGCATTTTATATAAATCATTCCTCGTTCTTCCTGGCATTAATTATAGTATTACTTAGTAGATTAAGCTCCGTGACTCATGTTAAGCCCAGACTACTGATTTACGCAAAGGTGTACACTCACGTTTTATTATATTCCCAGGTTTAGGGAACGTAAATTTTCCTGATTTTATTGATCAGGCGAACTGCAACTTTAAATGATCCTCTTCGAGTCGATATAGATTAAATTTAACAAAGTTTTCTAATAATAGGGCTAGTAAAGGTTAAGTTACTTGTTAATTGAAAAATCGTGGTAGGAGACATAACATTTTGTACTAGTAGAATGATTTATTGCAGCACAGATTAGCCTATGGCAAGATTATATACGCGGAATCAAGGTAAGGTTGCTTAAGAGAGAGTTCCAATGGTTGTGAATTGTTAGCTTGATGGGAGACGCCCGCTCTGGTGAGAATGAAAAAAAATCGAAATAAATTCGCTTAAAATGAATCTTTGTAAGTCAGATTATACAGTGAACGACTATAAACAGGATGAATCACGGTAGGTCAAATTTTGGCACTGCAAACCCAGAGTTCAAGTGGAGGGATGAGCTTGACTAATCCTCTAAGACTCTGTATACAACACTTGTGCCGGATAATCTAAACTGAGGCAAAAGACAGAGATGATAATGATAATTATTAATTTAGAAATATCACAGCCTAGTTTTCTTTTCATTAATAATTAAGAAAAGTGCATAGAGAAGGCATATATTTTCACCAATTAAAACACCTTGTCACCGGCCCGGACAGAGGCTGTCAATTCTGTTTTTTTGAGCTTAAAAATCTAAGTGTTTGACAGCATAATAAAGCGGTCAAGAGTTAGAACTGTCAAGCATCGCTGGAGCGTGTGTGTTGCACTCAAGAGTGGAATTCGGTGTGACATTCAGTGACATTCAGCTTGGAACACACTACGGCATTCAGCAAGGCACTCAACATGGCATTCAGTGTCATTCAACGTGGCTCTTAGCGCAACGTCGTAGCATTCAGTGAGGCACTCCCAGCAACACATCAGGGCATTCACCGTGACACTGGCACTCAGGGATTAAAGCCTGGTTCTTTCATACCCGTGGCACCACGCGTGAAATGCACGAAATTTTTTCCTAACATGGAATTCGAAGCAGAACTAGTTACATTTACTGCCACAGCCGCGGATGATATGTTGCAAGAGTGCAGCGAAGGCAACACGAGACGGCGGGGGGCGACACCTGTGTCGCTAGTCTAAATTGACACTGGTGAAATTTTCGCAAATGTGCTTACTGTCGGTAAAAATGGTTTGTAGTCTCTCGCAAAAAAAATGAATTAGTGAATTTAATTAGCATTTTGTTTACGATCTCGACTGCGACTTTATATGTCTATCTGTTTGTCTTTTTTGTGACTGTTTACTTGTCTGTGGTTGTACCTATCTGTGACTCCCTACTTGGCTGTGACTTTCTTTCTGTCTGTGATTGTCTACCTATCTGTTCCATCTCACATTTATCACTTTGCCCCTTACGATACGAGAATCTCGATTTATTCCTCCGTAAATTTATTCATCAAATTATCGGTCTTAGCACAAACAATAAATTCCTCTTCAAATTATCCCATTTTTATTTTTTATAGAAATAAAAGTCGTCAGAACATAGCGCTAATTATTGCTAACCTAAAGTATGAGAACTTTACAGCCATGTAATGATTAAGTGGCCACCCAATGGGAGAGTTGTGGTCATGTAGTGATAAAATAACCATCAAATGAGAGACAGTTGTGGCCATGTAGTAATTTAGTGGACACTCAATGAGAGACAATTGTGCCCAGGTAGCCTAAGAAGATTATGGCTTTGCAGAACGTAATTGTCGCCACCTAATACAGGGATGTGTTTAGCAGTGAGAAAAATCTCTTGGTACACATCTTGGGGATGTATAGACCCGGCTTGCTAAACATTGTTGATGTTATGAAGGGATTCTGGGAAACCGGCTAACAGGATCTGAGTCCTAGAGGTGGGTGTACAGTACCTGCACTTTGTAGTAGGGGTAAGGATGTCCGCACATTTGTATCGATGACAACTATTGAAAGAATGATGGTGATTGTGTTCCCTTCTTTGGGTCACCTTACCTTGGTGGGAAACAGCCGATGTCATCAGGAAAAAGACGTATCATTGAGTCCCACTGACTGGTTTCTTTGATAAATATGGCATTATCAGTATATCCTAGTGACTGGTGCCTTTGATAAACATAGCACCACAGTGCAGACTCAAGCACCTAGGGAGAATCTTCATCACTAATTCACAAGACGCAATGTTCAAGGACTGAGATAGAGGTAATATTATCTTTGTTGCATAATGATTACCTACCAGAGAATTCTAACTGGAAGCGCATCTTTTTTATTAACTTGCCTTGTTAAGAAGTTAAGTAAATCCTGTGTGGATCATTCAGCCCAAGGACGGACGGGGCTCAATACATTGTTCATTAGTCGCTAGACAAACCTCAGCTGATTTGTAAACTATACAGGTAGTTTAATTGTGTTGATATCCAAGTCACATACTCTATATTCTCTTCATATTCTTTAGTTGAACCTCGAAGACTGTGCGAGACTGTTACTTCAAGTCAAATGTAGTGAGCAGGTGAATAACTTTCCTATGAATGTCGTTAAGAAGTGAGAACGGTTATCTAGACAAGAGCGAAAGATGCTTTTGTACACCTGATTTAAGAAGTAAAATATCTATTGATTCTGAAAAAAAAATCAATATTTTGAAGACACTCTTGACAATTGTACGTGAGATTTCCAAGACAAATCACAATTATTGAAATACTTGAAGGTGTGAGTGATGTAAGATGTTATAACCAGTCTACAGTGTTCAAGTATATCCTCCCAACTAGTATGTAGATTTAGCCATTTAATTAGTGTATGTGATCCCCACATTCACTACCTTGAGGTAAATAGAGGATCACAATTCCTGTGACCTCATTCCTGATCTGGTTTCCTGAGTAAGGACTTGGTCAGTCAGATTATTTGCAACTTTTACTCGATTATAGGAACTGAAGCCTGAATGAGCAGAAATATTTTGTAAGAACCTATCAATTCTTTATTGAAAAACGATCTGCTGGTAATTCCTCCTTAGAACTGAAGAGAGGATTTAGCCAAATTTTTCTTATCTATGCTTTTGTAGTTATGCCTTAGCCTATTTACTGCATCTCTCCTTTCAATGTGCCTAGTTTGCATGATCTATCACGTTTCCAGCTCTGGTACATGAGCTGGTTCACTTTTCACATATACAAAAACTTCCCCTCTTATTTTTCAGGTGAAAATATAATTGTCGCCTGAATCTAAAGAAGTGAAATTTAAAGAATTATTGATTAGTATCCTGAAATGTGTATGAGCCGAAAATATATCCTGCAAATTCCCCAGTTCTGTAATCTCGCTTTAAATATTCTAGCGACTAGAAGTGTGTATCATAAATAGTATACAATACCGACGAGTTGATGAGTAAGACATATGCAACGTTAGGTATCTTTATCACCGACACGTTGCACACTCGCTGCAGGCTTCATTAGGCGAGTACAGCAATAAATTACAATCTTGAGGCAGTAGACGAAGTGGAGTTGTAATTTGAGGTAATCAGTCCCTCAGCCTTGGTGAAAGGTAATCAGTCTCTTCAAGCGAGTGAGGCGAGAGACCCGTATACCGGAAAGTTCGGTGTACCACCGCAGTAACGGTGTGTCTGGAACACTTCTAACACCACTGAGCTCATCCTCTCGATTTACTGGTTCAGGTCATCGTTTATCGTATCACCTTTCCAGATTATTTTATTGCGTCAACGATTTATTATCTTCCAGTTGACGTTTTTGCTGTTAAAGTTAAAAAGGAATAAAAGTCACAATACCGTGATAGGAACAAGTCGAACCGAAGCGTCTTTATAAGTTCCATTCTCCTACTTGCGGGTTATTTGTTAAAGTTAATTAGTTGAGTATCCCCTCATAGTTGAGTCTTACTAATTATGACCAGTGGGTGTGATTGTCTCAACTTATATTAGGATGTGGTCTGACTTCACTGTCAACACTATAATGTTACGAACCAGGCCTTTATTATTAAATGAATATAAGGTCTGGTCTGTTCTGTTATTTCCTGATATAGAGCGAATTTGTTGCAGAGTCTCAGTAGTTCAGTTCTGTGAGATTGTTCATTGAAATTATCTCTAGTCTTTGCTAAATTCTTCCTTTTTAGGTGTCTTAAACTGAAGACTCCTGTTATAGTATTTGTGTCTAGGTTTGATAGGTCTTCAAGACAACTCACTTTTTATTAATTGATCTTTGAACTGCTGGTAAGGTGTATCTACCTGGAGGTATCCCCGCGGCCCGGTCCACGACCAGGCCTCCCGGTGGATCAGGGCCTGATCAACCAGGCTGTTACTGCTGGCCGCACGTAGTCCAACGTACCACAGCCCGGCTGATCTGGCACCGACTTTAAGTATCTGTTCAGCTCCCTCTTGAAGGCAGCCAGGGACCTATTGGTAATTTCCCTTATGCATGGAGGGAGGCTGTTAAATAGTCTTGGGCCCCGGACACTTATGTGTTTTCTCTTAGTGTACCAATGGCGCCCCTACTTTTCATTGGGGGTATTTTGCACCGCCTGCCCAGTCTTTTACTTTCGTAGGGAGTGATTTCTGTTTGCAGATTCGGGACCATTCCTTCTAGGATTTTTCATGTGTAGATTATGATATATCTCTCTCGCCTGCGTTCCAGCGAGTACAAGTCAAGTGTTTCCAGGCGTTCCCAGTAGTTGAGGTGTTTGATGAAACTTATATGTGCAGTAAAGGTTCTCTGCACACACTCTAGATCTGCAATTTCACCTGCTTTGAACGGAGATGTTAATGTACAGCAGTATTCCAGCCTAGATAGAACAAGTGATTTGAAAAGGATCATCATTGGCTTGGCATCTCTTGTTTTGAACGTTCTCATTATTCATCATATCATTTTCTTTGCAGTTGTTATCGTGACACTGTTGTTATCCTTGGAAGTGAGATCCTCAGACATTACCACTCCCAGGTCCCTCACATAATTTTTTCGCTCTATTGTATGATTAGAGTTTGTAGTATACTCAGTTTTAATTTTGATCTCCTCCAGTTTTCCATAACGGAGTATAGTTGGAATTTGTCTTCATTGAACATCATATTGTTTTCCGTTGCCCATTGGAAAACTTGGTTTATATCTTCTTAGGGGTTACCGTGTCCTCAATAGATGAGTCTCATGCAGATCCTAGTATCGTCTGCAAAGGATGACACGGTGCTGTGGATTATATCTCTGTCTATGTCTGATATGAGGAGGTGGAACAGGATAGGGGCGAGTACTGTGCCTTGTGGAACAGAGCTTTTCAGTATGGTAGCTTCCAATTTAACTCTGTTTACCACTACTCTTTGTGTTCGATTGGTTAGAAAGTTGAAGATCCATCTCCCCACTTTGCCAGTATTGTGTGCGCTATTACGCCATAATCGCACTCACATGTCAAAGGATTTTGCAAAATCTGTGTAAACTACATCTGCATTCTGTTTTTCTTCCAGTGCATCCAAGACCATATCATAGTGATCCAGTAGTTGCGAGAGGCAGGAGCGGCCTGCTCTGAACCCATGTTGCCCTGGAGTTTTTGGAAATCTAGTGTATATACTTACAATAACTAGGTTTTTATTATCACTTCTAACCAAGATAGCTTCGACCACATCATTCATGTTAAGTAACGCGGTTCATGTGAGCGACTCCTGTAACATACAGACCAACCCTCCCGTACTCCTTGTTGACTGTTTTTCCGGTCATATTTGAGCAGGTTCTTTCCTGGAATCCATATTTCGTTGTCAAAGTAGCAGTAAACATTGCATTCGACTCGGTGAGGAAACCACTGATAAACGGTGTTTTGATACTCACGAAATCGTAATAACACGATTGTAAACAAACCACGGTACGGGTGGGGCTTGAACTCACAGCAAGTGAGTCGCTCTGTCTTAGAGTTTTACGACTCACTTGCCATGAATTCGATCCCCACCCGTTCCGTGGATGGTATTTTGTTTGTTACTCGTTTTAAGACCCTGAATGCTTGCAAAAACAAATGACATTATGTTGTTTGTCTCTGTGGTGGGGAGAAAGGGGATGGCTTTTTAATTAAATTCAATATCTGTGGTTCTGGCGAGACCACACTGGTTTTATTTCCAGTCCAGGATAGTTCCTAGGTGGTGAAATGCTCTTACTATTTCTTGCCGTTCTCTTCCATTTCTTGCTACTTAAAAAAAGTCATGCTGCCTGTATGGTTCTAATTTCTATGTTTAATCATACATTCATGTTGTTTTATACACCTCGTTCCCTTCACACAGAATATCAGGCACTTTGTATCATAGCACTGCCTCTCATTGCACATTTTAGGGTATCAGTGTTTACAAGTCTTGGAAATGACACATCCCTATATTAAAGGGGCCTTGGCATTTCCTTAGGTGGCCAAAACGACACATTCCATTCCCTTTTCCCATTTGGTCCATATTTGCAAATTCCTCAGACGTAGTGCTGACACACTTGTATTTTTCATGACCCTGTTTTATTGTGTCCCAGCTGGAGATTATTTCATTTACGGTGATTGTAATTGACTCCTATACTACAAAATCTGAAATAATGTCTGTGGTCGAGTCTGTAGCTGAATCAGCAACTGAGTCGGTACTAGAGTCTGAAACCGAATCAGTACTGTTACTGGAGAGGACCAGGTGCTGGAGAGGACCAGTTGCCGGAGTGGACCAGTTGCCGGAGTGGACCAGTTGCCGGAGTGGACCAGTTGCTGGAGTGGACAAATTGTTGGAGTGGACCAGTTGTTGGAGTGGACCAGCTGCTGAAAAGGACTAACTGTTGGAGAGGACCAGCTGCTGGAGTTGACCAGCTGCTGGAGTTGACCAGCTGTTGGAAAAGACCAGCTGATGGAGAGGACCAGTTGCTGCAAAGACCATAAAAGTTATGAGCTGGCAGCCTTCAAGTTTGTGTCAGGTTCCTCTGGTCGTGTACACCAGAACAACAAAGCTGCCGTGATGCTATCCAGGCCTGCCGTGAGGCTATCCAGGCCTGCCGTGATGCTATCCAGGCCTGCCGTGATGCTATCCAGGCCTGCCGTGAGGCTATCCAGGCCTGCCGTGAGGCTATCCAGGCCTGCCGTGATGCTATCCAGGCCTGCCGTGATGCTATCCAGGCCTGCCGTGAGGCTATCCAGGCCTGCCGTGATGCTATCCAGGCCTGCCGTGATGCTATCCAGGCCTGCCGTGAGGCTATCCAGGCCTGCCGTGAGGCTATCCAGGCCTGCCGTGATGCTATCCAGGCCTGCCGTGATGCTATCCAGGCCTGCCGTGATGCTATCCAGGCCTGCCGTGATGCTATCCAGGCCTGCCGTGAGGCTATCCAGGCCTGCCGTGAGGCTATCAAAGTTGAATCAACCCAGACCTGCTGTGAATCTATGTCCAGGAGAGGAAGGTAGGGTATGGGGTTGGGGTAGAGGGATAAGGAAAAGGAGGAGGTTGAAGTGGAGTAGGGGGAGGAGGAAAAGGTAGGATGTACGATAGGGAGGAAATGGAAGAGGTAGGGTGTAGGGTAGGGGGAGGAGGAAGAGATAGGGTGTTGGGATAGGAAGGGAAGGTAGAGTGCGGGGAAGAGGTAGGAGAGGAAGTGGAGTGTTGGGGTCGGAAAGGTGGGGGTGTTGGGTTGGGGAAGGTTGTGCGCTCTGGCTCGACCTTTAGTATCCCCAACCGTCATAAAATTTAAATTTATACTTCTGTCCTCCCCTCCCCAACCCTTCCCTTCCCTTCCCTTCCCTTTCCACGAGGTGCGAGAGGACGTGGCTACACTGAGGAGGGAGAGGGGACGTGGCTACACTGAGGGAGAGAGGACGTGGCTACACTGAGGAGGGCGAGAGGACGTGGCTAGGACGAGGGGACGTGGCTACTCAGAGGGGGCGAGGGGACGTGGCTACACGAGGGGGGCAAGGGGACGTGGCTACACAGAGGGGGGCGACGGGACGTGGCTACATCATCCTAATCCTTCCCATATAAATACTATTTTTTATTAATAAAAATTGATCCTAGTTATGGAGTAGCCTCTCAGAGTGGCACCTGTGTTGTTTCTGGCACACGGCTCTCCGTCAAAGATATTGGAGCTATCCTCACCTTCCTTGGATCAAGTCTTATTACACAATGGCCTGTTGTAGGTATTGTAAACTCATCCACACCCACACCCACACACTCACCCACACCCACACACTTACACACTCAACCATACACTCACACCCTCACTGATGCTACCTTCGGATTTTTCCCACACATCTACCACTTTATTGCCAAACCAGTACTTCCGTTGATCCTGTCTAAATTTATATATCTTAAATCCTTTGCTACGAGTTCTCTTTCAATTAAATATTTTGAACACGCTGTTTATATCACCTTTATTTATTACTGTTTTCCATTTGTACACTTTTGATATACATTTCCAAATTCTACGTCTTTCTAGAGTGCAAATTCAGTGATTTCAGCCTATCTTCATAGGAAAGATTTCTAATACAGAGAATCAACTTAGTCTTCCTTCTACGTATATCTTTCACACCATGTACGTCCATTCTGCAATCTGGAGACCAGAACAGAGCAGCATAATATAAATGAGGCTTAACTAATATTTTATAAAGCTGAAGTAATCTTAGGATTTCCACATTTGTCTTGGCTTTAAATTTCTGCTAACCAGAATTCCTAAAACTTTTTTTCATTCACTTAGGCTAAGATCTACATTGTTTAGCTTATAAGTGCTGTATTTATTTCCTTTTCCTATGATTAGAATCTTGCACTTGTTTGCGTTGATGTGCATTTACCACTTTTCCGACCAGAGCTTCAATCTATCCAGGTCATCCTGTAGATTTTTAAAGTCCTCATCAGAAATTTTTCGATGGCCTATTTTAGTGTCATCGGCAAATTTATGTCACTCTATGTCCTCTTATGTAGATTGTGATTTATGTAGATTCTGATTTCTCTAAATTTATGCAAACTCTGTTACTTATCGGTCAACCATGCCTCAACCCGGTGCTAATTTCTCCTATACCATCTGTTGCTGCTTTTTTATTCAATCTCATGTGTGGAACTTTATGATATGCCATGTTCACAATATCGTATTCTTTATCTTGGTTTACCACCTCGCATACCTTACTGAAATTCAATCGTAAGTCAAGAACATTCCTTTGTAAAACCATTGATCAAATTATATCCTTTAAGGTGGCTTCAAACTGCATCAGCAATTATTGATTCTATCAGCTTTCTCACATTTGAGGTTAGATTGATTGGTCTATAATTTGAAGCTAAGGACCTATATCTCGCATTGTAAATGGGTATTACATTTGCCATTTTCTACGACACCAATTTGTATTGATCTGTTTGCTAAGTTCCTCCTTACATTCTTCAGAATCTTTGAAAACAGTTCATCAAACCCTGTGGCTTGTTTGGCTTCAATATATTTAGTAATCTGAAGACCGAGTCACTGTGACTTTGATACTGCGTAATGTATTTTCGTCCTGACCAATGTTATATAATTATTAACTTCTGGGATTTCATCTGTATCTTGTGTTAAAACAGAGATGAAGTAAGTGTTGAAAATGGTGCACTTTATTTTATTCCTAAATACCTAAAAGAATAGCTTTGGGTTGCTCTTTGATGCCTTCCCAACCTTAATTTCATATTTTCTTTTGGTTTTCCTTATTTTTTATTCTTACTTATCTCCTAAATTGAATATATTGGTTAATAGTGGCACTCTTCTCTTTAGATTTGTGTGTAAATGCCTCTTTTTACACCCAAGAGATGTTTTATTCTATTATGTATCCATTTAGGGTCATTCATATTTGATCTCAATTGTCTAATAGGAATATATGCAGCTTGGCCTAGGTAATTTCTTAGGCCCATATAATCTGCAGCGCGACATTTGGTCACCTTAATATTGTTATCGTTATTAAGGTAACTTCACAACATACTGGAACTAAGTGATTAGTAATTGCTTTCTCTAGGCTCTCCATTAACCTCAAGATGAGTTTTAAGAAAATCCTTGTTTGTCAGAACCAAGTCTAACAGGTTATTTCATCTTGTTGGTTCTGACAAACTGTTTCATAAAACAGTTCTGGACCATTTACCTGTAGTGAACCTGTAGCTATTTCTGGAGGTCACAACCCTGGCGGCTCGGTCCCACACCAGTCCTTCTGGATGTTGGCCTGTTCAATCAGACTGTTGGTAACCACCGTCCGCAGTTCGATAAATGCACTATAGCTCGGCTGAAGATAGCCAGGCGTCTATTGGTAATCTCCCTTATGCATGAAGGGAGGGTGATTAAAAGTTCTGGTTTATTTACGCTGAGTGAGTTCTCTCTGTGTACGCATCGCCCCTGTGTTTTTCACTGGATAGAAAGTCGCTAGACTCTAGATTTCTTTTCAGATCTCTTCAATTAATTTGATTAAAGTTCAAGTCTTCCCTTAAAACTACCTTTTTCGTTAGCAATTTCGTCCCAAAGAAGTTTGCCCAGGTCACTTTCTAGAAGTGGGTTCTGTAAATTACAACTAAGAATAGTTTCTCATGCTCTTTGAGACTTTAGTCAGATGCAATGACTGTTCACTTCCACCTTCACATCGTTTTTGATGAAAGTTTAAATTTATCTCCCATTCACAGGCGTATGACCCCTACACGCTAAACGTTTCACTATCAATATAATTGTCCACAGCAATTTGCGTGCCATTTAGAAGTGGGAATCAGATGTAATCGGCTTCCAGTGATCGATTATTGGCTGAGTGTTGGTGCGTCACTCACCTGCCTTCCCTTATGTTCTGGTGAGTGTTGGTGCGTCACTCACCTGCCTTCCCTTATGTTCTGGTGAGTGTTGGTGCGTCACTCACCTGCCTTCCCTTATGTTCTGCTGAGTGTTGGTGTGTCACTCACCTGCCTTCCCTTATGTTCTGCTGAGTGTTGGTGTGTCACTCACCTGCCTTCCCTTATGTTCTGCTGAGTGTTGGTGCGTCACTCATCTGCCTTCCCTTGTGTTCTGCTGAGTGTTGGTGCGTCACTCACCTGCCTTCCCTTATGTTCTGCTGAGTGTTGGTGCGTCACTCACCTGCCTTCCCTTATGTTCTGCTGAGTGTTGGTGCGTCACTCACCTGCCTTCCCTTATGTTCTGGTGAGTGTTAGTGCGTCACTCATCTGCCTTCCCTTATGTTCTGGTGAGTGTTGGTGCGTCACTCACCTGACTTCCCTTATGTTCTGGTGAGTGTTGGTGCGTCACTCACCTGCCTTCCCTTATGTTCTGCTGAGTGTTGGTGCGTCACTCACCTGCCTTCCCTTATGTTCTGCTGAGTGTTGGTGCATCACTCACCTGACTTCCCTTATGTTCTGCTGAGTGTTGGTGCGTCACTCACCTGCCTTCCCTTATGTTCTGGTGAGTGTTGGTGCGTCACTCACCTGCCTTCCCTTATGTTCTGCTGAGTGTTGGTGCGTCACTCACCTGACTTCCCTTATGTTCTGCTGAGTGTTGGTGCGTCACTCACCTGACTTCCCTTATGTTCTGCTGAGTGTTGGTGCGTCACTCACCTGACTTCCCTTATGTTCTGGTGAGTGTTGGTGCGTCACTCACCTGACTTCCCTTATGTTCTGGTGAGTGTTGGTGCGTCACTCACCTGCCTTACCTTATGTTCTGCTGAGTGTTGGTGCGTCACTCACCTGCCTTACCTTATGTTCTGCTGAATGTTGGTGCGTCACTCACCTGCCTTACCTTATGTTCTGCTGAGTGTTGATGCGTCACTCACCTGCCTTCCCTTATGTTCTGGTGAGTGTTGGTGCGTCACTCACATGCCTTCCCTTATGTTCTGCTGAGTGTTGGTGCGTCACTCACCTGCCTTACCTTATGTTCTGGTGAGTGTTGGTGCGTCACTCACATGCCTTCCCTTATGTTCTGCTGAGTGTTGGTGCGTCACTCACCTGCCTTACCTTATGTTCTGCTGAGTGTTGGTGCGTCACTCACCTGCCTTACCTTATGTTCTGCTGAGTGTTGGTGCGTCACTCTCCTGCCTTCCCTTATGTTCTGCTGAGTGTTGGTGCGTCACTCACCTGCCTTACCTTATGTTCTGCTGAGTGTTGGTGCGTCACTCACCTGCCTTACCTTATGTTCTGCTGAGTGTTGGTGCGTCACTCACCTGCCTTACCTTATGTTCTGCTGAGTGTTGGTGCGTCACTCACCTGCCTTACCTTATGTTCTGTTGAGTGTTGGTGCGTCACTCACCTGCCTTCCCTTATGTTCTGGTGAGTGTTGGTGCGTCACTCACCTGCCTTACCTTATGTTCTGCTGAGTGTTGGTGCGTCACTCACCTGCCTTACCTTATGTTCTGCTGAGTGTTGGTGCGTCACTCACCTGCCTTACCTTATGTTCTGCTGAATGTTGGTGCGTCACTCACCTGCCTTACCTTATGTTCTGGTGAGTGTTGGTGCGTCACTCACCTGCCTTCCCTTATGTTCTGGTGAGTGTTGGTGCGTCACTCACATGCCTTCCCTTATGTTCTGCTGAGTGTTGGTGCGTCACTCACCTGCCTTACCTTATGTTCTGGTGAGTGTTGGTGCGTCACTCACATGCCTTCCTTATGTTCTGCTGAGTGTTGGTGCGTCACTCACCTGCCTTACCTTATGTTCTGCTGAGTGTTGGTGCGTCACTCTCCTGCCTTCCCTTATGTTCTGCTGAGTGTTGGTGCGTCACTCACCTGCCTTACCTTATGTTCTGCTGAGTGTTGGTGCGTCACTCTCCTGCCTTCCCTTATGTTCTGCTGAGTGTTGGTGCGTCACTCACCTGCCTTACCTTATGTTCTGCTGAGTGTTGGTGCGTCACTCACCTGCCTTACCTTATGTTCTGCTGAGTGTTGGTGCGTCACTCTCCTGCCTTACCTTATGTTCTGCTGAGTGTTGGTGCAACCTTCTATTCACGCGGGGAAGAATACCAGATACATTCAACTCAAAATTACAACTTACTGATGTTGATGTATCATGAAGACTTGTGAGACTTTAGGACCACTGGGGTCGCAAACAATGTCCCTCCTTCAGTGTCCACCGTCTCAGCTCCCCAACTAGCTCCGGGATCCTGGATTAGGAACATATGGTTCCTGTATATTTACGATGAACATTTACGCCAGTAAAACTGACTATTAAGTGGACTGTATAATTCTGAAGAATTTAAGTGGACTTGACTATCTAAGGATTTTGTTTTATCTGCTGCTTTGCAATTATTAATCATATTATTTCATATTAAGGACATAAATTATTACACTTACCAATATATTACATAGATTGTATGACCCGATACCTCTCACAATCAGATTGTAATGTACGCGGGAGGCGTACATTAATTATTGAAGAGTGCACGCGGTGTCCATTTTTGTTTCTACGTTACATTTTTCTTCAATACCATCACGAATTCTTCGATTTCTTTATCTGGACCAGATGTATTTCCTCTTTACTCTTAATATAGAATTCGCCGATAATATTTCTATGGGTAACTATTAGAGAAACATTCGCAAACTCACCGGTCGATCCTCATCTCGTACCTCCAAATGTGTCTTTCCTATCTTGTACACATATATTTGTTCAAATTTAGTGATATTTCTGGGTGTGTAAACCATTTTCCTTATCAGAATATTATTTTTTTCAATATTACAATAATTCCACTCTACTTAATTAACTTATTACATTATATAAGGAAATTATATAGTGAATATGTTGGTTCCCTGTGACTTATCACCTTTTAAAAGTCACACACCTGCATTATTATTATAAAAATTATCCCTACTGATTATTACATTTAAATCATAGGAAAATAATTAAAAAATTCCACAATCATGCTAGACATTTTCCCCGGTACGTTCTTCTCAATAGTAAATGAATAAATAAAATTGGTGAAGGAGTCTTAATAAAATCATATCAAAGTGTAACAAAGAACCATGAGGGAGGCTCTGATGGCCTCCCGTCCCACCACCTCCCTTCAAGGAGGCAGTAAGTTGTGCCATCATGCCAGTGAAGGGTTCGTGTTTCAGGGATACGTTAGGTTAAGAAAGATTTGTCAGGAACCAGGACAAGTGTTTCCTGACACGGGTCTTAATCATATGATGACCCACAGCTGGAGCTTTTGGTCATCTGTCCGAGGCCTTCCGTTGGCTTACCCCTCCACCCCTTTAAAAATAATGGTTTACAATCTAGTCTCTCGTGATGAAAGGAATTGGAGCTGCCCTTTTAAACAGAGCCTGATTATCTGCCTTTCCCCCAGGCGCTGTATAACTGCCACCGGTGCAGCGCTTCTCACCCAGTACAACAATACTAATAAAAATATTATATTTTATTGTGAATATAACGATGGTATACAATACAATACAATGGTATACAATACCGACAAGTTTCGCCTACACAGTAGGCTTCTTCAGTCGAATACAGAGGATACAACTCTACTTCTGCCGCAACTTCTAAATTCGACTGAAGCCTACTGTGTAGGCGAAAGGTTTCAGAATGAAGATACCAACTGTTACACGTATCTTACTTCTATTTTACTGTCTCTGAGTAAAGTCACATTTACAACCGATATTAAACTACAAGGGTTATCACCCTGAAATCACTTCAATCGATATCACCATGATATCACTTCAGTTTCTTTTCCTGATATCAGGGAGAACTAAATAAGAAATAGAACAATAAGCGAAAAAATATTTTAATCCGTTAATTTTAATTGAATTAAAAAATATCAAAATCAGTTGACGTGTTTTAAACCAATTCTGGGACAAGTTTGTTCTTAAACATAAAAATGAAGAATTTGTAAAGAGTTAAGTCTCAGCGATCATGAAAAAAATAAATCTTAGTTCAGACAGAGTACGAAATTATTTTTTTTTTTTTTTTTACCGAAATGCTTCGAGGTGTTTCAATACCTTGCAAAGAAATCATTGAGGAATATTTCATAGCAGCTGAAACTTGGGATAAAAGTCTCATGATATAAATTATTGGAAAGTTCTCCTGTGCTTGTGGAAAAGAGGATTCCAGTTTTATCTAACACAGAAAGAATAAGTTGTCTCAGGCAACAAGCTCGCGCATTATATACTATATAAAACTATATGTTGAATCATATAGCAGAATATGTTTTATTGATGAGATGAATAAAATTCGTTTGCCATTGTAAAGGAAACCCAGAGTCAAATATTATTGAATACAGAAGATTCTGTAGAAGAGACGAACGTTGCAGAATACGATTTAACAAAGATAACCTTTAGCTCTATGTAGACTTGATCAAACTTTACACAAAGATAAACGTCTCGATGAGAGTTTCTGTAACGTGTGTCGGCTCTTCACCCTCGTCGGTAGTACGACATCCAAGGAAATTCTCAACTGTTTTACAGCTGCATAAGAAATAAAGACGTTTACCTCGGTTAATAGGTTGCAGTGCAGCAGAAAAAAACGACTTAGTAGATTCTGAAGTTTGTTTCTTTGGCCGTAAAAGTGATGGCAAGAATGGGAGGGAAGGCAGTGGGATAGGAGAGCAGCGGAAAAGGTTGTGGGTAGACAGGAAGAGAGAGAGAGAGAGAGGTAAGAAAGGTTAAGTAGCCTGACAAGTTTGGGTGGGTTTTTAAAGGAGTGATTTTTGTCCCAGTGACGAGTTTCCTGCATGAGTAAAGGCGTAACCCCGGATACTGAGACGCTGCCTCCTCACACACACACACACATATATTTATATCATTAACAGAACTGCTGCTGGCCAGGACTCGATACTGCGTTCCCATGCCCCACCCTATGAAAACAGAACACTGTACGCATCACTCTATTCACTGGACCACTGAATTTTTGGTCTAGTGGATAGTGATGCATACTGAGTTCTGTTCGTTCTCACAGGGCTGGGCATGGGAAAGCAGGATCGAGTCCTGGCCAGCCGCAGTTCTCTTAATGATTCAAAATCATTTGTTTCGTGATTTCATTAATATATGTGTATATATACGCTCCATACTTTTCGTATTTGTCTCCTGTGGATTTACTTTCCTCTTAAATCAAATGCAAAGACGACTGGATAACTTTTAGTAAGAAAAAGTGACACATTATTTACACTGATGTACCTAAACCTGCTTCAACTGGCAGGGCTGCATCTGCACTTGTTGCCACCTCCCTAGGTAAGAACTGTAGTAACTATCTTGAGTTAAGCATAAAATTTAACTGGCCTTCTTCATTGCAAACTGAATTGTTTGTGATCCTAATGGTATTAATTAACTTCGGACAGTGAACCTGATTCCTTGATCATTATAAGAACATAAGAAAACATAAGAAAGAAGGAACACTGCTGGAGGCCTACTGGCCCATGCAAGGCAACTCCAGTTCTAATACCGGCCTAAGCCAATGCCCTAACCTAGTCAGGTCAGGTCACATTCACTTAATTAACAGAGGAGCAAGGCATCTGACCTAGTAGCACAAGCTAGTCAGGTCCAACTCACACCCACCCACACCCACTCATGTATTTATCTAACCTATTTTTAAAACTACACAACGTCTTAGCTTCCATGACGGTACTCGGGAGTTTGTTCCACTGAATGCGTTGGATTCACAATATGATTTTAACAATATGCTCATTGGAAAAGCCAAGTATAGATATTAAAAAAAAATCAATGAGAAAGGATTTCACTATCTACAGTGTTTAATTCGCCTGTAATCGAACTGAAGAAACCTGTTGTGCATGAGAAAACGTTCCAGCAAGTGTTGCATATGTGTCTTATTTATAAACTCAAGTCTTGGGACTGATTCTCTTACTGGCATACAAAGATATCATCGATGGCACAAAATTAGGAAGCAGAAATACACCACCATTCGAGTGTCAAAGACTATGTGTCTAGTTAGACACTTGAGTTAATTAAGTTATAAATGACTCAAACTTTAATGCTGACATGTGCAAATGTGTAAAGAAAAATACTCTATGAACATATAATGGAAGCAAATAAAGACAAACACCAAAATTTAATAGGAAATAATTTTTAATCCAAGTTGGAAATGAACGGAGGCAGTAAAAACCAACCTTAGGTTATATTGGAGGATCGTTAGTTTTGATCTGAGGAATTGGCAAGTCACTGATGTGTCCTAGAGTTGGAAATAGTGTGTAATTTTGGTCAATATTTATGAGGTCATGAGTAGGGAAGGGAGGGATCGAGATAAAGAAGTTAGGGAGTGGAGAATGGAGGGAGAAGTTGAGAGAAAAAGAGGGATTAAGGTCAGGGAAGAAGGAAGCCAGAGGAATGGAGGAAGTTAAAGAGGGCGTTGAGGAGGAAGGGGAAGTGAGTGGGAGAAAGAGAGTGGGAAGGAAAAATAAGAGAAAAAGAAGGAGTAAGGTTAAGAAAGAAGGAAGTCAGAGAGAGAGAGGAAGTTAGAGAGGCAGTTAGGGAGTGACTTGAGTAGGAAAGAGGCTTAAGTAAGTGATGTAGGAAATAAGATGTGAAGGAGAGTTGGCGCAGTGATTATGAAAGTCCCCATCAATCCAGGTGTTGAAGACTAGCGGTGCTGCAGGTGTTGAAGACTAGCGGTGCTGCAGGTGTTGAAGACTAGCGGTGCTGCAGGTGTTGAAGACTAGCGGTGCTGCAGGTGTTGAAGACTAGCGGTGCTGCAGGCGTTGAAGACTAGCGGTGCTGCGAGGTGCTGGTGGAAGACTAGCGGTGCTGCAGGCGTTGAAGGCAGGGTGCTGCAGGTGTTGAGTGCGGTGCTGCAGGTGTTGAAGACTAGCGGTGCTGCAGGTGTTGAAGACTAGCGGTGCTGCAGGTGTTGAAGACTAGCGGTGCTGCAGGTGTTGAAGACTAGTGGTGCTGCAGGTGTTGAAGACTAGTGGTGCTACAGGCGTTGAAGGCTAGCGGTGCTGCAAGTGTTGAAGACTAGCGGTGCTGCAAGTGTTGAAGACTAGCGGTGCTGCAGGCGTTGAAGACTAGCGGTGCTGCAGGCGTTGAAGACTAGCGGTGCTACAGGTGTTGAAGACTAGCGGTGCTGCAGGCGTTGAAGACTAGTGGTGCTGCAGGTGTTGAAGACTAGCGATGCTGCAAGTGTTGAAGACTAGCGTGCTGCAGGTTGAAGACAGCGGTGCTGCAGGCGTTGAAGACTAGCGGTGCTGCAGGCGTTGAAGACTAGCGGTGCTGCAGGTGTTGAAGACTAGCGGTGCTGCAGGCGTTGAAGACTTGCGTTGCTGCAGGTGTTGAAGACTAGCGGTGCTCAGGCGTTGAAGCTAGCGGTGCTTGAAGGGGTGTGAAGACTAGCGGTGCTGCAGGTTGAAACAGGGTGCTGCAGTGTTGAAGACTAGCGGTGCTGCAGGCGTTGAAGACTAGCGGTGCTGCAGGCGTTGAAGACTAGCGGTGCTGCAGGCGTTGAAGACTAGCGGTGCTGCAGGTGTTGAAGACTAGCGGTGCTGCAAGTGTTGAAGACTAGCGATGCTGCAAGTGTTGAAGACTAGCGGTGCTGCAGGCGTTGAAGACTAGCGGTGCTGCAGGCGTTGAAGACTAGCGGTGCTGCAGGCGTTGAAGACTAGCGGTGCTGCAAGTGTTGAAGACTAGCGGTGCTGCAGGTGTTGAAGACTAGCGGTGCTGCAGGCGTTGAAGACTAGCGGTGCTGCAGGCGTTGAAGACTAGCGGTGCTGCAGGCGTTGAAGACTAGCGATGCTGCAAGGTTGAAGACTAGCGGTGCTGCAGGGTTGAAGACAGCGTGCTGCAGTGTTGAAGACTAGCGGTGCTGCAGGCGTTGAAGACTAGCGGTGCTGCAGGCGTTGAAGACTAGCGGTGCTGCAGGCGTTGAAGATAGCGGTGCGAAGTTGAAGACAGCGGTGCTGCAGCGTTGAAGACTAGCGGTGCTGCAGGCGTTGAAGACTAGCGGTGCTGCAGGCGTTGAAGACTAGCGGTGCTGCATGCGTTGAAGACTAGCGGTGCTGCAGGCGTTGAAGACTAGCGGTGCTGCAGGCGTTGAAGACTAGCGGTGCTGCAGGCGTTGAAGACTAGCGGTGCTGCAAGTGTTGAAGACTAGCGGTGCTGCAGGCGTTGAAGACTAGCGGTGCTGCAGGCGTTGAAGACTAGCGGTGCTGCAGGCGTTGAAGACTAGCGGTGCTGCAGGCGTTGAAGACTAGCGGTGCTGCAGGCGTTGAAGACTAGCGGTGCTGCAGGCGTTGAAGACTAGCGGTGCTGCAGGCGTTGAAGACTAGCGGTGCTGCAGGCGTTGAAGACTAGCGGTGCTGCAGGCGTTGAAGACTAGCGGTGCTGCAGGCGTTGAAGACTAGCGGTGCTGCAGGTTGAAGACTAGCGGTGCTGCAGTGTTGAAGACTAGCGGTGCTGCAGGCGTTGAAGACTAGCGGTGCTGCAGCGTTGAAGACTAGCGGTGCTGCAGGCGTTGAAGACTAGCGGTGCTGCAGGCGTTGAAGACTAGCGGTGCTGCAGGCGTTGAAGACTAGTGGTGCTGCAGGCGTTGAAGACTAGTGGTGCTGCAGGCGTTGAAGACTAGCGGTGCTGCAGGCGTTGAAGACTAGCGGTGCTGCAGGCATTGAAGACTAGCGGTGCTGCAGGCGTTTTAGGCTAGCGGTGCTGCAGGTGTTGAAGACTAGCGGTGCTGCAGGCGTTTTAGGCTAGCGGTGCTGCAGGTGTTGAAGACTAGCGGTGCTGCAGGTGTTGAAGACTAGTGGTGCTGCAGGCGTTTTAGGCTAGCGGTGCCGCAGGTGTTGAAGACTAGTGGTGCTGCTGGCGTTGAAGGCTAGCGATGCTGCAAGTGTTGAAGACTAGCGGTGCTGCAGGTGTTGAAGACTAGTGGTGCTGCAGGCGTTTTAGGCTAGCGGTGCCGCAGGTGTTGAAGACTAGCGGTATTGCAGGTATTTCTTCACCACACTGATGACCTGCCCCCCGCTAATGTGCCCGCCACACCTATCATTAATCTTGGACAACACCACCACCACGAGTCTGGCTTCAACACGGCTACCATGGCAACCACATTCTTGGCCGGCGCCAGGGACCAGCGACCACTATTGCTGGGCCATTAGGTTAATTTAGGTCCCCCCTGAGTGTGCTTTATCTAGGCCCTGGCTACTCCCCCCTCTCCCTCCGTGAAATCCTCCTCCATAACATTTCTCACTAAGCAATTCGTTGCTAGTGGATTCTGCTGCACATGTCTTTCGGCGATGTACATTGTTGTAGTGGGACTATAAGGTGTTGTGGCGGTGGCGAGGTATGATAGCGGCGCGGCGGCGGCGGCGGCGGCGGCGGCGGCGGCGGTAGCAGCGGTGGATGTTTCATGATGCTTCTGTTGTTGTGTTGAGATGATCGTAATGATCTGGCTGTGTCGCACGATGCTTGTGTTCCAGCTTCATTAACTTCTGAGTTTTTTGACAGTTTCGTTGCTAGAGTGCCACGCTAATCCAGCCTGGCACTCTGTAACTTCCCAGACCCTCTTGATGACCTCACGCACCATCCCAAGCCCACCCCTTCCTCTCAGAAAAAAAAAATGAAAATAGTTACCTTCAACCTCCCATTTTCTTATGAGTGCTTTTCTTCAGCAAAAGTTAGTTGGCGCTTCATGCAAAGTTTCCTCATGAGACTCGCCTGGGTAATATTCATGTCATTCACTGTGACTCAGTAGTAATTGTAACTTGAAAAACAAAAAAAGAAAATACGATGAGTTTGCGTCTTAAAAGATGACTGTAGTTGGTTGGTTTGTTGAATTTAAAGTCTGTAAATGAATGGTTCAGAGAACCGACAAGTTGATAAATTAGACACATATGCAACACTTGGGTATCTTTATTGAGGAAACGTTTCGCCACACAGTGGCTTCATCAGTCCATACAAAGGAGAATCATAAAGATCAGGAGAAGTTTGAGGTAATCAGTCCCTCGGCTTTGAGTCGATGTGGTCAGTCCATCAATCTTGAACAGAATACAGCATATGTGCGAAGGAGAAGCTTATATACGTAGGCAGGAGAGGTGCAGCAGTCTGACACAGCGACATCTTAGTATCTTAATCCATACAGGGAATTCTTCACCTGCCTAACCCTTGGGCACGACCTACTTCCACATTGGACAAATGTAACACAACCTACGACTGCTGCACCTCTCCTGCCTACCGTATATAAGCTTCTCCTTCGCACATATGCTGTATTCTGTACAAGACTGATGGACTGACTACATCGACTCAGGGCCGAGGGACTGATTACCTCAAACTTCTCCTGATCTTTATAATTCTCCATTGTATGGACTGATGTAGCCACTGTGTGACCGAAACGTTTCCTCAATAAAGATACCCAAGTGTTGCATATGTGTCTAATTTATGAATTTAAAGTCTACTGACAACAAGAGTCATTAAGACTTTATATCCCATACTCCATCAGTCAAGGATACTTTAATCCCTTGAAAATTTGGATGAGCGGAGCTTCTGGTACTGCCTAACATTTCGTAGATGAGACCTGACAAAGATGGAGGTAACCACGTGACGGAGAGGGAGACAGAGAGAGATTGACAGTCAGACAGAGAGTGGGTGGTAGGAAGTAGGGAGGATGACGTTTATTACACAATTAGCAACTATAGGAGTGTACTGCTACTGTAATCTTTACGTTAGTTACACAGCGAGAAAAACATTAGATATTTCCTCCTGTGGTGGGCAATTATTTTGTTAGTGGGATGGATTGTGAAGGACCTTGCCTAGTATGGGCCAACAGGCCTGCTGCAGTGTTCCTCCTTTCTTATGTTCTTATGTTCTTATCACACAGGATGAGTTTCTTGCATCAAGTGGTGAGATCTGCCGCCTGAGCTGATGCTCAAAAGTAAGAAAGTTTTTATTTAGGTTTGCGTACATAACATGCAAATAAATTTTTAACAGTTGTATTGAAGGCCCACAGATGTTACGGACGCACAAAAAGCCCGGTATGTAAATTTAACCCGGGATAAACCAGAGAGTGAAACATCGTGTAGGTGGACGGGGAGGGAGGGGGGTTGATGTTTCCCTTGGAGCAGCTTTTTTTTTTTTTTTTTGGGGGGGGGCGAGTAAGCCTCAATATGGGTGAGGAGGACATTTGGGGAAGAGGGGAAGGGGAAGCTGTGGTTGAGGATGAATATACAGTTGGGAGTGGTAATTTGGGGAAGAACATAGGAGGGGAATTTAATGAAGGGATGGTAATATTATAACGGGATACACACAGAGTGGGTACTATGGTAGTGTGCTATGGATGGGAAGGGAAGAAGTATGGAGGTGGTAAAACTGGCAGCAGCTGTTTACCACTGAAAGTTGATTGCACTGTTTATATATATATATATATATATATATATATATATATATATATATATATATACGTATGTATTATGCGTGTATTTAATTTTTTTAACACCGACCACACAGATGTAGTCCTGGGAGGGTGTGGGTGCTACCATGGGCAGTTATGATGCCGTCAGTAAACAAAACAACAATTAGATCCTGGCTGCTTTATTTCCCCTTTGAGTAAAATTTCTTTCCTTCCATTATACATCAGCGGGAGGATTTTCCTCTTTTCTTTCTGGTGCATTAACAAAATTAGGTTTTCTCCGGGATTACAATTTCGCGTTCTCATTTCTCTTATTTACAAGTTAGTCCAAACAATCCATAAACTTAAGACGTCAAACTTGAGAACTGAAGCGAAGGGATTAGTTTGGAAAAAAATTTAAACTCGGTAAATAAATAATATCTGGAACTGCTTGGCGTCATGCAAACCCTGTGGATGTTTCTTTAATGTTTATTTCTGAGGAGAGACCCGGCACATTGTCGGGACTCGATCCCAGCTGGATACTAGAGGAAGAGAGGACAGTTGATGAGTAGATGAAGCAGACTGAGTTGATCAGTGGAAGGAGCTTAACGGAAATGATGATCTTATTCGGATTAACACTCCCGACGGGTTAATAACCCAGTATAACCCTGAAAGAGTCAGTGTGGCTTCCATTTTTTAAGGAGCAATACAACTCACTTTCTCCAGCTCTATCTCAACCACTCCATCTATCTTAACCACTCCATCTATCTTAACCACTCCATCTATCTTAACCACTCCATCTATCTCAACCACTCCATCTATCTTAACCACTCCCTCTATATCAACCACTCCATCTATCTCAACCACTCCATCTATCTCAACCACTCCCTCTATCTCAACCACTCCATCTATCTCAACCACTCTATCTATCTCAACCACTCCCTCTATCTCAACCACTCCCTCTATCTCAACCACTCCCTCTATCTCAACCACTCCATCTATCTCAACCACTCCCTCTATCTCAACCACTCATCTATCTCAACCACTCTATCTCAACCACTCCCTCTATCTCAACCACTCCCTCTATCTCAACCACTCCCTCTATCTCAACCACTCCATCTATCTCAACCACTCCCTCTATCTCAACCACTCCCTCTATCTCAACCACTCCATCTATCTCAACCACTCCATCTATCTCAACCACTCCCTCTATCTCAACCACTCCATCTATCTCAACCACTCTATCTATCTCAACCACTCCATCTATCTCAACCACTCCCTCTATCTCAACCACTCCATCTATCTCAACCACTCCATCTATCTCAACCACTCCCTCTATCTCAACCACTCCATCTATCTCAACCACTCCATCTATCTCAACCACTCCATCTATCTCAACCACTCCCTCTATCTCAACCACTCCCTCTATCTCAACCACACCATCTATCTCAACCACTCCCTCTATCTCAACCACTCCATCTATCCCAACCACAACCCTTCCCAGAATGCGACCCAGAACCATTGAGTAACTCATACGCATCTGTTTACTGCTGGATAAGGTCATTAGGTGTTAGGAGCGTTGTCGGACAGATGACCGACTGACACTTGACCGACAGACATTTCATCGACGTACATTTGGCCGAACAGACATTTCACCAAACGGAGAATTAGGTTAGGTGATGAATGCCATTTCGTCCGTTCGGCCAAATGTCCGTCGGGGAAATGTCCTTTCGACCAAATATCCGTAGGTGAAATGTCTGTCGGCCAAATGTCCGTCGTCCATCTGTCCCGCCTCGCCCAGCATTCGACTCCATGTACCGGTTGATACGATCGATGTGAGAAAGAGACCAGTCTTAACAGTCATGATCATCTAGGTGTACTGTAGCAGGAATACTGGTCCAGGATATGTAGGTCCTTCTCAAAGCCAACCCATCTCTCTCAAGGTTCAAGGCTTCATAATAATAATAATTATAATAATAATAATATATCTTTATTTACTACAAGTTCATGTACAAGGTAGGCCTAGCTGACATCAATGACATACTACTATATAGACAGCCGCTTGTTATGCAGAGCATTTTAGGCAAATTAGGTCAGTTTTGTCCCAGGATGCGACCCACACTAATCGACTAACACCCAGGTACCTATTTTACTAATGGGTGAACATAGACAACCGGTGTAAAGAAACACGTGACTCGATAAAGCCCACTGCGTGGGCGAAACGTTGTCAATAAAGGATCACATTATACTGCTTATGTGTTTATTTTTCCAGTCGTAGTAGTGTCGTAGTACTCTCTTGGGTGTCTTGTGTACTCTCTGTGGACTGAACCATCTTTGCTTTGCTTCTGTTATTAGTACCTGAGATTGGATGATGGTTTCCCTCGACTACGAGCAGCTATATCTCCAAATGAAGGCGGAATTAACGGAAGCTAGAAGAGAGATTCAACGTTTGAAGGGTATATGTAAGGATTATCCCCGGAACAATGTCGCCGATGATCAGACCAACGAATGGATGCTAGTCGAATCTGAAGGGACGAAGCTGAAGTTGAAGAAGGTCCAGAAGACTGCTGTGAAAACCAGCAACTCTTTCTCCTTGTTATCAGACGAATGTGAAGACATCCCAGCGAAGACCATCTCTACAAAGACCGTCGAGAACGTCATGCACACCGCCAGTCGAGGTAAGAACATTGTTTTAGTTGGGGATAGTCAGATTAAGTTTATGGATAGGGAATTTTGTCTTAAGGATAGGAATAGGAGGCAGAGGGTGTGTTATCCTGGGGCTGGGATGAAGGATATTGTTAGCCGTCTGGACGACATCATGAGAGGTAATGGGAGCAATCCTATTATCTGTCTCAGTGCTGGAGGCAACGATGTTGGCAGACGTAGGAGTGAGGAGCTGATTAGCAGCTATAGGTCAGCAATAGACAGAATTAGGAAGAAGGGTGGGAACCCTGTAATATGTGGTATTTTGCCAAGGAGAGGAGTTGGAAATGAATGGTTGTCCAGGGCAATTGGTGTCAATTGCTGGCTGGACAAATACTGTAAGGAAAATGCAGTAACATTCATTGACAACTGGGACCTCTTCTATGGCAGAAATGACATGTATGCCAGGGATGGGGTTCACTTATCTAGGTCTGGGGGTGGGGGCACTGGCAACTGACTGCAGTGGAGGGAGCTGTTAGGGCTTTAAACTAGAAAAAGTTAGTGGTATGGGTTATGGGGGGAAAACAGTGAAGTCCCAGTGTAGTAATGTTATAAATTCTAGGGGAACTAGTAATAGGCAGAATAAGGTGGATATTGGAAAGCCAGTGGCACTAGATGACAAGGACAGTAATAGGTATAAGGGAAAAACAGAAATGAGCAGGAAGGGTAAAGAGAAAGGAGGGTCTTTAAGTGTATATTACACCAATAGTCGTAGTGCTAGGAATAAGATGGACGAGTTGAGATTAGTTGCAAGTACAGGTAATATTGATGTTTTTGCAATAACTGAAACATGGTTTAATATGAAAAATCGGGACATGCCTGCCGAATGTCACATTCAGGGTTTTAAATTGTTCCAAGTAGACAGAAGTATCGGGAAGGGGGGTGGGGTGGCACTCTATGTCCGTGATCATTTAAATTGTTGCATAAAAACGGGTATAAAGTCTGAAATAACACATACAGAGTCTGTCTGGATACAATTTTCAGAGGGGTGCGAAAAATTGATTTTAGGCGTGATTTACCGTCCTCCAAACTTAGATAGGGAACAAGGGAGATTACTTTGGGAGGAAATTGTTAAGGCCACAAGGCACGATAACGTAGTAATTCTAGGGGACTTTAACTTTAGTCAGATTGATTTGAATTTCTCGACAGGGAATATAGAATCTAACGACTTTTTAGAAGTAGTTCAGGATTGTTTTTTGAAGCAGTTTGTGACAGAACCTACAAGGGGAAATAACCTACTTGACTTAGTTCTGGCAAGCAAGGAAACCCTTGTTAATAATTTAGAAATTACAGAGGAACTCGGTTCAAGCGACCATAAGTCAATTAAATTTAGCATTGAATGGATGTATGATAGTAGGGATAATTCAGTAACGTTCCCAGATTTTCGCTTAGCAGATTATAATGGACTTAGAGAACACTTATCAACTGTGGACTGGGGTGACGAAGAGAGGTATCAATATGACAGTTTTCTTAACACTATACAGGCTGCCCAAAGAACATTTATCCCGTATAAAGAAATTAGATCAAGTAGAAATGACCCAAAATGGATGAATAATAGGCTCAAATATCTTTTAGGGCAGAAGAAAGGAATTTATAGGCGCATAAAAAGAGGTGAGGGACATCTTATAAATCATTATACTAACATTAAGAGGGACGTTAAAAAGGGTATAAGAAAAGCTAAACGGGACTATGAAATTAAAGTTGCTAGGGATTCAAAAACTAACTCAAAAAGTTTTTTCCAGGTTTATAGAACAAAAGTTAGAGATAAGATAGGTCCTCTTAAAAATAATGATGGGTATCTTACTGACAAAGAGAATGAAATGTGCTCTATCTTTAATAATTATTTCCTTTCGGTTTTCACTCAGGAAGACACTAATAATATCCCAAGAACTAGGTATTTTAGTGGGCCTGAAGAAGATAAATTATGTAGTATCACAGTCACTAGTGAAATGGTTATCAAACAGATAGACCGTTTGAAGCAAAATAAATCGCCAGGTCCTGATGAGCTTTTTTCAAGGGTTCTTAAGGAATGCAAAATGGAACTCTGTGAACCCTTAACTAACATTTTTAACCTATCTCTTCAAACAGGTGTAGTGTCTGATACGTGGAAGATGGCTAATGTAATTCCTATTTTTAAAGCAGGGGACAAGTCGTTACCATCAAATTACCGCCCAATAAGTCTAACATCAATTGTAGGCAAATTACTAGAGTCGATTATAGCTGATAACATAAGAAGCCATCTCGATAGGCATAATTTGATTAATGATACTCAGCATGGATTCACTAGGAGCCGTTCCTGCCTGACTAATTTATTAACTTTTTTCAGTAAGGCTTTTGAGGCAGTTGATCATGATAAGGAATTCGATATTGTTTATTTGGATTTTAGTAAGGCTTTTGATAGAGTACCACATCAGAGACTGTTAAAGAAAGTGGCTGCTCATGGCATTGGGGGAAAAGTGTTGTCATGGATCGAGTCATGGCTCACCAATAGGAAGCAGAGGGTGTGCATAAATGGGGTTAAATCGGAGTGGGGATCTGTAACAAGTGGCGTTCCTCAGGGATCGGTTTTGGGCCCGTTGTTGTTTATAATATATATAAATGACCTTGAGGGAATTTCTAGTGATATGAGCAAATTCGCTGATGACACGAAGATAGGTAGGATAATCGATTCAATCGATTCAGACGTAGATGTCAGTGAACTACAGGAGGATTTAGACAAACTCAATTCCTGGTCAGAAAAATGGCAGATGCAGTTCAATGTAGATAAATGCAAAGTTCTAAAGCTCGGGAGTGTCCATAACCCAAGCACTTATAAGTTAAATAACGTAGAACTTAGCCATACAGATTGCGAGAAGGACTTGGGGGTGATGGTAAGCAGCAACCTTAAACCAAGACAGCAATGCCTAAGCGTACGTAATAAGGCAAATAGATTACTGGGATTTATATCAAGAAGTGTTAGCAACAGAAGTCCAGAGGTTATATTACAGCTTTATACATCATTAGTAAGGCCTCACCTAGATTACGCAGCTCAGTTCTGGTCTCCATATTACAGAATGGACATAAATTCGTTAGAAAACATTCAGCGTAGAATGACTAAATTAATACATAGCATTAGAAATCTTCCTTACGAAGAAAGATTAAGGACCCTTAAATTACATTCACTTGTAAGACGTAGAATGAGGGGAGACATGATCGAGGTATACAAGTGGAAAATGGGTATTAACAAAGGGGATATAAATAAGGTCTTGAGGGTATCTCTCCAAGAGAGAACCCACAATAATGGATTCAAGTTAGATAAGTTTAGATTTAGAAAGGATATAGGAAAGTATTGGTTTGGAAATAGGGTAGTTGATGAGTGGAACAGTCTGCCTAGTAGGGTTATTGAAGCAAGGACCCTGGGTAGTTTTAAATTTAGGTTGGATAAATTCATGAGTGAAAGGGGTTGGATTTGAGTGGGAATTGCACATGAGTAAATAAAATTATCAAAGCTTATTTCTTGGGTAGCATTGAAAATTTAGGTTGAACAAATATTCTGTTAGTGGGATGGAATGTGAAGGACTTGTCTAGTATGGGCCAACAGGCCTGCTGCAGTGTTCCTCCTTTCTTATGTTCTTATGTTCTTATGTTTCCACTCCTTCGCCGGAATCGAACCCAGACACTCACCGTGTGAAGCGAGAGCTTTTGCCACTAGGCCACGGGGCACCGTATATGGTAAGGGAGGAAGAAAGGTAGTTTAGTGAAGGACAGAAAACATGAAAAAGGTATGGGATAAAAATAAAGATAAGGAAAACAAAAGTATAGTGGCCCTCCCTCTTTGACATTGAAGTGGAAATGCATGTGTATAAAACAAAAGAGGTTGACAAGTGAGATATGTGACATGTCCCAACTCACCTACATATAAAAATATGGAAGATGCCGTAATACATAAGTGGCAGATGAGCATGTATATACGTAGCCTAGTGCAGTAACAGATTTTTTCCCACTACCCTTACAAGAGTATACATGGAGGTGAAGGTGTAGCAAGGCAAAGGTATGACCCTACAGTCATACCTTTACTCTGCATAACCAGGGGCTTTCTATATAGTGTCATTGATGTCATTTAGGCCTGTATAAGTTGTATCATATACTTGTAGAAATAAAGATTATTATTATTAGTATTATTATTATTATTATTATTATTATTATTAACTGTATTTAATGTGTATGTCTACATACAGTATACATAACTTTGTCCTGTCTCAGTAAGTTTATTCAGGTACAGGCATACATAAATACAGCTACATAAATTATCATACATAGCAGCATATGTGTAGATTACCTAGGATAACCCTTAACACTTAATATATAGAGAGTTTCTCTTACTCACAAGAACATAAGAATGGAAGAACACTGCAGAAGGCGTACTGGCCTATTATCTGGAATCTCATTTTTGTCTTACTGTGTAAAAACTGACAAAAAATAGTCTTTAAATAGAGAACTACTCAGGGGTAGTGAATCAATAGGCAGTGTAGTTAATAAATCAGCGGTATAATAATCGGTAAACTATCTTTATTATATTGAAAGTTACTAGAAATATTGTAAAACGGGTTAATTAGTTGAAAATGTATTAAGATGTGAAGATTAGCACTTTCTTATTGAGATTATTCCAATGTCTTTTTCTTTAAATTTTGTATTTAGCTTAAAATATATTTTATTAATTTGTTAGTCTTTATCTGGTTAATATTTTAGTGTTTTCAGTTTGTTGCAATAAATATTGTTAATAGTAGAAAAAAAAATGGTTTAAGTCACTGCTAAGAATTTTAGAAGAGACTCTTCATGAGGAGGGTTTTAAGAGTTCAGATTTTGGATGGAAAAAACGAGAGGCGCTGATAAACACAGATTTGGCAGCCCCCTTTCCCATGCTCTTCTTTAAGCTTGTTTTTAAATGCGGACGAATATTTCTGCTGTTGCAGGTCCAGACCATTGATCGGAACTCTTCCCCCAGGCTGAGGGACTGACCACCTCAAACTATTTCCCGAAGGTTGATGGACTGATTACATCTTCATCATCTTGCCACAACCCCTGATGCCTACAATACATTCTCTGTATTTGATTGATGATGAAACCTACCTTTTGAACATTAAAAATACCCAACTGTTGCACATGTGTCTTACTCATCAGCTAATAACTATTGTTAAATTGTATAGCAGCTCAGGAAACCCATTGTTTTTTTTTTAGCAAAATATTTTCTAGAGCCACAGCAGCACAAATAATCTCTTGGGTAACCAGCCCCAAGCCAGCACGTTCCCTCTATCTAATAAAAGATGTTTATTATATGTGCCGTGGGAATTGTGCTATTAGCATATAGTTAACAATTTAGAGTATGCTGCACAGTTCTAGTTTCTGTTTTACGAAATGGATATATATGCGTTAGAAAACATACAGAAAAGGATGACAAATATGATCCTGTGTATCAGAAATCCTTCCTAAGAGGATAGACTCAGGGCACTGAATCTGCATTCTAAGGGAAGCCGTAGAATCATGGGGGGATATTACTGATGTGGACAAATGGAAGACAGGAATAAATAAAGAGAATATAAATAATGTGCTGAAAGAATGAAGAGGCACGATACCGTAATTGGAACAATACACAAATAACCCGAAAACAGGAGAATGAAACTTATGCCGACGTTTCGGCCCGACTTGGACCATTAACTAGTAACACAGAAGTGTGAAGGTTGAGTGATTGAATCGTCAGGAACTGACGAGTCTTAATCATAAGATGACCCTTCCGAGGATCTCCAGGGAGATGTCTGAGAATATAGGGTTGATAGGTGTTCTGTGGCAGTGATCAGGGTGATGAGTAAGACACATGTGCAACAGCTGGGTATCATTATTCTTGAAATGTTCGCACAGTAGGTTTCTTCAGTCAAATACAGAGGTAGCAGGTGTGTAGTAATGATATGAAGATGATGTAATCAGTCCATCAACCTTGGAGAAATACACACACATACACACACACACACACACACATACACACGCTAAGAATAGCGTTCCAATACCTCACCAAGGAATCGTTCAAGACTGTACACCATATACGTTAGGCCCATACTGGAGTATGCAGCACCAGTTTGGAACCCACACCTGGTCAAGCACGTCAAGAAACTAGAGAAAGTGCAAAGGTTTGCAACAAGATTAGTCCCAGAGCTAAGGGGATTGTCCTACGAAGAAAGGTTAAGGGAAATCGGCCTGACGACACTAGAGGACAGGAGGGTTAGGGGAGACATGATAACGACATATAAAATACTGCGAGGTGGACAGAGACAAGATGTTTCAGAGAGGGGACACAGAAACAAGGGGTCACAATTGGAAGTTGAAGACTCCTATGAGTCAAAAGAGATGTTAGGAAGTATTTCTTCACTCATAGAGTTGTCAGGAAGTGGAATAGCTTAGAAAGTGACATAGTGGAGGCAGGAACCATACATAGTTTTAAGACGAGGTTTGATAAAGCTCATGGAGCAGGGAGAGAGAGGACCTAGTTGCAATCAGTGAAGAGGTGGGGCCAGGAGCTATGAATCGACCCCTGCAACCACAAATAGGTGAGTACAAATAGGTGAGTACACACACACACACGCACGCACACACACACACGGAGCTAAGGGGTATGTCCTACGAGGAGAGGTTAAGGGAAATCGACCTGACGACACTTGAAGACAGGAGAGATAGGGAAGATATGATAACGACATATAAAATGCTGAGAGGAAACGACAAGGATGACAGAGACAGTATGTTCCAGAGATGGGACACAACAACAAGGGGACACAGTTGGAAGTTGAAGACTCAGATGAATCACAGGGATGTTAGGAAGTATTTCTTCAGTCACAGAGTTGTCGGGAAGTGGAATAATCTGGGAAGTGATGTAATGGAGACAGGATCCATACATAGCTTTAAAAAGAGGTATGATAAAGCTCATGGAGCAGGAATCTTTTACCTAGTAGCGACCAGTGAAGAAGTGGGGCCAGGAGCTGCGAATCGACCCTTGCAACCACAACTAGGTGAGTACTCACACACACACGTACATACGACACATGTACAAATGTGACATTGAAACTTATCTATTTTCTGTTACCAACTGTCATGTAGAGGAGAGCACACGAAGTATCCAAGTTAGCTAAAGATAAGAAATAGTCATTCTTTTAAGAAAATAGTTGACTTGTGTTAAGACTTCACAGTGTATATATAACTACTGTACATGTAACCTTTCTCTTTTTTCAGGTGAGAGCTCAAAAACTGTGTTAAAAATATACGGCCAATCTGCATCTTCTCAACGTCAGTAAAGTAAAGCAGAAACTAAGGTAAAGCATTAATATGTAAATTAAAAGAGGTTATAGGCAGTATGTTAAATTATTAAAGCTAACATAAACATTTACCGCTTTTGGCTCCTTCGCTGAATTTCGCATGACTCGTGCATTAATAAATGTAATGATTAAATGTTGTGTAACAAGAGGAGCCCAGGCATGAACCGCTGGGGGTGGATCACGGGAAGAGAAGATGGTGTGGGCTCACTGTTACATAATTATATTCGTCGTCGAGAAGTGTACTGTGATATGAAAGATTGGATATCAGACTAGAGGCAGTATGGTGGAACTGAATGCATTTAGATGTTTCGGACTAGACACGTTCGCACATGGGTGACGAGGTGAACCACAGAACAGACGAGGAGGAGGTGGGTGGTGTGTTAAAGCATCTGTGAAAAGTTTGTGCATGGAGGCAAAGAAAGGGAAGTCTGCCAGTGTAAACTGAAACCAGCATTTTTATATGGGTTTAAAGGATGGACTTTAAACGATGCAGCGAAGAAGCGGATTGAGGCAGCGGAAATGTTATATTTGAGATCAATTGTGTGGTTTCAATATTCAAAGAATTTTTAGCATATAAATTAGATGATTGTGTGAGGTTGCGAAAGGAAAACTTCGATGGCAGATGAGGGATTGTTGAGGTGGTTTGAGTCTGTATAGAGTATAGAGCAAAATAAGAAAACAAATAGGGTGTGAGAGTCCAAGGTGGTAGGAAGGACGTGAAGGAATCATCCCAGGAAAGTTTTGAGAGATCAGGATGTGAAAGAGGTTTTAAGTGATGGGGGCCTGAGCATCCAGCAGGTTTGTGCAAGCATATTAGGTCGGAATCAATGGAGATGTGTTATTCTAATGGCTTGACTTGCTGTTGGAGTGTGAACAAGGTAACATTTATGAAGGGATTCAGGGAAACTGGTTAGCTGGATTTGAGTCCTAAAGATGCGACATACAGTGCCTACACTCTGACGGAAGGGATGTTGCAGGTGAGAGGAGCATTTGAACTGTGATGTCTGCATGCTTCTGAATGCTGACTAATGTCTCATTTTATTTGGGTTACCCTACCTTGGTGGGAGATGGCCAGTGTAGGACGCACGCACGCACACGCACACACACATATGTGAATGACATAACGGAAGTGATAGACTCAGAAGTGTCCCTGTTTGCAGATGATGTGAAGTTAATGAGAAGAATTAAATCAGTCGAGGATCAGGCAGGACTACAAAGAGACCTGGACAGGCTACAAGCCTGGTCCAGTAACTGGCTCCTTGAATTTAACCCTGCCAAGTGTAAAGTCATGAAGATCGGGGAAGGGCAAAGATACCGCAGACAGAATATAGTCTAGGTGGCCAAAGACTGCAAACCTCACTCAAGGAAAAAGATCTTGGGGTGAGTATAATACCGAGCACATCTCCTGAGGCACACATCAATCAGATAACTGCTGCAGCATACGGGCGGCTGGCAAACCTAAGAATAACGTTCCAATACCTCACTAAGGAATCGTTCAAGACTCTGTACACCATATACGTCAGGCCCATACTGGAGTATGCAGCACCAGTTTGGAACCCACACCTGGTTAAGCACGTCAAGAAACTAGAGAAAGTGCAAAGGTTTGCAACAAGACTAGTCCCAGAGCTAAGGAGATTGTCCTACGACAATCTCCTTAGCTCGGCCTGACGACACTAGAGGACAGGAGGGTTAGGGGAGACATGATAACGGCGTATAAAATACTGCGAGGAATAGAGAAGGTGGACATAGACAAGATGTTCCAGAGAGGGGACACAGAAACAAGGGGTCACAATTGGAAGTTGAAGACTCCTGAGTCAAAGGGATGTTAGGAAGTATTTCTTCAGTCATAGAGTTGTCAGGAAGTGGAATAGCCTAGAAAGCGACATAGTGGAGGCAGGAACCATACATAGTTTTAAGACGAGGTTTGATAAAACTCATGGAGCAGGGAGAGAGAGGACCTAGTAGCAATCAGTGAAGAGGCGGGGCCAGGAGCTATGAATCGACCCCTGCAACCACAAATAGGTGAGTACAAATAGGTGAGTACACACACACACACACACACACACACACACACACACACGGGCAAAGAAGAGCCAAAGACTACAAACCTCACTCAAGAAAAAGGATCTTGGGGTGAGTATAATACCGAGCACATCTCCTGAGTCGCACATCAACCAAATAACTGCCGTAGCATATGGGCGTCTAGCAAACCTAAGAATAGCATTCCAACATCTCGGTAAGGAATCGTCCAGGACCCTGTACACTGTGTACGTCAGGCCCATATTGGAGTATGCAGCACCAGTTTGGAACCCACACCTGGCCAAGCACGTCAGGAAATTAGAGAAAGTGCAAAGGTTTGCAACGAGGCTAGTCTCGGAGCTAAGGGGCATGTCCTACGAGGAGAGGTTAAGGGAAATCGACCGGACAACACTGGAGGACAGGAGAGATAGGGCATGATATGATAACGACATATAAAATACTGAGAGGAATTGACAAGTTGGACAGAGACAGGATGTTCTAGAGATGGGACACAGCAACAAGGGGTCACAGTTGGAAGTTGAAGACTTAGAGGAATCACAGGGATGTTAGGAAGTATTTATTCAGTGATAAAGTTGTCAGGAAGTGGAGTAGTCTGGAAAGTGATGTAGTGGAGGCAGGATCCATACATAGCTTTAAGAAGAGGTATGATAAAACTAATGGAGCAGGGAGTGTGACCTAGTAGCGACCAGTGAAGAGGCGGGTCCAGGAGCTGTGGATCAACCCCTGCAACCATAATTAGGTGAGTACACACACTGGGCCTCGTGTCACCATATAAAACAACAGTGGAAATATAATGTCATACAAAACGCTCAAGGCCATCTGTGTGGTACACAATAATGTGCTCTCAGTCGTGGATGCAGCAAAAACGAGAGGACAATATCACTTCTGGGAAAAGTTTCTTTAAAAAAATCTATTAAGCTTTTCCTAAGAGAATGGCATGTTGTTGTCTACCCTGAATCCTGAGACGATTAATTTTGCCCTCATAACCTTATCATGATTAGTTAAGGCTGATACTTTTTTTTTAAGAATGCTGTTGGATATTATGTTCTTTCCGGCATTTACTCTTCTTGCATGCTTAAAGGAAGCTGTGTGAGTTATAAGTGGTGACTCATTACATACAGTGCACAGCACTACATAATTATCTGATGGAGTAGACTTTAACCAGTATTCGGTCAACCATCCACTCTGCTGTAAATGATTGTTGATACCTCACTTTGATCTGTAATGGTGCCACTAAACCCTGCGTCTCCCGAGTCACTCATTTTAATATCACTTAAGGAAATACAATAATTTAAGTGCGTGTGAATACTTCCAAAGTCACTAGAACACTGAGTGTGTGTCACAGACTGACGAGACTGTGATGGGAGTGACGACTGAAGACTACTGGACTCAAATAGTTCCTATCCGATACGTGTTAATTATTGCGTTGATTCGAAAATGCATGCCACTTTTATATTTTTCTCAAATATGTGTTAAAGCTTGGAAAATATAAACTTTATTATTAGAAAGCACTGAAAATCCCACGATTTTACATCCAAGAACCCGAGGTGGATCTGGTGTGGTTTTATAATTTACAGTGAACAGAGGATATGAACTTCTGAAGTGAGGCTTTGTTTGTAAATATTGAATATAAAACCTAGCTGGGGTAGGCCAGCCAGCGGATACCCACGGAAAGGGTCGTCATCTGATTAAAACTCGTGACAGAAGACACTGCTGTTTCCTGACGAACAAACCACCACCATCACCTCTCCACAACAAGCTAAAGCATCTTGTGTTGCCGGAGAAAGATTTTAAGACGGAAGAGTCTGTTAGCAACATTTTCTTTCACATCTGCCGTATTAAAACAGACACCTGTCAGTGATTATTCGTGTTAAAATGGCACACGTGCGGGAAGGGTTAGACATTGACCTAAGAATTACATTGCTTGCAGTTGAAAAGATCAAAATATGATTCAACATGACTTCCACCACCGGAAACAACTTCAGATTATAGATGATCCTATTTTTTTTCGTCGAGCAAGATTGTGACAAATAAGATATATATGTATCACTTAGGTATCTTTATTGAGGAAACATTTCGCCTGCGTCGCAGGATTCTTCAGTCAAATATAGAAAAAAATCTTTCAAACTGAAGGCAGTGAAAGAAGTGCAGAGGTAATTATAAGGTAATTATAAGGAGCTCTGAAGAAGCTGAAGGCCTGTAGTCTCGTTCGGTCATCTCTGTTATTTGTGGTCCGATTGTTTTTCATTTTGGTGTACTGTTAGAAGTATATATGTAGAATAATTTGACAAAGTGTCACTAAGATCGGCCAACAAACAACTGACATATGGCAGCATCCAGTTCCGGTCTGGCGGTACGAGCGGCGCTGCGGACACTCCCCACTCGTAGAATACGTCTAACCCGAATTTAATACGAAAGGAATGAATATAAGATAGCTTATCTTCATGCAGAAAAAAATACATTTGGTACGCTTTTGACACTCACCAAAATATCAGCCTTTTATCCCCCCCCCCTATAAAATAAAAAATATTTGAGATATTCCAAATGACTTCGTAATAAAATCAAACACACTTTGTTTTATATTGTCTGTGAAAATCATTTCAATCATTATGAAGCAATAGGCCAATATTGTACTGATGAAATCTGCTACGCAAGAGAAACGTTTCGGCAATTAAGAAACACAAATATTGCATATGTGTCTTATTCATCAGCTTGTCGATATTGTATACTTAAATATAATGATAAAAGATGAAATACTGAGGGAGCAAGAGGTGTGAGGAGGGTGAGGCCCTTGTAGTTTAGCGCTTCTTTTGATTATAATAATGAGGAGGGTGACATAGCATCCGGAGCATCAGCTGCGCTGCATCAACAAACTCCCTACTGAATTTTCCTAAATAATTTTGGTTCAGTTTTACAGATAATGGCGCAGTTATACTGACTCTGGTTCTTTCTTCAATTGTCTTAATTTCTATGTTTATTCAAAAATTTAAAGAGACTAAATATGCTTTTATATATATATATATATATATATATATATATATATATGCATTTCGTGCCGAATAGGTAAAATTGGTCAATAAGCAAGAACTCATTTAAAATTAAGTACTTTCTAAAATTTTCTCTTAAACGTTTAAAGATTTTTTTTTCATTTATATTAATATAAAAAATAATAATTTTGCACCGAAAGGACCTTAGAAAACTTACCTATATTATAACAAGCACAATTTAATTTAGCCTAATCCAACTATATATATTTTAGATAAGTTTACAATAATTTAATAATAAACAAACCCAATGAAATATTTTTTTTTTCGTTAGGTTCATAATGATTTTTGCGAAATTATTGCATACGCAAATTTTCGGTTGCCTCATTCGGCAAGAAGAGCGTTGCTATTTAAGCCAAAATCTAAAGTTTTACATATTCGGAGCAAAACACACACACACAGTTGCAGAATAATTTTCAAATGGTTGTAATTATTTAATAATTGCTAAACTGAGATGTTCATCAATTGTAATTTGGCAACAATAAGGTCCTGAATAATCACGAATTGTTTGGGCTGTTGACGAAGTGGATACAATAATTTGATGAAAAAACATCCCATGATGGTCTCAGGAATTATGATGAAGTGGCCAGAGCAAACTTTGCGTTTTCTTTGATCTCGTCATGTTTAAGTTGGAGATAAGTCTAAAGTTCCTTCCTTGTTTTTCAGGACTGTTAAGAAATTTCCTCAAGAGTTTGTAAGGAATTCCAATTTCTCGCCTGACGGGATAGTTGAATACTTTGGCTTGATAAGCGTGAGGCATCTTATGAATAAATTTAAATAATTTTGCAGTTAATAATAATAGGAAGTTGAATATAAGAGAGGAAAAATATCACTTCTGTTTTTAATATACATTCAGAATATAGCAAACAGTAGCATTTAGTAGTGATATATCGTTGGTAAATCCTGTCACGAGATAAATATCGTAATTTAGCTCCAAGTTGAGCAATCCGACCCTGTGATCAAACTTTAATTACTTATTTTGTAACCTGACGACTCTTTCGCAGTTTTTACCTGCATCTGTTAACTAATTTTCATTCATATTTTGCTGTTTTTATTTAGAATTTGTGAAAAATGTTTTTAAATGTTGCATTCATTAATGCCTTAACCTTTCTCCTACATACTTTTCAAAGGTATGAATTCTAAAAGCTTAGCACCTTGTGTGCTCGTCCACAGCGTGGCACTGAAGGCTTCCGTTGATCAAATGTGTTAGCATTCTAGCAGGATTCCCAGACATCTTAGATATACGAGTGAAAATATTTGCGTATATGCCTAACACTGCCCAGTAGGCCTAGTGCAGTTCTCCACTGTTGTTAGGTTACATACTGCCACTAACTGTGGCATGCTACAAGTATGTTACAATTTATTCGACGTATGTCTCACTCCCATATAAGCTGTCTCCCGACCAGCGAACCAGGTGCTAAGAATTTAAAGATCAATAGAGTACCCATCATTAAATCAGTATTGAGATACTGATTTAATGACGGGTACCCAATCACAGACAAGCCCACCAAAGCTGGAGCAATGTGGTTCACACTTGTGCCAAGCGAATTGACAGACTTGCCTGGGCTGCTGGATGAGCACGGTGCATTCTCTGGCTTCTGCTATTGCCATCTTTTGTCACCATGTTGTTCACTTACTATTTCCACCACTGTACATAGTATACATACTTGTAAATACTTGCAATTTATATCTGGTGAAGGAAAATACAAGTCATATACTATTGTTGAGTTTTGTTTGCTTCACTTTAATCCCATTACAACCAGGTTCGCAGGCCATACTATACCTGCGTTCGTAATACTAACTCAATCTAAGTTCCACCATCAACCGGCGGAGCTGGTCTGGAACCAGGATACTAGGGAATGACCTCTATCGGCTCCAGGTAGCCTGTGGGAAGGTCAATACTTACACGGAATATTATACCCATTAAGATGATTGCTTATGATCACGAATGTGTAAATACACGTTCTTCGTGTGTAAAATAAATTCAACCGTAAATATTTTATGAGTGTTTATGGTGTAACAAAAATAAAGTAATTTCAAAAGTTTCGTAACATAATTATGTTGCAAAAATAGTAGCTACAGCGGGAATACCAATGCTAAATAATTCACTAGTCGACTATAAACGACATAGAAGGTCCCTCGCGCAACCTTTGTTGTTGCCAAAAAGCTAAAGATGAATCTTTGATCATGTCTCCTTAGAATATCTTGCTGCTGCTCTTTTGTTTTATTCTTTCTTTTAATGTCTGTTGTTCCTTTCCAGTTTTTGTATCGCTTAAAACACTAATTAGTGCATCTCTTGTTACACACTTTTACTAGTGTCTCCCGCGTTACTCCCCAATTATTTTGTATCTTCCTAATCTGTCTTCTTGAAAGTGTATCTCGTGTTACTCTCTCTAATGTGTCCTGATTCTCTCTCATTGTATATTTATTCGTGAATAGATGGACAACTGAACATTCTGTAGAAGCATAATAAATAGCGAGGAATGGTTTTTAACACCTTGTGTAATCAACTGAAACAGTTGTCACACCCTGTGTCCAAGGAAACAGAGGAAACAGTGGAAATATTATCTGCGAACATTGTGTGGTTGGGTGGCCATACTGCCAGTGATATCTGCCTCCCGGAAGACTTAGCCAATTAGATAATAATAGTTAATAATAATAATAATACTAAGAATAATTATAATAATAATTAATGGTAATAATAATAATATTGATACATAATCGCTTAGTCAATGTGGGTCATTTTAGAATATGTAGTACTAAGGCTTATTTTCTCCTATGAAGCGTAAGGCAAATACTGTAACATAACTCACCTATCCCCCCAAAATAGTCTGAGGTCACCTGTGTCTATGTCCTGACTTGTAACGAAAATGGACATTCTAAACGTTATTTTATGTTATTCTTGTTTCTCTGAGCCTGTTCAAGAGCTTTGTGAAGATGGAGGAGTGTGCAGGTCACTACTTTTGAACACGATCTTTCAGTAAAGTTTCTTTGAGAAATTCTAAGGAATATGATATAGGAAGGACTCCAACCCGGGAAATTCTTTGTTTGTATAGGTAATTGATTTATTTAATTTGTATTCTTAGGATAATTCAATTAATGAATTACTATTAGTAATATTTTACTGTAGAGCGATTAGATATTCTTTTCGTCGGTAATCCTTTACAAAAAAAATAATCTTGTACGTTTATTAATGCATGCCATGAGCTGTTCCTCTCTCAGGGTATAGATAATGAGAGATTATTTTAACCCCTATGCTATGGATTTAAATATTCTTGACTGGTAGTAAAACGGTGATATGCAATCTTAGTGACCCTCGTATATTCAATAGGCTTTAAACCCCATTAACCAGCCAGCCAACCACTCACTGGATTGATTGGTGTCGACGTATCACTTTAAATGTGCCTAATGTGGCTGGCCAGTGTTGACACATTAATAATTCATAATGGTTATGAGTTGTGATGGTTAGTTCTGATTGGTGAGGAATTTATAGTTCATAATGCAGGACGGGAGACGTTGAGAAAGACGCATGTGCAACACCTGGGTATCTTTAGTGAGATATGTTTCGCCCGCGTAGAAGACAAGTATTGTTGACACACACCTGATGCAGATGAAACTTTTTTATTTTTGATCACGTTTCGTTCTGGGTGGAACCTAATCACGTCATGACATGATAAAGCTCTGCAAGGATCGAAACGTTGTCTTTAGTAAAGGCTTGATGTACCTGCAGTGTCATTGTACAATACCACAGTTCAGAAGCTGTGGGGAAACCTTGCACGCATTCCCTCTCCCCTCATCCACCTTTGTTTTACCCAGCACTCTGATCAATTTAATAAACTTTAAAGATATTTCCATCAAATTTTTCAGTTCATCTCCGCCCCCCGTCCCTTTTCCCTCCCGTCCTCTCCCCCTCCCCGTCCCCTCTCCCCCTCCTCTCTTCCCCTCTCCTCTCCCCCTCACCTGCTAGTCATTAAACCATGAGAGTGATGGTCTGTTCGGTGCTCTCATTTGACATGCCAAATGTTAACTAATTTGTTCATTCAAACCAAATAAACAGTTTAATGCTACTACTGATTAATAATACAAATGCAAATGTGTATGAATTGACAATTTATTTTCGCTGTATTTTTGACAGCCATGCTTTCATGGCAAAATTATGACATTTGCAAATTATTATTACTAATTTATCCAAGGGGAAGTGCTGCGTATGGGGAAGAACGAGAGATGATCGGATTCAGTCCGAGGAGAAGATCAAGGCACTCTCCCGCTAAAGGGATCAGCATAGTCCATTGTGTTATTGACGCTGTCCTTGCCAGATATCATAGTGCCTGAGCATCTTAGGCGTACTGCTTAAGATTCTTAGTCGGCCTGCGATCATCTGAATACCAGACGGGATGAATGTATAAAAAACTTCATAAAGCTGAGCAAACGGACACTCCATACATGGTGCTGAGATTATTTGGAAATGTCATGTAAGTGTTTCATGTTTTTTTGTGTCGAGTTACTGGAAGTATTCTTTAAGAGTTAGTTGAGGCTGTGTAGCAGAATATGTCGTAGTCAAGATTGAGGAATTAGACACACATGCAATATACCCTGGTATATCTATTTAAAAACGTTTCGCCAACCAGTTAGCTAACCATATGTACAGTTACACCAAGCAGAGCAAGGTATGATCCGATTAATAATATCGTGAATAGAGTTTGGAGAGCATAAGTATGAGAACCCTCATTGCTTACAGTTATAGAGCACTCATACAGAGAACAGATTCTGGTAAGGTGTCAGCCAGTCCATGGCATGTGAGAAAGCTAAAGGTCAAGGCTGCACCTACGTGCAAGGTAACTTCACCTGCGCCTTTTCCTTCCCTCGCCTTGAAACAGATAGCCTCCGCCACATAAGTAGGCCACCCTGTAATAAATAATGCATAATTGAAGCAAACATTGACCTAATACGCCTAAAGCTGACTTAAGATGATATACGGGAATGTTGTTACGTCTAATGTATGCAGAGTATTAAATTTGTCTCTCGTGCATTTACCTTTGATGAGTTACGAGAGTTTTTCTACTCCCAGAGCCCAGCCATGGGCCATAATAGTCTGGTACTTACCACGGTACGGGTGGGGATCGAACTCATGGCAAGTGAGTCATAAAACCACGGGCCATTGTGTAAGCCACTGGGCCACCTGGCTATAATAAGATTCATCATGCTATGTATATTTATACACCATAGGTGAGGGGACATGAGCTAGAGTTCGTCATGGTCAAGCTGGCGGGAGATTCATATCTAAAATCTTGCATTTGTAGTCACAGTGGTGGCCCATGCTAACCTCCCTATGGTGTATAAGTGTAAATAGTTGGATAATTATTATCGTAGTCAGCTGGCCCAGTGGCTTAGGCGCTGACCTGCAGTCTTTACAACTCACTGGCCATGAATTCGAACCTCACCCGCACCGTGGTTTGTTTGAGATTGTATAACGATTTTGTGATCCGTCTGGTACTTGCCGGTCAACCAGGCTATTGCTACTAGTGGCCTGCTGACCCACATATCCATCATGGCCTCATTGATCTGGCACCTGGTGCAGATATTTATCCAGTTTCCTCTTGAAGACACTTGTCCCAGCAGTGTTTCTGATATCTGGTAAGATGTTGAATAGTCTGAGGCCTCGAACGTTGATACAGTGTTCCCTTATTGTGCCCATCGCACCCCTGCTCTTCACTGGGCTTATTTCTTTCTCCCATAACTCTCACTCTAGTATGTTGTTATGACAGTGTGCAAATTTGGGACAGGCAGAGTGTAACGGTCAAGTGAAGTAGCAGCAGCAGCAACACACACAGCAAGAGGCATTCTTGAGCTTCCCCAGAGCTCGGGCTTAATGCCCAAAAGAATCCTGTAGTGCTTGCTGTCTTTGCACCTTCTGACATCGTCTGCTGCTATGCAGCTCTCACACCCTTCGAGCCCAGTGTGGGCGGGGTTTGTGGCAGCCCCGTGGGGGCGGGGAATGGGACTAGGCCTGGAGACAGCTGGTCCCAGAAGACGAGGAGGTACTTGTACCTCCTCCCATGGCAGACATTGGTCTGAGACACTCCCTCAACAGGGAGCCAAGGCCGGTCCACCTCTTGGAAAAGGCCCGGGCAGGGGGATTATACCGGCGAATCTACAACAGAACAGAACGAATTTGGGACAAGACTTTCAAGTAGTTTCCAGGTATATAGCATGTATCTCTCTCTCTCTCTCTCTCTCTCTCTCTCTCTCTCTCTCTCTCTCCTCCTCCTCCTCCTCCGTTCAATTGAGTACATATTTAGGACTTAAAGGCGTTCCCAGTAATTTAAATACTTCATTGGCTCTATGCAGGTACTGGGTATCAGTGATTTAGCAACTGGAGTGGTACTGGTACTATGTACCTGTGATTTACCCACCTCTGGTTTGCCAGAGCTACAATTGTTCTCTAAAAGAATAAAAAGTTATTACACTGTGCTAGTATTATAAGCTGCACAACTTTTGTTGGAACTGTGAGGTGCAGCAGACGTATCTAGATACACAAGACCTGCTGTGTTGAGCAGCCGTGGGAGTTGACGTGACGGTACACGCTACATTAATCAAGCCTCGCGCCTCACTTAACTCTGTGATGTATCGCTGAGGTTTGCTGGCCTCTGAGACGTGGGCGAGCCCTAAGTCCAGGTGTTAATCTTTCTCTGCCAACACCTGGTTCCTCACTCATGATTCATTAGTGTGGTAGCAGTGGTACCAGTGGTTCCGCAGGGAAGGCCATTATGTTCATTCAGTGACAGTGTTACAGGGTGTTTTGGTTTCCTCTGAATGGTTCGCTTGGCTCTCCCAGGCGGCGATCATTGTTTTACAAGGATGGTTTTAATTGTCCCTATGGTTTCTCTGAATGGTCCCCGTGTCCTCCAAGGTTATTGGTTATAGTCCCACAAGGATGGTCTTCATGATTCCTATGGTTTTCCCGGAGTGATACTAATGCCCTCCCAAGGGTGGTGCTCATGGTCCCCACAAGAACCTATGGTTTCTCCTTAATGATACTCGAGGTCTTCACTGCAGTCCTATAAAGCTGATCCCACATGATTTCCTAAGACTGATCACTATTATTCCCAAGGTGGTCTTTATTGTTCCTTGATGCCGTTCCTATGGACCCTTAGAGTAATTCCCGCTTGTTATAATAAGGTTAGGTTAGGTAAGTTTCCTGATGCTGGGAGTTCATAAACATGAAAGACATGGCGACTCATTTCGTTCAAACTTATAAATGAGAGCAACACTCGAACCCTACCCATCCCTGCCCCATCCCTGCCAAATCCCTGCCCCATCCCTGCCCCATCCCTGCCCCATCCCTGCCCCATCCCTGCCCCATCCCTGCCCCATCCCTGCCCCATCCCTGCCCCATCCCTGCCCCATCCCTGCCCCATCCCTGCCCCATCCCTGCCCCATCCCTGCCACGATCTACCCCGGAAGAGGGAAAAGGTGGAAGCACGTTCCCCCTTCCACCTAGGGCAGCTGTAGCTACTGAACCCATAGTGGAATGTTTCACTGCAGTTTCATCACTCTGCTGAAATCTTTCCTTTCAGGGCAACAAATTTCATGACAGCAGTCATGAAAGCTACCCCGCCTGATAGACAGGGAATATGACAGGGAAACGTGACAGCTTAAATCTCATATGGAAGACGGTAGCGCACACTGCGGTTCTCTCATCTCGTTTCATAAAATCATGCACCAACTGCTGCACCATACCTCGCAGCTGGTGCTCACCCGCCCTCGCAGCTGGTGCTCACCCGCCCTCGCACGGTGTTGACGTCTTGTCGACCAGATTTGATTTATCCTATACAGCAATTCCTAACTACCTGTGATTTGATAATGGTCCAGGATGGACCGACCCGTGACTTGATGATGGTCCAGGATGGACCAAAACATTATTCATTGTTACGGTTATTGGTGACGTGTTCCAGCCACGATCTTGTAAGCTTTATTATTTTCCCCGCTGAAGGATCCATTCGGGTTTAGCGTTTTCTTGTGAACACTACTATTAATGTTACTACTACTACAACTACTACTACTACTAATAATAATAATAATAATGAAGCCGGACTTGAGTCCTGAAGGTTGAAAGTACTGTGTCTGCACTCTGAAGGAGGGGTGTTGATGTTGCAGTTTTTTAACTGTAGTGTAAGCGCACCTCTGGCAAGACAGTGATGAAGGGAATGATGATGAAAGTGTTTCTTCTTTTTAGAGTCACCCTGCCTTGGTGGGAAACGACCGATGCGTTAATAAATAATAATAATAATAATAATAATAATAATAATAATAAAATCAATTATGTGAATTAAAATATGGGTGGGATGTGAGAAGTGGTTAATAGAAAGTGTTTCAGTACCTGGGGAAGAAAGGATTGTAGAAGAGAGGGGGAGAGAGAGAGAGAGAAAGGGGAGAGAGAGAGAAAGAGAGAGAGAGGGGGAATTTTGAGATGTGTTTAAGTGAGTGTTTAGGAAGTTTTGAACCAAGTGAGAAAATATTTGTTGTGACGGACCTAAATGCTAAAGTGGGAAAAACATTTGGTAAATTATAATGGAGTGTCCGTAATTCAGCTTTGAATAGAAAGAGGTTTGGTAAAAGGTAGTATTTATTTTATGAAAAAGAGGATAAATAAGTATACAAGATATAACTGTGGGCGTGATAAGAACGATTTCTTGAACAATGTACAAGTATTAATTAATAAAATGTTGATGAATAGACTTCTGAATGTGTATGTTTTCAAAGGGGTAACAAATACATCAGATCATTATTTAGTGGTAGCTATAGCGAGGGTACGAGATAGATGGGGCACATGGAGAATGGCATAGCGAGTAAGAGAGATGTGAAAGTTTATAAATTGAAGGAGATAGAGTAAGATATAAGCAACTGTTGGGAGAAAGTTGGGCTAGAAAGAGTACAGATAATGAGGAGGGGGTAAAAGAGGTATGGGGTAAATTAAATAATGCAGTGTTAGAGTGTGCAGCAGAAGTTTGTGGGTATGGGAGGGCGAGTGTAAGAGGGGAGAGGATTGATTGGTGGGATGAGGTATAGAGTATGGTAAGGAAGAAGAAATTTGCATATGAAAGGTTCTATACGGAGAGAGGAGTATATGGAGAGTATAAGGGAGGTTAAAAGTGTTTAGGGAATGTAAAAGGAAAACTAATGAAGGGTTGGAGAGATTTTATCAACAAATTTTGCTGAGAATAAGAAAAATAAATGTATTTAACAATCAAAAACAAATTAGGGAAGTCATTAGATGGGGAGGTGGAAGCACTGGGGAGATAGAGGGTATATTTTAAGAAGTTGAATGATGATGAAAGGGAGGCAGTGATTTCTTGCATTGGGCAGGGAGGTATAGTACCTTTTAGGAATGAGAAAGACCCAGATGTGCATGTGTGGGGAGGTGCGTGAGGCAGTGGGTAGAATTGAAGGGGTTGAAGCAGATGGGATATATGAGCTTAAGACATTAATGTTAAAAGCAGGTGAGGATATAGTTTTAGAGTGGATGATGCATTTATTTATTATGTGCATGATAGGAGGGAGGTACCTAAGTATTGTCAGAGATCATGCATAGTTTCTTTGTATAAGGGAAAGGGGGGTAAAAGAGAGTGTAGAACTATTTAGGAACAAGCCCGATGAGTATACTGGTAAAGTGTATGTAGAGTTATTGAAAGAATTGTTGGTAAGACAGAGAGTAGGATTGAAGAGGAACAAGAAAGTTTCAGGAAGGGTAGGGGATGTGCAGAAAATGTGTTTACAATGAAACTCATAAGTGAGCAACACCTAGATCAAGATAGGGAACTTTTCGTCGCATTTATGGATTTAGAAAAGGCATATGACACGGTGGATACTGATGCAATGTGGCAGATGATTCAAATGTATGGAATAGGTTGTAGGTTACTTGAAGCAATAAAGAGCTTTATGTGGATAGCTAAGTTAGGGTATGTAGGAGAGAAGGAGATTATTTTCCAGTAAAGGCCATAGACAGGGATATGGGATGTCACCATGGTTGTTTAACATACAGAGGGAGTTATAAAAGAAGTGAACGCTGGGGTGTTAGGGAGAGGTGTTGGGTTGAAGGATAGTGAAGTGGAAGTTGTCACAGTTGCTTTTCTTCCGATGACACAGTTCTTCTGGGAGACGGAAGAGAAGTTGCAAAGGTTTGTGAACAAATTGGGAGGGTACGTAAAAGAAGGAAATTAAAAGTGAGAGTATCAAAAATATAGGCAATGGGAAATTGAATATCAGATTGGAGGGAGTATAAAGGAAGTAAATGTGTTTTGATATTTGGGAGTGGACTTGTGGACGGATGGTTCTATTAGAGACGAGTTGAACCATAGAACTGACAATAGAAAAAAAGGTGGGTGGTGGCTGAGGCATCTGTGGAGACAAAAACTTTGTCCATGTAGACAAAAAAGGGGAATGTACCAGAGAATAGTGCACAAACAACCCGAACATAGGAGAGAGAGACGTTTCGGTCCAACTTGGACCATTCACAAAGTCACACTTTGTGACTTTGTAAATTGTCCAAGTCGGACCGAATCGTCGTCGTAAGCTTTTCTCCCTCCTATGTGAGGGTTATTTGTGTGTGTGACTTTGTAAATTGTCCAAGTCTGACCGAAACGTCGTAGACTTCTCTCTCCTATGTGCGGGTTAATTGTGTATTGTTCCAGCAAGAGTTTTGAATGTTGCAGCGAGGAAGAGCCTGGAGGCAGGTGACATGTCGTGTTTGAAGGCACTGTGTAGTGGTGTGAATACTGTGCAGAAAAATTGGAGTTTTGAGTTTAGGAGGAGGCGTGGAGTTACCATAAGTATTAGAGGGATGATGAATGGGTTGTCGATGTAGTATGAATATTAGAGATGATGAAGAAAAATAGGATGACAAGAAGAGCGCATAAATCTGGTGTGGCGGGAAGGAGTGGGGTATAGGTCGTGCTAGGAAAGGTTGGAGGGCGAAGGTAAAGGAGATTTTGAGTGCTAGGAGCTTGGTCATTCGACAGGCTTCTATGAGACTGTTAGACAGGAGTGAAGGCAAGTTTTTTTTTAATGATTTCACGTGCTGTTGGAGTGTAAGCAAGGTAACATCTATGAAAGTATTAAGAACACTGGTAGCAATCAAAGCCTGTAGCACCTGGCCAGAAACCAAGTCGTCAGTAGCGAGCAACCGGACGAGACAAGGACAAGGCAGACGCAGCAGGGATAGATATCTTTATCCATGTATTCCTTCACCACTATGTACAATATTTACAAGCTTAACATATTAAGTTTGCAGCACAGCAATGAGCCACTCAAAGCAACGAGTGGTTTCGACTATTGCCCTCTGCGAAAGTTTTCACTTAATACACTCCACCTGTCTCACGCCATCATGGCACACTCACCTCTTACACGAACATGATGACACACCTCTTTCTCATACGAACATGGCACACTCACCTCTTTCTAACACGAGCATCATGACACACTTCTTTCTCACAAGAACATAATAACACAAAAAATCCTCAGAGAACAAAAATAATAGGAGTAAAAATTCTTCTCTTGTTCCTTGCGCGGACATTCGTCAAGCTGATCGTATAACAGAGAAGATTCATTAGTCTGTCTCGACCAGGTGAAGACTCGGCTCAGCGAGTGACACAGGTGGACTGAGATGAGAGATGGAGAAGAGATGTGAGGCGACTGTGAGTAAGGATGAGGGAGAAGATTGTGGGGGAGGAGCTTGAGTAAAAATGAGGGAGAAGATTGTGGGGGAGGAGCGTGAGTAAAAATGAGGGAGAAGATTATTGGGGAGGAACGTGAGTAAAGATGAGGGAGAAGATTATTGGGGAGGAACGTGAGTAAAGATGAGGGAGAAGATATTGTTGGAGGAAGGTGAGTAAAGGTAAGGGAAAAGCTAAGACTAAAAGCTTAAGAGTAAGAATAAGGGAGAAGATAAGGTTAGAACATAAAGATGAAAGAGGGGAAAGCTACACAAGAGGAGCATAAGTATGAGGGAGGGAAAGTTATACGAGAGGACATAAGTAAGGTTTAGGGAAGGGAAGGGGAAGGAAAAAAGTGAGTGAAAAGCATAAATGAGAGAGAGAAGACATTTGAGAAATACTTAAACGACGCATCATTAAAACAGTCACGGAAAATTAAGCATTTAACTATTGTTGAACCCCTACAAGGGTGCCTGATGCTATCATTCCCCTAAATGTTTTTGATCAAAAGAATCGGAGCTTTACATCTTTCCCTTGGATCAAGTCTGATTACTTACCATTCCTAAGGCACTCTAAAATATTTACAAGTTCAAGACTTTAAACTGAAAATAACATAATGATAATAACAACAAAGTTCACCTGAAAGGTGCTAGCTATCCACACACTATACCCGTGTGGATAATTTCGCGCAGGGAGTGGAGCCTTAATCCTCTGTCCGCTAAGCACGGCTCTCTTTCTGTTCAGTCAGACTGTTGGTAATTGCATGGTAGCGTCCGGATGAGAAAGGAGGAGGACGGGCTGTATACGGCGTAAGCTGTCAGTGGCCCTTTAAACCCCAACAAGAAGCGGGGAGGACAGGTAAGGAAGACGTATAGTTTAAAAGGCCAATAATTAACACGAGGTAGCCTAGGTGACTTAATCATTTTGTAGGGGGGTTACCCCAGGTGATGTACCGGGGGTCACCCAAGGTGGAGATAATTGGTCAGTTGGGTGAGGGATGGCTAGATGGGGAGGAAGGGTGAAAGATAGGTGTGAGTGGTTGTGCTGGGTTGGACGAAATGAGACAGGAATATTGAGAGGATCGTCCTGAGGTCATATTTTGTCGTACATACTGGGAAAGACGAACTGGGATAAACGTACAGACGATGGACACAATAGGATGCATTAACTGGAATGGCCATACTGAGATTAGGGGTATTGTGGTGGACGAACTGGAGGGAGAATGTACTGGGATTTACCAACCGAAATAGACACTGTGATGGATGAACTGGAATGGTCGTCTACTGTGGACGAATTAGAATAGTCGAACTGGGATGAACGAAGTAGGGTGGAGAAATTGGAAGGGACAAACTAGGATGAACGAACTGGAATTGTCCAACTAAGGCGGACGAACTGGGATAGTTGAACTAGGGGTGAACGAAACGAAGATGAACTAGAGTGGTAGAACTAGGAGAGTCGGGCTACGTACGGTACGTGAGATGAAGAAGGATAACGTGTTAGTCCATTTAGGAGCGGGACGGAACGGTGGACCGCGATCGATACAGCTACAATAGCGTAAATGACAAAAAGGCAACGGCAAATGATGCGTCCCCCCCCCTCCCAATACACACACACACACTCTCTCTCTCTCTCTCTCTCTCTCTCTCTCTCTCTCTCTCTCTCTCTCTCTCTCTCATAACCGCAGGCTGCGATATCCAGTCCGCATTTATTGTAACCATGGCAGGTTCCACCAAGAGATTAACTCATTGAAAAGTCCATCACCAGGTGGTATTACTGTAAATAATAGTCGTACGGTTGGCATGGAGGATAATTAAATGGTTTTGGCCCCACGAAAAACATAACAATAAAAGGCATGTATTGCCTATGTTGCCCAAACAAAAGTTTCTCTCGTCGTTCATAGAGAGACGCTTTAGTCCATCCAGCAGCTAATTCAATTTTTGTGTTTGTGTTTTCCCACAAAATTAATTGTTTGCGTCACTCTGTTTCCTGTACGGTAGGCAAGCTAGAAACACCTCAGTGTGGAGATGGGGCGGCGGGAGTGGGCGTATGGATGTGGGGGTGTTGGCGTGATTGAGGAGGTCAAGCATGACAGAAGAGAGTTTTTGCCCGAAATGAGGGCAGTGGGCATAATATGAGGACTGTGGGGGTCATATGAACACTCTAGGCTTTATATGATTACTAGGGGCGTGATATAAGGGATGTGGGCCGATACGAGAGCTAAGTGTGATATGAGGGTTTTGGGCATGAAATGAGGACTGTGGGCGTCAAAGGAGGGCTGTGGGCGTGAACCGAGAGCTTTGAGCTTGATAGGAGTGTGGGTATGGTAGAAATGTGGGCGTGATATGAGGGTGTGAGTTCATTAGGTGGTAGCCAGATCCGAGCAAGGAAGTGGCCAGTTCCCCTTCTTTCATAGCCAGGGAGAACGAAGTGAGAGTCTTCACATCGTTCTTTTGATATGCTCAGCGTTGGAAAGACAGGTGTCGTCTGACTAGCCAATATATTCAATCTGTTTGCAAAGTCTTTCTAATAGAAGCTTTAAGACGTTCATCATGTTCCTCCTGTATGAAATTCTTGTTGAGATCACCAACAAATATAATCTCTTGAACGCAAAGGGTAATTTTCAGTGTCCACCAGGAAGCTGATTCGGTCTTCACGCTGTCAATAAACTTTGTAAATTGAAAATACTAATGGACTAGGCATGTATAGGTTTACTAAATCGCTCTGCAACACTGCCTGTAATTGTGTACACCGGGTCTGAGATCCTGTTAGCTTGTTTAAAGATTAAATGTCTAAAAGCTCTGTGACTTGCATGCCCAATCTATGCTGCGACAGCTATATACTTGGTGTCCTCGTTTGTGTCAATAATTACACGTGATGTCTTTCAGGCATTTGGCAGGAGTGTATCTCAGTCGGCGTGACATGCATTCATTCAGAAAGCACTGCATAAATACTTTATTTGTATCCCTTTATTGGGTACTAAAGTATCCTTGACTGGCGATGTACAGATAACATGCAGCTTTAATTACCGTCGTGTAGTCGGTACGTTTTAAAGCTAATAAACTAATCAGCCACTGACTGTCACTAATACTAACAACCTTGTCCTCTTCGGCGTCCTCTTCAGTACTTCAACAAGATATATCGCTGCTGCTATTGTTTTGACTTGCCACTTGTTTACGTACACTTGCTTCCCTATGATTATACTGGTCAACCCAAAAAAATCGTTGCCAAACATATATGAAGGTATTTAGGGTATTTTGGAGTTGTGAGATATTGCTTACCTACCCTCAGTTAACAGGGAACTCAGCCATAACTCGTGAGAATTTGTATATAGTACAGATAGTTTTAATAAAGATTGGAATTTTATTCTTAAATTATTTAATATTTAATGAAAGGAGATGTATCAACAACGACCACGTGACAATATTGTAACCTTTATCTTGTTATTTTTTCCAGATAAATATGAGTTCTTCACGAAGAGTCTGCTTAAACAATCCCAATGCGTTTTGCTGGCGAATTCTCTTTGCAAAAACAAAGAAGAAACATCACAGATTTTGTAAAACTAGCTTATCGTGCTTATTCTGGAGTGGCGCTTGGAGAACAAGACAAGTCTTGGGCTCCCCATATGGTTTGCAAAACCTGTGTAAAATGCTTACGACAGTGATAAAATAGTTCAAAGGAAAAGTTTAAACTTTGGAGTACCTATAGTGTGGAGAGCACCGAGAAACCACCACGACGATTGTTAATTCTGTATGGTGAATGTGAAAGGTTTCAGTCGATACAAGAAAGTCAAGTGGGAATATCCTGATTTAGAGTCAGCAAGGAGACCTGTGCCACACAGCGAAGACGTTCCCATACCAATGTTTACAACACTGCCTGACCTTCCATTGTCAGATGTTGAAAATCAGGGTTTAGGATGTAACACACATGTGATTTTAGTGGAAGTGAATAGGAAGTAAGCATTTCAACACCCCAGCAGTTCTCCCAAGAGAAATAGTACGTGACCTCAGTCTGTCAAAGCAAGCATCTGAGCTTTTAGCATCCAGACTAAAAGAAAAGAACTGTCTACAACAAGAAGTTAAAATAGCAGCTTATCGGACAAGAGAGGTTGATATTCAGTTCCCACTCTTCGAATGGGAACTGAACATCGACCAGGAGATTGGCGGCTGTTTATAGACAGCTTCACTAGAAGCTTGAAATAATAACCAATGTGCTGGAGCCTCCAACGGGACTGTGCTGATGACCAACATAGAAGAAAATCATAAAAACAAAGCTTTTACATGCAATAATTAGTGGCATTTGAATTATCTTAATATGTTAATCTGTTATTATATAGAATGAAGTGTTAGTATGTATTTTATCATTTGACTTTTGCATAATCTAAAAATATAGTATCGATGCGATTTGTAAGTTAGCCCCGCCTACTCAATGTATTTTTTTTTTCACATATTTTATGTTTTTCATTGGGATATAAAATTTATCTAAAACTAGAGCCAATCAAGCAAAACTGATGACACATTCGGAATCAACACCACAAATTTACCCTAAAATCGGTATAATATCATTGGCCAGAAAATGAGACATCTGCCTAATTATTATTTACTACGGAAGCCACAATCTGGGCATTGATGTTAGACCCGGAAGTTACGGAGAGAAGCTTCTGTCATTATCGAATGAGTGCGGTTTCGCCAGAGGCGTCTCAAAGAGGGGTGTTGTATGCCCTGCCTTCTGCTGGGGTGGGCATTTTAAGATATCCGTTTTAACTCACCAACCCCAGCCACTAGCCATTCCCTTGCCCCTCTCCTACCATAGCCACCCCATAGCCAAGGATCAAAGCAAGTTCATTATGATGAACCTGTGACGGCACCTGGTGCCTGCCTAGCTTCACCCATCCATTGCGTCACGCGACCGACCACTTCTTGTGTTGCACTGAACTTGTCACTAAGATGCTCTGCGTCTGGGTTTAGCCACATTTCTTTCTCTTCCTTTCTAGATTTTTGTGTCCTCTTACTGCTCTCCATCTGTCCCCACTTCCTGCTCGTTCCCTCAAGGGTCCTACTTGAGAGTGACTGAATGGTGTTGCTCCTTTCATTTATTCCCCCTCCATATATTCTCTCTCTCTCTCTCTCTCTATCTCTCCCTCCCTCTCTCTCATTCGTGAGAAAAACGTCAGTGTTGGAGGGCGAGAAGTCGGTAGTGAAGCGAGAAGTACGAATTTTACTTATAAGAAATCCTCAGACTTGTCCACTAAGAACTTTTCTTAACAGCTACAAGTTGTCAACCACACTCAGAGTTTTAGCATTTTATTTGGCGTTGTGTGTAGTCTATCGAAAACGTATACATATGTAAGTACTTATACATGTATGTATGTAATGGATATACATACATACGTGCATATAATATTATACATGTGAAGATATAGCTTTTCGGAGACTCATGAGGTCTGTTGACTTCTCTCGAAAGACAGCTATTGGAGGAGTGATGGTAAATATGTTTCCTTCTTGATGGTGGGTATTACCTAAATTCTAGAATAAGGTTTTGCCATTTTTTACTTTTGTTACTTGGAGAAAAGTGTTCGTCTCGCAAATAGCGAAGAGACGGCTGAATGGCCCATACGGTTTTAACGCATCACAAATATAATATTAATCATAACTCAGATCATGAGAGGCATTAACGACCGCCTGCCCACTCAATACATTGTTGTTGACTCAGAAGCCGAGTCCCTGAGATGACTGCATCTTGGTCCCCCTGCAAGATAGTGGGGGGATTGCTTTGATGCTGGTGACGGCTCTTACCTCAAGGAACTAGAGAGCTTCCCACCTCTTCCTTGGATGAAACTTGATTAACTCTCTCTTTGTCCCCTTCGGATTTAGCTCTTTTTACAATAAGAGACACCACAGTCTGTTTTAAAGGCAGAATCTCTCAAGAAATCTTTTGATCAGCCGGACTCTGGTGCCTACGATGGTATGCGGTCAGCTAGCAACAGCCTGCTGATCAGACCACCAATTTGAACCTCTGGTCTGAAAATGGGTTGATGTTGCGATTTCTCTTGGAACCTCCTACAAGTAACCTACAGACAGTGAATCCCTGAATTACTGGGAATACCTGGAACCACTCGTCTCTTTATCCTGGACCCATCAAGGGTGGAGCTTGGATGCTCGTCACGTGTTCTTGATTCAAGGAATTGGAAATTCCTTCTCCTTGGATCAAACCTCATTGCCTCCCATTTTGCATGCGCTTTATGACCCCAATGGTTTTAGCGCTTCACCGTTAAAAATGATAATATTAATAACATACTCTGAAACATAGACTCAATGATGGCGTCCAGGAAGGGGTTTAGGGGTGCTGAATCCCTCATAGTGCCCCTTAGCCCCCTTTAAAACTAATAAGAGTAACTCGGCTTCAAAACACGTCCCCTGGCCTCCTTTCCAAACAGATTTGCCAGACCTAAACCCCTCCTATATAGAAGATAAATATATTAAACACGTGGATATTACTTGAAGGTCGGGTTTCTAATCTGTGCACGAAAGCACCACCACCTTGCTTGATGGCTTGAGTAGATAGTGAAGGTTTACCCTGGGAAAGATAGTAGGATAAACCATGGGGCATGGGGGGGGTGTAGGGTAAACTCTAGGATAGGTAGTGTAGGGTATGGTATAAACCTTGATAGTAAATACTATTCTATAAAATCTGAGTATTTTGTATGTCATTATCATGTCCCCCTTGTTCATGTCGTTGGGTTAAGTTCACCAAGTTTTTCTTCGTAGTCCATTTTCTTCAGTTTCGATATCAGTCTCGTTGCAAACCTTTGGAAATTATCTAATTGCTGTGAATGCTTTATCAGGAGCAGGTGCCATGCTGGTGCCACACACTCAAAAAATAACGAACGTTGTATCTGATACCCTGTTCTTGCAACGTTGCATAGCTCCTGACGATGCACGAGAGCGCGAAAGATCTAGAGCTGAGAATTTCCATCCTCATGTGGTTTGTTCTGCGTGATACCCTAAATGAACGTATGTAAGCGCTTCTGAAAGAAGTTCCTAGAGAAGCTAAATTTCCATTTGCTTCAGGAATTATAAGGTTTATATGAACTGGCGATACACTTATTCTCAGATGTTTTTTTTCTTGTGAGTTGTCAGCGGAGTGAACACCTGCCAGGTAGTATTCTGTAGCTAGTTACCAGATGAAAAAGGCACGTGTGTGTGTGTGTGTGTGTGTTTGTAACTGAGGAAGGGGGAAGGGAGGGGAACGTGAATTTCATTCCCATTACATATTTATACTGTTACAATTTCTGGCGACGTCGACTGGTGGCGAGCGAGTATCGTGTCCAGTGGCTGCTACAAGTAAAACATGAAGACAGATTTTGGTGCAAAATGGAAATATCCTGTTTTGCAAATTAACTCTTGAGGTTCTCTCTCTTATTTTCCGATTAATACAATTTATTTTGCAAATCTTATTAGTTTCAAAATAATTAAAGACTTGGATGCGATTTCTCCTTTTATCTTTGTCGTCATTCAAGCAGGAAGACTCGTAATAGTTTTACAAATCACAGAATAAGACTCTGGCGGGTCTTTCTGCTTCAGGGAAGTCTGGCGGCTGACTCAGTAATGATGGCAGGGACATCAGTAAGTGTGGTGGCAGGGACGTCAGTAAATGTGATGGTAGTGACGTCAGTTAATGTGATGGCAGTGATGTCAATGAATGTGGAGACAGGGACGTCAGTTTATGTGATGGCAGGAACGACGTCAATAAATGGGGTGACAGTTTATGTGATGGCAGGAACGACGGTGACAGTTTATGTGATGGCAGGAACGACGGTGACATTGGTGACTGACAAAAATATTCTCCAGCATGATGTGCTCTTTCAGCATTGATTGTTTGTTATTGTTTTTGCACATAATTGCCATAGGAAGCTGTTATGACTGAGAGGTTGGTCTTTTGCTCCCTGGACATTTAAAAAAATTACTACTAACAAAACAGAATTTCGTATATTATTGTTGGTAAAATACACGAGTATACAATTTAGACTCTTCGTATATCACAATTTTTAGTTTGTTTTGCGTAGACAGCGTGTTCTCTTCCTTCTCTTCCCACCTCTTCGTTAACTTTTTTTTGCAAAATATCTTCCACTGAGGTCTCTGTTTAAATTACATAATTTGTCAGCATGACTACACTTCTGTGATCACTGCCTTTGCAACTGAAGACTGCCAAGAACGGTTGGAAAGAGAGGTTAGGTGTGATGTCGTCCCCTAGGTTGCTTTTCTCTCTGTCCAGTGCCAATGTTTCTACCTTCCCAGGAGGCACACTGTGGTCATTGTCTCTTCTCCACTCTGTCTTCATTACTTTCCTCAACACTAGCTGGCACTTGTTGTACCATTCCTGCAGGTCCTAGTCTCCCTACAGTTTCTTGAACGTCATTCTACTTCCGTATCCTTGAGTACCTGGATGCTGTGTTGGATGAGCTCCAGCTCTTGGATTCGCCTTTTAACTTTTCAAGCTGTTCATGTGATCTGTTTGTGATATTTACTCTTAATCTCATGAATGACTGTTGCATTTACTGTAATTACATTCATACTAGTTTTCCACTTCTTTTCTAGTTTAACAATGAAAATCTGCAACGCCCTCATAACTTTTCTGGGTGTTCCTCTTCCACGTGTTTCTACCACGCTAATTAGTCTCAGTCCATCTGTCTGTCTTATCTTGTTCCACTCTTTAATAAAATTTATGTTCGTTAATTCAGGTAATAGCCTGATAGTAAATCTCTGAACTTTATGTAGAGCTTTTAGATATTAAACATGTGATGAAGAATTACCTGAAGGATTCTTGGTTTAGATTTCTAAAGGATATTCTTACATTGGCTAATTTTGTGATGCTGTTAATATTTGTGTACTTCGATATTCCAGGGTCATTTTCGATTCCGGATTCTATGAGTTATTCAGTCACCAGATGGCCCAGCTTCCTCTCCCTTGTACAGTGTTTATCACTTTGTATTCCTCTGGGATGAATTCTGGTAACCACACATTTAAGCACATCTACTCTCTGTTGAAATCGTCCCCTTAGAGTTCTTCATTCTTCTTACGTTTGTATTTTTCTCATTAGTTTTACATCTTTTACAGTGATATGCAAGAGCGTATTACCCCTATTAGGTAATTTAGGAGTACTACAGGTAACGCTAACCTGGTATTGTATCTCTTATTGTCTTCTTTTCGTCGTACAGGAACTCCTGCATCCGTGATGATAGCCTTCTTGTTATTCAAATCTGTTAAGCCAGTTTATGTAATAGTCCTCTCTGTGTTACTGTGTCGAAGGCTTTCCTGAAGTCTTGGAATATGCATTCCGCGTACCCTTCTCGTGTCTGATTTCCGTCAGCCTGTCGTAAGTCTCTATTAGGTTTGTGAGACATAACTTTCCATTCCTGAACTCGTGCGGTGCATTGAGATAATGTCTGCGCTTGCAAGGTGTTCCATCAGTAACTTACGTTTGTCTTTGTCTGCTTGTTTTGTGTGCATGTGTTAGTTTACACGAGCTTGTGTCTACACGAATGTGGGCGTATCTACGTTTGTGCACATGAACGAGCGTGTATCTCAGTTTACACGAATGCGTGTGCCTGTTAATGTATGTGTATCTGTCTTCGTTGACAAGTGCGTGTGTGTTAAAATAAACATTATCTTGTAGAGTAAAACTTAACATTAATCCATAAATTATTTAGTGAGCCTCATGGAAAGCTACAATGGTGAACTCTAACTGTTTTGCCTTGTGATCAACAGGGATGAAATTTCTAATGCATCAAATTAAGAGGTTAATAGCACTGCTGAATATTTTAGCACTGCAACATGAGTATGTAACTATGGGGAAAGGAAAGAGAGTAGAAACTAGAGGAAGAGCAACAGTGGGCTAGATTATCAAGCAGTATAGCTCGAGACAGTGTTAAGTTTATGAGTCTGTCCCCAGTTAGCATTAAGTAGAGAATGGAGTTTTTACACTAGTCTTTTCAACACTGATGTTTTTTTCACATTAATATGTTGCACCTTAACCTGTTTCGCATTAATCTGGGTCACACAATCTTCAGAATTTTTTGTATTAATATGTTTCACATTAATGTTTCATATCATTCTGTTTTGCATTTATTCACATTTCGTTTATTCCTATTCACTTTAAGCTCCTCACACTATTCTCTTTGTGAGTAATTAGGTATCCTCGAAAAGGGTACCTTTAAGGGATTGCCCTAATTTTTTTTATTTCCCTATTTTCAATGCTGGTGAACTGTAACTAGGGAAAGGTTCATGCAACTATTGGTGTTTGCAAGTAGCCTCTGGTCAATTTTAAATAAACGTAAATAAACTTGTCAATGGTCCAAGTCTGACAGAAGCGTCGTAAGCTCCCCTTTCCTACGTGCGGGTTATTTGTACATTGTTCCACTCACGGCATTGTGCTTTTTTTCTTTATTTTCCATTACTTTTGCATCATTACACATTAAACATCTTTCCACATTAATCAGTTCCATGGTGATCAATTTCGTTTTAATGAGCTTCACATTATTCTGGTTCGCATAATTTTATTTCACTGATTTTTATATCAATCTTTATTCCATTATCCTCTCTCGCATTATTCTGTGATGGATACGGCGCCATATTTTAATGTCTTTGCTGTGGCGGAAAGAGAAAATAACAACAGGATTTACAAGAAATTTACATAATCGGTAGATTGTAAATCACTTTCTCTGTCTACAGGGAAAAATAGCTTGAAAACTTTGTTAATGAGATTGTGTCGTGTGGGACGTGTACACGTGTAGAAGGGTATGTACGAGGACTGTGTACACAGGGATGGTGTGCACGAGAAAGATGTACACTAGGACGATGTATAGTACCGCTGGTAGAATTTGTAGTGGAAGAGGGACGAGTTGTATTTTTTGCTAGTATGGATGGTGTAAGGACCACTGTAGTCTACCACTGGTAAGGATTAGATGGGGACGTCCAGCCAGTGTTGGTGTGAGGACCACTGTGGTCCACCACTGGTCAAGTCGGGTGGCGAAGAGACACTGACTGTCAAGAGAGCTTATGTGGGACTGGCTTTTGTGATAATTATCAAGTATTCACAGGAAGAATTTTTTTCGGGGAGAAATACCATGGAGAGTATTCTTTCGTACAGAGATACCACAGAAATAATTATTTCGTGATGAAATTCTACAGAAATCATTCTTCCATGATGAAACATAACAGAAATCATTCTTCCATGATGAAACATAACAGAAATCATTCTTCCATGAAGAATTACCACACAGCATTCTTTCGTGGAGAAATACTGCACCGTATTCTTCCGTGGAGAAATATCACAGACAGCATTCCTTCGTGGAGACGTACCACGTCTCCAAAAGAAATAATTTTTGATAAAATATTACAGAAAGCATTCTTTCGTGTTGCAATACACAGAAATCATTCTTTCGTGTTGCAATACACAGAAATCATTATTTCGTGTTGCAATACGCAGAAAGCATTCTTTCGTGTTGCAATACACAGAAATCATTCTTTCGTGTTGCAATACACAGAAAACATTCTTTCGGGTTGCAATACACAGAAATCATCCTTTCGTGTTGCAATACACAGAAATTATTTTTTCATGTTGCAATACACAGAAATCATTCTTTCGTGTTGCAATACACAGAAATCATCCGTTCGTGTTGCAATACACAGAAATCATTCTTTCGTGTTGCAATACACCGAAATCATTCTTTCGTGTTGCAATACACAGAAATCATTCTTTCGTGATGAAATACCATAGAGAACGTTCATTCTAGGATAAATACTACAGCAAGCATTCTTTCATAAAATACCATAGAAATAGTTCTTTCATAAAAAAATAGCACAGAAAACATTCTTTTATAGAGAAATACTATTAGAAATTATTCTTTCGCGTTTACATAACTTAGAAAGCTTCCTTTCTTTGAGAAATACCAAAGAAAGTAGTCTTTCGCGGAGGCATACCACAATTAGCATTCTTGCGGATGATTAGAAAAGGCTTTGCGGAACAGCGCATCTCGACACGCAGCTGAGAATCGATCTATTCCAGGTGTATGATTGGTTATACACCTCAGTTAACAGTATTAAAGTTCCAATCAAGTGGATTCATCAGTCACAGTAGTGGAAACCCCACTCCGCTTCAGTGATTGATGAACTTAGGGACTGAAGAGAAAATATACACTTGTTTCTTTATGGGGAGTTATTGTGCAACACGTTTAACAATTGAAATGCATTGTTTATTAAGCTGAGCAACATTTTTCATTGCATGCTTTGACGAATTTCACAATTTCGTGCGATAATTAAATATTCATTTAACGGCAATGTTTTTTGTTTGTGTGTGTGTGTGTGTGTGTGTGTGTGTGTGTGTTACGGAACTTGGGAGCGATTGCGTTTCTAATTGCTTTCCAGGAAGCATTAATTTAATCTATTTGACAATTTACTTTGGTCTCGTAATTTTTGGAGCAATTACTGGTAGTCATATTCTCTCTCTCTTTATTATATCAGAATAACCTCTCATGATCATCATCAAGCCGTTTTTATTACTCGCATAATCTCGTGATTGTTGCACATTCTCTCCAAGTTATCTTTCATTATCTCGTAATTATGCTCTTGCGTCAGAATTATCCCTCAGCATCATAGTTATCAGAGCGCCTCATAATTCCAGCGGTTTCTTGAAGAACCCGAAGCCGCCACCACAGCCGCCGCCACCGCCGTCGCCGACGACCTTGTTTTGCAACAGCAGCCGCCGCCCAGTCGTGCTAGCCACAACTGCAGCCCGGAGCCCTACAGCCGCCGTCGCCACCACCCAGTCTTACAGCCGCCGTCGCCACCACCCAGAGTCTTACAGCTGCTGCCTTCGCCGCCGCCGCCGCCACGAATGCCACAGACGATCAGTTCACGTGACGAGGGGTAAAAGATCCTCCACTAATGATTATGGCATAACCCCTCGTAACACGAGTGAAGTGGGGAGCATATATATCCCTCCCCTCCCACTCCCCCTTCCCTCTCACTCCCCTCCCACTCCCCCTTCCCTCTCACTCCCCTCCCCCTCCCTCCAGTCCCCTAATTCCTCACAAGCCTTTCTCTCAAATCTCTTTCCTCCACATAATCCCCCTTCCTCCTTATTCTCCCCTTCCACTGACCTCTTTAATTCCCTTATTAAATTCCTCCCTTAATTAGCCTGCCTTTCCCCTCTAATTCCCTTGCTTCCCCCTCACCTTTCTTATCTGCCTATTCTCATTTTTTCGTCTCCTTCCCTTTACTTCACTTTTTCTCTCTTGTCTGTCTCCCTTGTTGACCCTCCCTTCCCCTAATTATCCTGCCTTGTTGACTCCCTTCCTCTCATTCCACTCCCTTGTTGTTCCCCACCTTTAATTTTCACATGTTTCATTCCAGTACCTTCCTCCCAAACCACTCCACTCCCTCCCACACCACTCCCTCCCCCATTCCACTCCACCTATCCCACACCTCCTTCTCTTCCCAAACCACACCCACACCACACCACTCCTTCCCACACCACTCCACTCCCACACCACTCCACTCCCACACCACTCCACTCCCACATCCTCTACTCCTCCCACACTATTCCACTCCCACACCATTCTCTTCCACTCTACTCTCTCTCACACCGTCTCTACTCCCACACCATTCCACTCCCACACTACTCCACTCCCCTCCCGCACCACTCAACTCTCATTATATTTCACTCCCACACAACTCCACTATCTCCCACTCCACTCCCTCAAACACCACTCCACTCCCACACCACTCTACTCCTCCCGCACTATTCCACTCCCTCCTATACCACTCCACTCCTTCCCGCACCACTACTCACACACATTTCACATTTTCCCACACCATTTCACTTCCACACTATTCCACTCCCACACCACTCCTCTCCCTCCCACACCACTCCTCTCCCATACCACTCCACTCCTCTCTCACACCACTCCACTCCTCTCCCACACCACTCCTCTCTCATACCACTCCACTCCCACACCACTTCAATCCTCTCACACCACTTCACCCCCTCCCACACTCCCTCCACTCCCACACCACATTACTTCCTCCCACACCACTCTCTCCCACACCAAACCATCCCACACCACTCTACTCTCTTCCACACCAAACCATCACACACCACTCTACTCTCTCCCATTCCACTCCACTTACTCCCACACCTCTCCACTCCCTCCTACTTCACTCCCATACCACACTACTCCCACCCACACCACTCCACTCCATCCCACACCACTCCACTCCCTAACACACCACTCTAACCCTTCCACACAACACTACTTCCTCTCAAACCACTCTCCCACACTACTCTCTCCCATTCCACTTACTCCCACACCTCTCCACTTCCTCCTACTCCACTTCTCACTCCTCTCCCACACCACTCCCGTACTACTGCAATACTCCCAGACCATTCCAATCCCTCCTACACCACTCCCTTTCATACCACTCTACTCCCTCTCACACCACTCCACTCTTACCCACACCACTCTACTCTTTCTTCCACACCACTCTTTCCCACACCACTCCACTCCCTCACCAATCTACTCTCTCCCACACCACTCCCCTCCGTCCCACACCACTCCACTGCCTCCTACACCACTCCACTCTCTACCACAATCCACTCTCTACCACAACACTCCCACAATACTCCACTCTCTCCCACTCCCCTTCACACTCTTCCACACCACTCCACTCTCTCCCACACCATTCCATTCTCTCCCACATCATTCCACTCTCTTCCACATCACTCCATTCCCCCACTACTCTACTCCCTCCCACACCACTCCACTCTCACACCACTTTACTTCCTCCCATACCACTCTACCTCCCACACCAGAGTATAAAACAAATTCCAACCACACAATAGAGCGAAAAAACAATGTCAAAGACCTGGGAGTGATCATGTCAGAGGATCTCACCTTCAAGGACCATAACACTGTAGCAATCGCATCTGCTAGAAAAATGACAGGATGGATAATGAGAACCTTCAAAACCAGGGATGCCAAGCCCATGTTGACACTTTTCAGGTCGCTTGTTCTATCTAGGCTGGAATATAACTGCACCTTTCAAGGCAGGTGAAATTGCTGACCTAAAAAATGTACAGAGAACCTTCACAGCACTCATAACTGTGATAAACCACCTCAATTACTGGGAACGCTTGATGTTCCTAAACCTGTACTCACTAGAACGCAGGCGAGAAATATACATTATTATATACACTTGGAAAATTCTAGAGGGATTAGTACCAAACTTGCACACGAGAGTCACTCCCTACGAAAGCAAAAGACTCGTCTGACGATGTAACATCCCCCCAATGAAAAGCAGGGGTGCCACTAGCACGTTGAGAGACAACACAATAAGTGTCAAGGGTCCAAGACTGTTCAACTGCCTCCCAGCATACATAAGGGGGATTACCAGTAGACCCCTGGCTGTCTTCAAGCAGGCACTGGACAGGCACCTAAAGTCAGTACCTGACCAGCCAGGCTGTGGTTCGTACGTTGGACTGCGTGCGGCCAGCAGTAACAGCCTGGTTGATCAGGCCCTGATCCACCATGAGGCCTGGTCACAGACTGGGCCGTGGGGGCGTTGACCCCCGGAACTCTCTCCAGGTAAACTCCACTGTACTCACTCCCAGACCACTGTACTCACTCCCACTCCACTCTCTCCCACACCCCCTCCACAATCTCCCACACCACTCCACTCACTCCCACATCTCCTCCACTCTCTCCCACTCCACCCTCTCCCAAACCACTCCACTCTCCCACTCAAAGTAAATAACACGTCAGTGGGATTATCATTGAAGGAAGTTATATTTAGATCATAACTTTAAAGTTCACGTGTACATACGAGCACGGTGTGCACGTGTACATACGAGCACGGTGTGCACGTATACATACAAACATGGTGTACACGTGTACATACGCGTATAGTGTACACGTGTACATACAGCATGGTGTAACCGTGTACATATGAGCATAGTGTACTGTAAACATGTACATACGTGCACGGTGTACTGTAAAGATGTACATACGAGCATGGTGTACACGTGTACAAACTTTCATGGTGTACACGTGTATATTCGAGCATGGTGTGGTGTAAAAATGTACGTACAAGCATGGTGTACTGTACACGTGTACGTACGAGCATGGTGTACTGTACACGTGTATATACGAGCATGGTAGACCGTACATGTGTACATACTAGCATGGTGTACTGTACACGTGTACGTACGAGCATGGTGTACTGTACACGTGTACGTACGAGCATGGTGTACTGTACACGTGTACGTACGAGCATGGTGTACTGTACACGTGTATATACGAGCATGGTAGACCGTACATGTGTACATACTAGCATGGTGTACTGTACACGTGTACGTACGAGCATGGTGTACTGTACACGTGACGTACGAGCATGGTGTACCTGTACACGTGTATATACGAGCATGGTAGACCGTACATGTGTACATACTAGCATGGTGTACTGTACACGTGTACATACTAGCCTTGTGTACTGTACACTTGTACATACAAGCATTGTGTACTGTACACGTGTACACACGAGCATGGTGTACTGTACACGTGTATGTACGAGCATGGTGTACTGTACACGTGTATGTACGAGCATGGTGTACTGTACACGTGTACATACTAGCCTTGTGTACTGTACACTTGTACATACAAGCATTGTGTACTGTACACGTGTATGTACGAGCATGGTGTACTGTACACGTGTATGTACGAGCATGGTGTACTGTACACGTGTATATTCGAGCATGCTACACCGTTCACGTGTACATACTAGAATGGTGTACTGTACACGTGTACATACAAGCATGGTGTACACACGTGCATGAAATATAAGGACTTATTTGAATATAATTTCCTTACATAATTTTGTTAGTGTGTTTTTTGCTTTAAGCGGAAGGAAGTTGAGTGGTGTGGGATGAAGTTGAGTGGTGTAGGAGGACGTTGAGTGGTGTGGGAGGAAGTTGAGTGGTGTGGGAGGAAGTTGAGTGGTGTAGGAGGAAGTTGAGTGGTGTGGGAGGAAGTTGAGTGGTGTAGGAGGAAGTTGAGTGGTGTGGAAGTAAAGTGGTGTGGGAGGAAGTTGAGTGGTGTGGGAGGTAGTTGAGTGGTGTGGGAGGTAGTTGAGTGGTGTGGGAGGTAGTTGAGTGGTGTGGGAGGTAGTTGAGTGTGTGGGAGGTAGTAGTGGTGTGGGAGGTAGTTGAGTAGTGTGGGAGGAAGGAGAATGGTGTGGGAGGTAGTTGAGTAGGTGTGGAGGTAGTTGAGTGGTGTGAGAGGTAGTTGAGTGGTGTGGGAGGTAGGTGAGTGGTGTGGGAGGTATTGAGTGGTGTGGGAGGAAGGAGAGTAGTGTGGGAGGAAGGAGAGTAGTGTGGGAGGTAGTTGAGTGGTGTGGGAGGTAGTTGAGTGGTGTGGGAGGTAGGTGAGTGGTGTGGGAGGTAGTTGAGTGGTGTGGGAGGTAGTGAGTGGTGTGAGAGGTAGGTGAGTGGTGTGGGAGTACAGGTGGATATTAATCCATATAATAAGCCTAGTATAGTCGACACTTGTTGCACAGTGCAACAAGCTAGTATGTACAGGTGCACACTGCAAGCTAGTATGTACAGGTGCACACTGCAAGCTAGTATGTACAGGTGCACACTGCAAGCTAGTATGAAGTATGGACTGTCGACTGCACGAGGCTGATCATGGATGGTCACCCACTTGAACGCTTAGCATCAACAATGCTTTCCTCACTACAATACGGATTAAATGAATCTTTGTATATTCAAGGATAGATATATTCCTGTCAGGGTATATTGTAGGTTATTTTTCTCTCTGTGTAGAGCTTTTTCAAGTCATACCTTATGCTCTACTCAGAGCTACAGTTGTTGACTTAAAAAGCAGCCATCGTTTTGAAAAACACACCGAGTATAAATTCACTACACTAACATTGTCTATTGAAGTCACAAACTTTGTTTAGGTTGTCGAATATTGAAGTCATGATGTCGTGGCTGGAATAGGTCACTAATATTCCACACTTTGGAGAGGTTCCTCCTGGGTCATTGTCAAGTCACAGTTTGACAGTGGTCTAAGACGGTACGAAACGTTGTTGCAAGGTTCCTCTTTTAAGTTTAATTTTTGGTGAATATGTTTAGGCTGACCTTAGATAAGTTTTCTAGGAATAAAATTTATTTTGTATATATAGCAGGGTAAGTTTTTAGTTATCAATGGTTCTAAATTAAACAAATTGTGTACCATGTTAATTCACACACAAAAAAATCTCTCACTGCATAAACGAAATTTCAGTAGGATTAATTTTTAGGACAACTCGGCTTATTTAACCTACTGTGTATATATATATATATATATATATATATATATATATATATATATATATATATATATATATATATATATATATATATATATATATATAGATCAGGTATAAAGTGACGCCAGATGTATGGTATACAGTATGTTAGGTGTGGTTCAGGTGTATGGTATACTAGTATGTTAGGTGTGGTTCAGGTGTATGGTATACGAGTATGTTAGGTGTGGTTCAGGTGTATGGTATACTAGTATGTTAGGTGTGGTTCAGGTGTATGGTATACGAGTATGTTAGGTGTGGTTCAGGTGTATGGTATACGAGTATGTTAGGTGTGGTTCAGGTGTATGGTATACTAGTATGTTAGGTGCGGCTCAGGTGTATGGTATACGAGTATGTTAGGTGTGGTTCAGGTGTATGGTATACTAGTATGTTAGGTGCGGCTCAGGTGTAGAGACTGAATCAGGTGAGTTATGTGTGGAATAACTACATATAGAGATTCCTGACACTGTTTCTCAAGGTACATACAGTAAATTCAGTATGCAAGAAACCATACAAGATAATTACGAATTAACGACGTTAATTACGAATTAATGAGGCAAAGCAACATCATCACTAGTTACGTCGTACGAGAATAATTACGGATTTGTTGAGGCTAAGCTACTTCACTAGTGACGTCATACGAGTAAAAAGCATTTTAATAGTGGGCAGCGATCCAATCACAGAGCTTCTTTTGCCTCCCCTCCCTCCCTCCCTGCCATTGTTTATAACTGCAGCAATCCTCGTGTACATTACTTTTGGCATCTCTGTGATTTTGGGTAATTGTCCGGCCATGGTTTGAGGATATAATCATTTCCTGGCAGCTAACAGGTATTTTTAAATTTTTACTTTGCATGGACCTTCATTGCCGTTCCTTCAGGTGTAATTCTTGTAATGTGACCGCAGTCCAGGCCCTTTGTGGTAGGTGGGGCCCTGGACCCTGTCTCGCGGTTCCATCATGTGTAAGTCTCGTCATGTGACCGCAGTTCTCTGAAGTAGGTGGGGCCCTGGACCCTTCTCGAAGTTCCTTCATGGGTACTCCCTGTCATGTGACCGCATCCCTCTGGGGGTAGGTTGGGTCCTGGACTCTCCTCAATGCTCCTTCATGGATACTTCCCGTCATGTGACCGCATCCCTCTAGGGTAGGTTGGGTCTCGTCTCTATGATCACGTTTATCAATCTTAATGGTTAGATCAGTCGACCCAAACCTTCAGGTCCTGATTTCGAGTCTTAGAGAGGGCGAGACGTATGGGCAAATCTCCTTAGACCTGCTGCTCATGTTCACCTAGCGGTACATTGCTACCTGGGAGTCCGTCGATTGTTGCAATAGTATTGTTGGGAACAGGTCGTGTAGTAAAAATAAAAGTAATAATATAATGCTACTACTACTGTTGTAATTTCTATTGTTATTAATACGATTTTTTTACTACTACAGTTTTACTACAGCCACTACAATAATTATAATTATAATTCTGTACCTGCAACTATAAACAGGTAAAACACTGCCATTTGCGTCAGCCATATTCCTCATGAACACACAAAGGTTGGCAACTAGCAACTTTGATGCATTCTCTGTTTTTACGAGCTCCTGCAAGGTGTTCCCGTGACCCGACGGGGGAAATTATCTCTTGGCTGAAATCGGGTGTTGGCGACGAATGGGTTACCGCATCGACCAGCGGCTGGTGGACGGCCAAGCATGGGTTGTTGGAGTTGAGGCTAATACTCGGGGTAGCTTTAAGAATAGGATAAAGGTGCGTGAGTGAAAAGGGATGGATTTAAGAAGAATCTGTCAACTATGGGCCCGTATGCTTGCTGCAATATTCTTCCTTTCTTAAGTGATGTTCATAACCTTTTAGCCTAGGGTGTGTTTATAATAGGTCGTCCCTGATCTAATAGCCTCTGGTGTGGTAATGATGGGTCGTCCCTGGCCTTGTAGCCCCTGGTGTGGTTATGATAGGTCGTCCTTGGCCTAGTAGACTCTGGAGTAGTGATGACAGGTCGTCCCTGGCCTAGTAACCTCTGGTATAGTAACGGTGGATCGTCCCTGGCCTAGTAACCTCTGATTGTGTTTATGATAGGTTTAGTAGCCTCTGGTGTGGTTATGATAGGTCGTCCCTTGTCTAATAGCCTCTAGTGTGATAATGGAGGGTCGTCTCTGTCCTCGTTAGGGCAAGAAAATGGTTATTACGTGACGTTAGGATTCCGAAGTATGAGGATGAATGTCGGTGGATGTTTCGTTAGACTTACTGTGAGAGTATGTAAACAGACTGGTAGATTATATAAGTTTACCATGAGAGTACCTACGCTGACTGTATGAGTACTTAAGTGGATCGTGAGAGTTTATTGGTGGACTGAGAGTATGACTGTCAGTGTGGTAAAATAAACTACATGAATACATAAGTGAACTGTGACAGTACAAAAGTCGACTGTGAACGTACTTGAGTGATGATACTGTTATCTCTCTCTCTCTCTCTCTCTCTCTCTCTCTCTCTCTCTCTCTCTCTCTCTCTCTCTCTCTCTCTCTCTCTCTCTCTCACACACACACACACATACACACACACTCACTGTATACCGTGTACGTCAGGCCCATATTGGTGTATGCAGCACCAGTATAGAACCCACGCCTGGTCAAGGACGTCAAGAAATTAGAAAAAAGTGCAAAGGTTTGCAACAAGACTAGTCCCGGAGCTAAGGGGTATGTCCTACGAGGAGAGGTTAAGGGAAATCAACCTGACTACACTGGAGGGCAGGAGGAATAGGGGGACATGATAATGACATAAAATACTGAGAGGAATTGACAAGTTGGATAAGGACAGAATGTTTCAGAGATGGGACACAGCAAACAAGGTGACACCACTGGAAGCTGAAAACTCAGATGAGTCATAAAGATGGTAAGAAGCATTTCTTCTGCCTTAAAGTTGTTGGGAAGTGGAATAATTTGGAGAGTGAAGTAGTGGAGGCAGGATCCATACATAGCTTTAAAAAAGGTACGATAAATCTCATGATTACATGTGTATTATAATGGCGGCAGCTGAAAGATTAACTTGGAATAAGATTGAAAAACAATACACTACCTGTAACAAATCCACAGTTTGGAAATACTGATCGGATGTTTCCGTCCTTCCTGTTTTTATATATATATACATTCTGGGTATATGATGTTTATATTTGTTTTTAAGCACACATTGTGATAATGGCTTATAAAACAACTATTTTTTTTCAAAACAAGCAGAAAGTGAAGACGTTGTTCCAACATCTTAATGAAGAAATATTAAATTTACATCTCAAGAATGTTCTATAATAATAACTAAATTTAGGCTCATCTAAGATAAGTTAGGTGTATGTTCCAGGACGTGCGCTCAAACACACACACACACGCAGGAGCTGTGACTCGACCTCTGCAACCACAAATAGGTGAGTACACACGGGACAAATGTCTGATGACAAGTGCCTCTGACAACTGGTAATTAACACACACTGAAAAACACAGTTTTCATGACGAGTGGAGATTGAGAGAGAAATTCAAAACAGATGTACAAATTTCATACACTAGTCAAGTGGAACAATAACTGTTGGACACAGGTGAGTGAATGTATGTTTGAGTGACTGTTGAGGTGACTGGATGTTCTCATCTTCAGCTGACGTTACCAGTCTGGGGGATCGTACTTGTGCCTGTCCTTGTACTTGAGCCGTATTACGTATCAGCTGAGTGCTGCATGGACGAGTATCATCATATATACGCCGAGAGGTGTATGTCTGTTATAGTATATACACTGAGAGTTTAATCTCTATTATAGGGATTAAAGTATTCTTGACTGGTAGTTAACAGGTGGCATGGCACACTTAATGACCCTCATGTAATTAACAGTCTTTAAACCTTATTAACCAACCAACCTGACAGAACAGTTGCGTATAGCACAGGCAGCAGAGACAACCTATCAAAAGTAATTAGGTCCTAAATAGTGCTGTATCGAGTGTATATTGTAGTGCGAAACGCTGTAGACTCGAACCTCCAACCGTCGACAAAGTAGCAGACCCGACAACGGCAGCTGGTCCAGCAAGTGTACACGCTTGTTGAAGCAATTACTAGGTCGAAACGTCTCTTTTGAAATGTGCACTTTGGGAGTGTTGTCATTGGGGAGGGTTGGCAATGGGGAGGGTTGGCAATGGGGAGGGTTGGCAGTGGGGAGGGTTGGCAGTGGGGAGGGTTGGCAGTGGGGAGGGTTGGCAGTGGGGGGTTGACAGAGGGGGGTTGACAGAGGGGGAGTTTTCCTACTACCGTGGTCCTGCATGGGGCCAGAGCTCATTATTCATTGCCTGGTCGACCAGGCTGTTGCTGTTGGCTGCCCTGGCCCCTATATCACTTATAGCCTGGTATAGGTTAGGTTAGGTAAGTTTCGTCAGGAAACAGGGCAAGTGTTTTCTGACGAAACTTACCTTAGTCAAATGATGACCCGCCGTTGGAGCTTTTGGTCAGCTGACCTAGGCCTTCCGCTGGCTTACCGTATATCTGTAACGCCGAGGAAATACTAATATAGTTTCTTCTTGAAGTCTAGTTCTAAGAGTATTTCTGATATCTGCTGGGGTGGCAGCTGAAAAGTCTTGATCCACGGATGTTAATACATTGCTCTCTTATTGTGTTCGTGGCGTCACTGCTTTTTCACTGGGGTCTAGTTTACACGTCCTCCCAAATCTCTCACTCCAGTTAGTTGTCACAGTAGTGTGCAGATTTAAGCTGAAACCCTCTATTATCTCTGTAGGACGATAACTGCCGGAATCATGGTAGGGTCATAAGATATTTTTCTCGCTTTATTTCCCAGGAGTACCATTACCGTAGTTTACATGCTTTATTGGTTCTTTGCAGATGGTAAACACTCAGCATTTGCTTTAATGTGTTCTTTAAAAGATAGATAAGCTGATATTATACCTAGGTCTTTTACATTGTTATTTTTGTTCTTTGGAGGGACCCTCCTGTGTTTTGCATACCGTTCCCTTTTTGAGTTCCTCTATTTTTCCATATCTGAGCCACTGGAATCTGTCCCCATTGAATATCATGTTTTTTCCTACCGTCTTCTGGAAGACTTTATTTTTATCCTCTTGCGTTTTTTCAGTGTCCTTTACAGAGATGAGTTTTATGCTAATTTTAGTGCCATCCACAAAGCATGATACAAAACGGTGGTTAGTGTTTTCATAAGTCTCTTATGAGAAACAGGAGTGCCTTAGGGAAATAGCCTTTTACATTGCTAAAGGCTAGATTTTGCATTGTCTACTACTACTATATATGATATATTCATTAGCAAATTGTAAATCCATGTTATACCTTCTTCAACGCTATCCCACCTAGAACTCAAGAATGGAACACTGCAGGTCCTTTAAGTCACACAAGGTTTTAAACTATCACACTACTTTTAAGACTGTCACATGCAGCTTTCTCCACCTGACCCAGCATTCTCCACCTGACTATACCCTATATATATTCATGTTACTTATTTTCCAGGTAGATCTGTCTGTGACTCGATAAAGCCCACTGCGTAGGCGAAACGTTGTCAATAAAGAATCACATTATACTGCTTATGTGTTTATTTTTCCACCTTATGATCTAATTTTATGCGTCATGATTCCTTGATCGCATATGTTAAATGCCTTAGTGAAGTTCGTATGCACTACCCCTTCATTTTAGAATACTTCCAAAACCTCCGTAATTTTGTCAAAATTTTCCAGTAATGAGAAGCATGATCCTCCTGTTCTGAACCCATGTTAACTTGGGTCTCGCCAACCTCTAAAAAATTATGATATGGGATATTAGCGTCGCTGCCCTGTATTTTTTTTTATTTTTAATTACGGAGGGTTCACTGTCGTCTTTGTGTAGAGGAATTTCACCTAGATCTAAGCTCCTCCTTGGAAGTATTTAAAGTGCTTGCGTATCTTGACGTATCGAGAGTGCCACGAGTCCGGTTCCAGTGCTGAATGTGTGGACACGCTTTCTCTTTCCCTTTTGAATTCTTAGAGGATTTGTGTTTATGTCGGATACATGATTAGTCGGGAGAAAAAAGGCAATAACAAAACTTTCTGGAACCTCATCTCTCGTTTAGCTGATCACTGAACACTGATTCATACTGGTCTTTCACTTTTTCGGTCATTGCTTTTCCGTCGTCAGTGTATGAGAAAGGAAAGTTTTTTTAAGTGTTCCATTCCCTCTTCTTCCCACCTCCCCCCGCCTCCCCGACCTCCCCCCGCCTCCCAGACCACTCCCACCTTCCTCACCTCCTCCTCCACGCCTCCCATCTCCCTCATCTCCCCCCCCCCCTCCCAGTATGGATCCAACCCTCAGGTGTGTGGAAAATGAGATTAGTCACGAAGACCAGTCTTCAGACACCCCTTCCCTCGTTCACCCCTCCCTCCTTCTCATTCCCCCTCTCCTCATTCACTCCTCTCCCTCTATTCACTCCCCTCTCTCTCATCATTCACTTCCATCTCCTCGTTCACCCCTTCCTCTCTTATTCACCCCCTCCCTTTCCTGATTTACTCTCTCCTTCTCCTGATTCAACCCCTCCCTCTCTTCGTTCACTTCCTCCCTCTCCTCGTTCACCTCCTCCCTCTCCACATTCACCCCATCCCTCTCCTCGTTCACCCCCTCCTCTCCTCATTCACCCCTCCCTCTCCTCTTTCACCCCCTATTTCCCCACGTATACCCCTCTCTCCCCTCGTATACCCCTCTCCCCTCATATACCCCTCTTTTCCCTCGTATACGCCTCTCTCCTCTCACCCCTCCCCTCGTTTACCTTTTCCCTCCCTCTTTTACCTTTTCCCTCCCTCTTTTACCCTCCCCTTCCTCTCATTCACTCTCTCCATTCCTTCGTATATCCCCTTCCCTCCCCTAATTCGCTCCCCTTCCTTTCCTCGTCCACTGTTTTCTCCCTCGTCCTTCCCCTCTTCCCCTCCCTCCCCCTCCCTCATCGCTCAATAAATGGTCCACTGTTATCCTACTCATATTATCTGCCTTTCATAATCCATTTATAATTAGAATATTATCCACCTGTTACTATATACCTGTCAGTGTCTACCTATCATCAATCATTTTAGAATTATCCTCATACCGTTATCCACCTATCATTATCCATCTATCGTTATCCACCTGTTGTTATCCATCTGTCGTTGTCCACCTATTATTGAACTGTCATTATCCATTTGTCGTTATCCACCTATTGCTATCCATATTTCGTTATCCATCTATTGTTATATACATGTTATTCACCTGTCGTTATCAACCTGTTATCCACCTGTCGTTATCCTGTTATCCAACTAGTTTTATCAACATGCCGTTATCTCCTTGTTATGCACCTGTCGTTATCCATCTCTCATATAAAAGAATTACTAAAAGTGGTTTATAGTGTTGGGTTCCCATCCACTTGTTATACTACCATCCACTTGTTATACTACCATCCACTTGTTATACTACCATCCACTTGTTATACTACCATCCTTTTGTTATACTACCATCCACTTGTTATACTACCATCCACTTGTTATACTACCATCCACTTGTTATACTACCATCCACTTGTTATACTACCATCCACTTGTTATACTACCATCCACTTGTTATACTACCATCCACTTGTTATACTACCATACACTTGTTATACTACCATCCACTTGTTATACTACCATCCACTTGTTATACTACCATCCACTTGTTATACTACCATACACTTGTTATACAACCATACACTTGTTATACTACCATCCACTTGTTATACTACCATCCACTTGTTATACTACCATCCACTTGTTATACTACCATCCACTTGTTATACTACCATCCACTTGTTATACTACTATCCACTTGTTATACTACCATCCACTTGTTATACTACCATCCACTTGTTATACTACCATCCACTTGTTATACTACCATACACTTGTTATACTACCATCCACTTGTTATACTACCATACACTTGTTATACAACCATACACTTGTTATACTACCATCCACTTGTTATACTACCATCCACTTGTTATACAACCATACACTTGTTATACTACCATCCACTTGTTATAATACCATCCACTTGTTATACTACCATCCACTTGTTATACAACCATACACTTGTTATACTACCATCCACTTGTTATACTACCATCCACTTGTTATACAACCATACACTTGTTATACTACCATCCACTTGTTACACTACCATCCACTTGTTATACTACCATCCACTTGTTATGCTACTATCCACTTGTTATACTACCATCCACTTGTTATACTACCATCCACTTGTTATACTACCATCCACTTCTTATACTACCATCCACTTGTTATACTACCATCCACTTCTTATACAACCATACACTTGTTATACTACCATCCACTTGTTATACTACCATCCACTTGTTATATAACCATACACTTGTTATACTACCATCCACTTGTTATACTACCATCCACTTGTTATATAACCATACACTTGTTATACTACCATCCACTTGTTATACTACTATCCACTTGTTATACTACCATCCACTTGTTATACTACCATCCACTTGTTATACAACCATACACTTGTTATACTACCATCCACTTGTTATACTACCATACACTTGTTATACAACCATACACTTGTTATACTACCATCCACTTGTTATACTACCATCCACTTGTTATACTACCATCCACTTGTTATACTACCATCCACTTGTTATACTACCATCCACTTGTTATACTACTATCCACTTGTTATACTACCATCCACTTGTTACACTACCATCCACTTGGTATACTACCATCCACTTGTTATACTACCATCCACTTGTTATACTACCATCCACTTGTTATACTACCATCCACTTGTTACACTACCATCCACTTGTTATACTACCATCCACTTGTTACACTACCATCCACTTGTTATATAACCATCCGGACCTTCGTCATCTGGATGACCCATTAACTACCACACCGGTTCTGTGGATAGTAATTCCACCTGTCACTGTGTCAGTTCCACAGAGGTGTGTCTGGCACTCTCGGTTCCACAGACAGTAATTACACCTGTCGTTCACTCTCAGTATTAGTGATGGGACACTACAAATTTTTTTTGTCAATACCAATACCGATACTCAATTTTAGACCGATACCGATACTTTTTTAATATTGTTTTTAATATTATGATGACTAATAATATTGGTAGAATTACCGACAATATGTTAGGTAAAAGGACACAAGTGCAACTAATGTGACATTTTATTGTGGCAACGTTTCGCTCTCCAGGAGAGCGAAACGTTGAATATATAAGGCAATGCTTATTGCTCAATATATATTAAATTACCCAGGGAGATTGAATGTCTGAACTCACTACTAATTCTACAGACACATAAGTACATAAGAAAGGAGGAGCACTGTAGCAGGACTACTGGTCCATGCTAGGTGGGTCCAAGTCACACCTCACGTAATACGAAGGCGACATAATCAGAAATCATTTACGATAATGCAAGTCCGAATAATTTTCAGTTATATTAACCAGGAAACTAAAACATCCAACATTTCCTTAATACTGTTTTTTTTTTTTAAGTTTTGAAAATATTTTGGAAACTGGAAAAAAAACGTTCATTATTCTAATATGTGGAAATAACAAAAAATTAAAATTCTAGTTCAGAACTTGAACTATAACTTTTGTTAACTATTAAACTGACTCACTTTCAAAATAAAGTTTTAAGCTTTTAAACTTTGTAGAAGCACATTGAAAACAGAAAAAAAACATTATTCTAATACATGAAATTAAAAATAAGGAATATACATATATTAATAGCTAAAATTAAAAATTCTTACTATGAAGTTGAGGAACGTCAACATTTTTCTTATTTTCAAGAGCTAATCTGTGTGTGCGTAAGGGGAATTTGCAACACACCTCTGGCTGTCTTCAAGACAAGTTCCTCAAATCAGTTCCTGACCAGCAGGGTTGTCGTTCGTACACTTAACTGCATGCGGTCAGCAGTGACAATCTGGTTGTCAGGCCTTGACCCACTGAGAGGCCTAGTCTGGCACCGGGCAGCTGTCAGTTATTCTTGAGGACTGAAGAATACTAGTGTTTGGGAAATGAAGATACCTATGTAACTGTTGTACATGTGTTTTACACATTTCATTGCTGCTTGACGCTGCTAGCAAGTCACTCGCACTCTGGGTTCTCAAACTGCTGAATTCTCTTCTGAGTTTCTTTCAGTTCATTCTCAATATGGCCAGCGGTTTTTTTTTTACATGACTCATCCGCTGCATTGGCACTGAAGAAATTTTCTTATATTAGGGATCCAGAAATGTGCCGAGTATCACGTTGTAGTCAGTGGTGTAACTCTTGTGTTGTAGTCAGTGGTGTAACTCGTGTTGTAGTCAGTGGTGTAACTCTCGTGTTGTAGTCAGTGGTGTAACTCTCGTGTTGTAGTCAGTGGTGTAACTCTTGTGTTGTAGTCAGTGGTGTAACTCTTGTGTTGTAGTCAGTGGTGTAACTCTCGTGTTGTAGTCAGTGAAGGTTTCGTAACTCTCGTGTTGTAGTCAGTGGTGTAACTCTCGTGTTGTAGTCAGTGGTGTAACTCTCGTGTTGTAGTCAGTGGTGTAACTCTCGTGTTGTAGTCAGTGGTGTAACTCTTGTGTTGTAGTCAGTGGTGTAACTCTTGTGTTGTAGTCAGTGGTGTAACTCTCGTGTTGTAGTCAGTGGTGTAACTCTTGTGTTGTAGTCAGTGGTGTAACTCTTGTGTTGTAGTCAGTGGTGTAACTCTTGTGTTGTAGTCAGTGGTGTAACTCTTGTGTTGTAGTCAGTGGTGTAACTCTTGTGTTGTAGTCAGTGGTATAACTCTCGTGTTGTAGTCAGTGTTGTAACTCTCTATTGTAGTCAGTGGTGTAACTCTTGTGTTGTAGTCAGTGGTGTAACTCTCGTGTTGTAGTCAGTGGTGTAACTCTCGTGTTGTAGTCAGTGGTGTAACTCTCGTGTTGTAGTCAGTGGTGTAACTCTCGTGTTGTAGTCAGTGGTGTAACTCTCGTGTTGTAGTCAGTGGTGTAACTCTCGTGTTGTAGTCAGTGGTGTAACTCTGTGTTGTAGTCAGTGGTGTAACTCTTGTGTTAGTCAGTGGTGTAACTCTGTGTTGTAGTCAGTGGTGTAACTCTCATTGTAGTCAGTGGTGTAACTCTGTGTTGTAGTCAGTGGTGTAACTCTCTATTGTAGTCAGTGGTGTAACTCTTGTGTTGTAGTCAGTGGTGTAACTCTTGTGGTTGTAGTCAAGTGGTGTAACTCTCGTGTTGTAGTCAGTGGTGTAACTCTCGTGTTGTAGTCAGTGGTGTAACTCTCGTGTTGTAGTCAGTGGTGTAACTCTCGTGTTGTAGTCAGTGGTGTAACTCTTGTGTTGTAGTCAGTGGTGTAACTCTCGTGTTGTAGTCAGTGGTGTAACTCTCGTGCTGTAGTCAGTGGTGTAACTCTCGTGTTGTAGTCAGTGGTGTAACTCTCGTGTTGTAGTCAGTGGTGTAACTCTCGTGTTGTAGTCAGTGGTGTAACTCTCGTGTTGTAGTCAGTGGTGTAACTCTCGTGTTGTAGTCAGTGGTGTAACTCTCGTGTTGTAGTCAGTGGTGTAACTCTTGTGTTGTAGTCAGTGGTGTAACTCTCGTGTTGTAGTCAGTGGTGTAACTCTCGTGTTGTAGTCAGTGGTGTAACTCTCGTGTTGTAGTCAGTGGTGTAACTCTCGTGTTGTAGTCAGTGGTGTAACTCTCGTGTTGTAGTCAGTGGTGTAACTCTTGTGTTGTAGTCAGTGGTGTAACTCTCGTGATGTAGTCAGTGGTGTAACTCTCGTGTTGTAGTCAGTGGTGTAACTCTCGTGTTGTAGTCAGTGGTGTAACTCTCGTGATGTAGTCAGTGGTGTAACTCTCGTGTTGTAGTCAGTGGTGTAACTCTCGTGATGTAGTCAGTGGTGTAACTCTCGTGTTGTAGTCAGTGGTGTAACTCTTGTGTTGTAGTCAGTGGTGTAACTCTCGTGATGTAGTCAGTGGTGTAACTCTCGTGTTGTAGTCAGTGGTGTAACTCTCGTGTTGTAGTCAGTGGTGTAACTCTCGTGATGTAGTCAGTGGTGTAACTCTCGTGTTGTAGTCAGTGGTGTAACTCTCGTGTTGTAGTCAGTGGTGTAACTCTCGTGTTGTAGTCAGTGGTGTAACTCTCGTGATGTAGTCAGTGGTGTAACTCTCGTGTTGTAGTCAGTGGTGTAACTCTCGTGTTGTAGTCAGTGGTGTAACTCTTGTGTTGTAGTCAGTGGTGTAACTCTCGTGTTGTAGTCAGTGGTGTAACTCTCGTGTTGTAGTCAGTGGTGTAACTCTCGTGTTGTAGTCAGTGGTGTAACTCTCGTGTTGTAGTCAGTGGTGTAACTCTTGTGTTGTAGTCAGTGGTGTAACTCTCGTGATGTAGTCAGTGGTGTAACTCTCGTGTTGTAGTCAGTGGTGTAACTCTCGTGTTGTAGTCAGTGGTGTAACTCTCGTGATGTAGTCAGTGGTGTAACTCTCGTGTTGTAGTCAGTGGTGTAACTCTCGTGATGTAGTCAGTGGTGTAACTCTCGTGTTGTAGTCAGTGGTGTAACTCTTGTGTTGTAGTCAGTGGTGTAATCTCGTGATGTAGTCAGTGGTGTAACTCTCGTGTTGTAGTCAGTGGTGTAACTCTCGTGTTGTAGTCAGTGGTGTAACTCTCGTGATGTAGTCAGTGGTGTAACTCTCGTGATGTAGTCAGTGGTGTAACTCTCGTGTTGTAGTCAGTGGTGTAACTCTCGTGTTGTAGTCAGTGGTGTAACTCTCGTGTTGTAGTCAGTGGTGTAACTCTCGTGATGTAGTCAGTGGTGTAACTCTCGTGATGTAGTCAGTGGTGTAACTCTCGTGATGTAGTCAGTGGTGTAACTCTCGTGATGTAGTCAGTGGTGTAACTCTCGTGTTGTAGTCAGTGGTGTAACTCTCGTGTTGTAGTCAGTGTAACTTTCAGAGATGATTGTATGCTACTCAAGCTTGAGAATATTGGATCACTGATGAAATGTTTCAAATGTTGTACTTGAGGGAATATTTCAGAAACCAGACAATTTCTTTCGCCAACTACTGGACCACTATGATAGGGTCTTGGATGCACTGGAAAACAAACAGAATGCAGATGTAATATACAAAGATTTTGCAAAAGACTTTGACAAGTGCGATCATGGTGTAATAGCACACAAAATGCGTGCTAAAGGGATAACTGGCAAAGTAGGCAGATGGATCTTCAACTTTCTAACTAATCGAACACAAAGAGTAGTGGTAAACAGAGTTAAATCTGCATGAGAGTGTCACCCATTGAGGACACGGCAAATCTCCAAGAAGATATAAACCAAGTTTTCCAATGGGCAACGGAGAACAATATGATGTTCAATGAAGACAAATTCTAACTACTCCGTTATGGAAAACTGGAGGAAATAATAGCTAGAACTGAGTATACTACAAACTGTAATCACGCAATAGAGTGGAAAAGTAATGTGAAGGACCTGGGAGTGGTAATGTCCAAAGGAAGATCTCATCTTCAAGGATCACAATAGTGCCGCTATCACATCTGCGAGGAAACTGATAGGATGGATAATGAGAACATTCAAGACAAGAGATGCCAAGCCAGTGATGATCCTTTTTAAATAACTTATTCTCTCTAGGCTGGAATACTGTTGTACATTAACATCTCCACTCAAGGCAGGTGAAATTGCAGATCTATAGAGTGTACAGAGAACCTTTACTGCACCTATTAGTTCCATCAAACACCTTAACTACTGGGAACGCCTGGAAGCACTTGACTTGTAGTCACTGGAGCGCAGATGAGAGAGATGCATCATAATCTACATCTGGAAGATCCTGGAGAAACTGGTCCCTAATCTGCACACAGAAATCACTTCCTACGAAAGCAAAAGACTTGGCAGGCGATGCAACATACCCCTAGTGAAAAGTAGGGGCGCCACTGGTACACTAAGAGAAAACACAATAAGTGTCCGGGGCTCAAGACTGTTCAACAACCTCCTACCAGTCGTAGGGAAAATTACCAATAGACCTTTGTTGTCTTCAAGAGGGAACTGGACAGATACCTAAAGTCAGTGCCGGATCAGCCGGGCTGTGGTTCGTACGTTGGACTACGTGCGACCAGCAGTAACAGCCTCGTTGATCAGGCCCTGATCCACCAGGAGGCCTGGTCATGGACCGGGCCGCGGGGGCGTTGATCCCCGGAATACCCTCCAGGTAGACTCCAGGTAGGTAAGACGTATCATTGTTTCATGAAATATTTTCAACAATGAAGGTAATTTAAATTAACAAGATTACACCTCTTTCTATTAAATGATGGAAGATTTCCGTTATCTAAGCATATCTATCATTAAGCGCTACATCAGGCCTACTAGCCCATACTAGGCACGTCCTTCTCAACCCCAAATCTACTAACAAAAATATTTGAGGAAAAAAGACATAAGTTCATTTTGTTATTGAAGAACCTGTAGCTGGCTGCAGGCTGGAGTCACTGAAGTGACTCGCTGTTTGCCTACTCCCTACTCCAGAATACAATTATGTATAGCTAGTTAAAGTGCATGAGCGCCATGAGTGCGTCATGACACAAGTGTGTCGTGCCATGTCACCTGGTAGTACGCGTGTCATTCCATCTGGTATTGTGTCATGTCATCTGGTAGTGTGTCATGTCACCTGGTAGTGTGTATGTGTGTCATGTCACCTGGTTGTGTCATGTCACCTGGTTGTGTGTGTCATGTCACCTGGTTGAGTGTCACGTCACCTGGTTGAGTGGCACGTCACCTGGTTGAGTGGCACGTCACCTGGTAGTGTATCTTGACACATGGTATTGTCAAGGTATCTTTTAGTTTATGCCATGACACCTGTTAATGAGTGTCACGGTACTTATGTGTGTCATGCCACCTGTTAGTATGTCATGTCACTTGTTAGTGTGTATCATGTCATGTGACAGTGTGCCATGACACCTGTTAGTATCATGCCAGCTGGCGGAGTTCGCGTGTCTCCAGCCAGAATAGCTTTAGTCTAAGAAGTGGTGTAAATCCCTAACACAATCAATAGAAACAAATCTCTGTCGCCCTAATGTTCTTATCTTTAATTAACGTGGTGGGGTACAGGGATACCATGTACCCCACACTTAAATACTTTCACATAGTACTGGACTATTTTCTTCCACATGAATTGCAGCGATTTCTTACAGAATACTTGAGTGTATTCTAACACTGACACTGGTTTTTTTTTTCATTATATATGACATTCCAACAGGTCTGAGATTTTCTTAAACATGATGAATCATTCCAGCAGACCTTAGGTTTCCTTACTCAGGATATAACATTCCAGCAGGTACTGAGGTTTCCTTACTCAGGATATAACATTCCAGCAGGTACTGAGGTTTTCTTACTCAGGATATAACATTCCAGCAGGTACTGAGGTTTCCTTACTCAGGATATAACATTCCAGCAGGTACTGAGGTTTCCTCACTCATGATATAACATTCCAGCAGGTACTGAGGTTTCCTTACTCAGGATATAACATTCCAGCAGGTACTTAGGTTTCCTTACTCAGGATATAACATTCCAGCAGGTACTAAGGTTTCCTCACTCAGGATATAACATTCCAGCAGGTACTGAGGTTTCCTTACTCAGGATATAACATTCCAGCAGGTACTAAGGTTTCCTCACTCAGGATATAACATTCCAGCAGGTACTGAGGTTTCCTCACTCAGGATATAACATTCCAGCAGGTACTGAGGTTTCCTTACTCAGGATATAACATTCCAGCAGGTACTAAGGTTTCCTCACTCAGGATATAACATTCCAGCAGGTACTAAGGTTTCCTCACTCAGGATATAACATTCCAGCAGGTACTGAGGTTTCCTCACTCAGGATATAACATTCCAGCAGGTACTGAGGTTTCCTCACTCAGGATATAACATTCCAGCAGGTACTGAGGTTTCCTCACTCAGGATATAACATTCCAGCAGGTACTGAGGTTTCCTCACTCAGGATATAACATTCCAGCAGGTACTGAGGTTTCCTCACTCAGGATATAACATTCCAGCAGGTACTGAGGTTTCCTTACTCAGGATATAACATTCCAGCAGGTACTAAGGTTTCCTCACTCAGGATATAACATTCCAGCAGGTACTAAGGTTTCCTTACTCAGGATATAACATTCCAGCAGGTACTGAGGTTTCCTCACTCAGGATATAACATTCCAGCAGGTACTAAGGTTTCCTCACTCAGGATATAACATTCCAGCAGGTACTGAGGTTTCCTTACTCAGGATATAACATTCCAGCAGGTACTAAGGTTTCCTCACTCAGGATATAACATTCCAGCAGGTACTAAGGTTTCCTCACTCAGGATATAACATTCCAGCAGGTACTGAGGTTTCCTCACTCAGGATATAACATTCCAGCAGGTACTAAGGTTTCCTCACTCAGGATATAACATTCCAGCAGGTACTGAGGTTTCCTTACTCAGGATATAACATTCCAGCAGGTACTAAGGTTTCCTCACTCAGGATATAACATTCCAGCAGGTACTGAGGTTTTCTAAAGCTTTTCTTGAATGCGACCCACAGATGCCAGCTGACACGCAAATACCTATTTTTTTTTTATTGCTAAGTGATCAAGGGGAGCAACGACAATAAGGGTGTAAGTATATCTGCCCTTACATTTCTCCGTGCCAAGGAACTGTACCCGGGACACTGCGACTATCAGTAGAATGCTCTCGCCTGTGAGCTACGCTGCACAGGCTGGATGGGAGGATAGGATGGATTGGGAGTATTATTATCATTACACAGATAACCCGTGTAATGAACCAATAACTAGTAGCCAGTAAATGGTCTAAGTCGGATCGAAACGTCATCATATATTTTATTCTATGTGCGTGTTATTTGTGTATTGTTCCAGTCACGGTATTGTACCTTTTTATTCATTATTATTATTATTTTTAACTATCGCCGAAAGTGTACCTTTAATTAAGAGGCTGCCTAATTTTCTTTTCTTCTTCCTCGAGAACGCTTCATTCACTCGGCTTCAAATTTACGTCAGTTGTGTAGAGTAACGAGGATAAAATTCTTGGAGCAGTTGGCGTGGTCACGTGCCCTATGACTAAAGTTGTTGAACCTATTCCAGCATCCTGGAATGACTCGGATAACTTTCAAAACACTCAGTGACGTAGTTTTAAGGCTCCTTCCTGGAAAAAAAAATTAGATTCTTAAAAATATTTAATTATATTCGAAAAAAAAAACAGAGTATAATTCAAGGAATATTTTGGTGTTTAAATTTTGGTCTACGATTTTTGTAAGCCGAGTTATCGTAAATTACGAATTTCATATAGTGCAGTCAATAATATTAGTGATTTTATGTTTTTGTGTTTTGTAGACAATCCTGCCAGTATTTATTATATTTTTGTTTTAACGTGTAATAATCGCTATTATGCCACTGGAGCAAAAATAGATTGCTAAGGAAAAATATGTAGCTATTTGTAGACGCAAAATACACTATTTCTTTTATACGCAAATAATTAAGAAGTGAAGTTTTTTTTTTTTTTTGGGGAGGAGCCTCTCCATAGCTATGTAGATTGTAGAGTTATAAATAGAATGTAAATTAGAAAAGTAAACTGGAAAAAATAAGACTCACTGTTTTATGGTCTTTTAAAGTTTAACGAGGGGAAACTCCTATTTTTTAGAATATTCTCTGCAAAATTTTCGTTGCTCTCTCACATTTTCACCTGTTACTCGAGAACGCCGTATTCGATCGGCTTCAAATTTTCAACGCATGTGTAATGTATCATGGACAAGATTCGTGGGATTATTTGCAAGCATTTGTGCACAGTACTACATAGATCATTCCAAATTTTGCTTCACTGTGATAGGTGGAGACAGACCTCTTTGATCGGCTACAAAATTTCAACATTGTTGTAGCCAAGTTGGTATATTGAATGATGCAGATATCATTTTGCCACTTTTATTCTCGAAATGGTATAGTATTATTTTTCCTTATTGCATTTGATCCAAGAAACTAGATCCAGAGCCCCTAAAACTAGAGAACAGAGCTAAACCCTCTACAGGTTTAACGCTTTCCTCTGATTAAAATATAATAACTGTGAACGGCATCAATCTACAGTGGTTGATGTATCGTATGAAAGGGATAAAACGTTTCGTGGGTTTAGGCTGTGTAGGCACAAATTTTGTTGAATTTTGTGTAATAACTGGATGTGTCTTTTGGTCAGTTTTAAACGTTTAGTGCTGATGTGTTTACCTCAGAGGAAACAATCGACGTTAGGTTGTATAAGCCATCATGTGTCGGGTTTTTTTTAATTAAATTTGGTTCTGTGAAATAATTAAGGAATGTCTCTTCTGATCAGAAATAAGTAATAGTGTTTGATTTTATTTGGTTATCCTAAGTTAAATAACCTTAATGTTGTTTCTCTCGCCTATAACATGTGTGTGTTCTCAAGACCACTGCTAAACATTTGTATGTTACGTATACTAAGCTTACATAAAACTTGCGGACTTAAAATTTGATCAATTTTATTTAGAGAAAAGTTTGTACTGATTTTGGGCTCTGTAGCGTCCAATTTGTTTGTGTTTTTTTATGGATATTAAAAGTGGAAGAAAAATTAAATATTGCTTTTCATGCCAGAATTTCTGAGTGTTGCATCTGATTAGCTTCAACCCTTCCATGGTGAATACTTGACAACATAACATCTGAGCGACTTGAAGCTTAATATGTGCTTACTTGCTTATTTCAAGATACTGGCATCTTTGTCCCCACTTAAGGCCTTTAATCCGATTTGGTCTGTGTATCTCCTAATTTACCATTCTTATTCAAATTTGGATGTTAGTTTCCCTATGATGACTTGTGAATACCTCTTCTGATTCCCTTCAGTCTTCAAAGCAAATAGATAATTAAATTATCTAACTTATGCCGCCCTCTGACGATCGCTGCACTGAGGCACAGGGGACTGTGATTGTGGCACAAGTGCCTACCTCTCTTGGATCATACATCAACCGAAATACATCGTGCATTATTATTATTATTATTATTATTTCATTATTATTATTTGTATTAGTGTTTTATTATAACGAAGCACTAAACCGTAGGGGTTATACAGCGCCTGGAGAATAGGAAGCAATCAGGTTCGATGCCAGGAAGTAGAGAACAGGTCCTATTCCCTAGAGGACGGACGGTGGATATGGACGGGGATAGAGGTGGATCATGGATGGGAAATATACGGGGAATGTGAAATGGGAATAAACGAAAGTTATGCTTAAAGGAATAAAACAAATTAATAAGCAAAATTTGATCAATTTTGCCAATTTTCGAATATTGTGTCGCGGTTTATTGAAGGTTGACCATGAATGTCACTACTGTAACGTTTTTCATATTTGCATTCTCTCGCCATTAAAAATATCCTACTTAAGCTAAAGCAATAAAGAGCAAGTTCATAGTCGTGAGGCAACACAGTATTTGCACCGTCTCTCGCTTGCGACCTGTACACTAGTGTACACTTTAGTGTAGTGTCAATACATTTGTTCACAGAATAACTATATAATTAGAGAATATTGTGATTTTATCTTAGTATAAATGTTATACTCAAAGTTGACATATGGGACGCAGTACATCACTTCCGTGGATGTAACTGACCTTTAATGTTCCCTTGCTTTATGGTCCTCGACTGGAAAATCGTATAGTAGGATATATATCCTTGTTACTCCTAACTGGAGGCACCCAGCAAGAAAATACAGTACGGAAGTAAAACTCAGTGTTGTGTTTCTATTCTGCTCAGCAACTGAATATTTCGTGGTCTCTCCGGGAAATGCGGTTGCTGTCAATGTTATGCGTGTTTGAGTACGACCATAAGTACTCGGGAATTATGGTTCACTCATATTTTGCGTGGGGACTGAGTTCCCGTTATTGCTGTTAAGCTAAGATTTTTTTTTAATATTTTGACTTGAATGGAGAGTTTATTACAGAGCGTCGCTCACCCAGCCTCCCGCTGGGTGTTTAAAATTCTCACAGGTGATGACTGGCGAGTCCGCTCTACAGCAAAAAATGCTTGGGAAATACAACTAGTCATTTAAAAACCCACGGAACGGGTGAGGGTTTGAACCCATGGCTAGTGAATCAATTTATAAAGATATATACTCAGGCCAGTTGCTTTTATCTATGACCTGAGAAGGGAGGAGGGTCAATATACTGCACGGGGGAAAGTCTCTTGATACACACGCACAATGCTTAATTGTTCAAAACATAAAGTTTCGTATAGCCATAATGCACAAGTATTACAAAAATAATGAATGCAAAATACTCAATTGTTATTATGGTCACGTTCGTTAACAGCATGTCAAAAAACATGCAGTAAAATACTTTTATTTTCCTCCGAAGAACCAAATTTGTAGACCAATGTTAATATTGTACTGTGTAACCTAGTGTACGTAACTCACCTCTCCTAGTAGACACACACACACACACACACACACACACACACACACACACACACACACACACACACAAACAAACAAATACCTTGGATTTATTTTGTACTGGGGAGAATCATATCTCTTTGAGATGCAACACAATGCAAAATCCTTTCCTTACAGAGAGCTGCGGAGTTATTGTTGCCGCGGTACATGAGTGGCGCTCCTCAGCTAGTGTATTTTGTTAGGTTTAAAGCCTATTGCCAGTACCTGGGTCGTGACTGCTGTTCACCTGTTCACAAACACTTTAATCTCTAAAATAGGGATTAAAGCAAGCTCGATGTATATACACTGGTAGATACACTTCTTGGTGTATATACATTGCTCCTCAATGAACTCAGATTTGCTGGAGTCAACAGAATGATGCACATATTTACATAAATAATGTGTTTTCTTATACAACGTTGCAAAAACACTCACACCACAGGTGTTGATAAAAAATATATATAAATAAAATTATTATTATTACTTATTATTCCCATCACATCTGGGGAATGTGAAGTAGTAAGGTTTAATCTGAGGAAGGGAAGGGTATCTCTAATTCCTTGGATCAAGTGCCCTTCACCAGCACCAAGGCAGCTCCCCTCCCTCCTTTAAAGCGATTAAAGGCTTAGGCCTCGTGATTTTACTGTAGGACTTCCAATAATAGGCTCAGACTCCCTAATTAATCACGTACAGTATTCGACCTTGATTAGCTCCATGAGAATATGTGACCTACGAGGCTCCCTCACAGTATCTTATAGTTGTACCTGATCATTATTATTATTATTATCAAAATCAAGCGCTAAAGGCACAAGGGTCATACAGTCATAGTTGTAGTCGACACACAGGTACATATTTAATTATTATAGGAACATACATATGTTATGAGTTTCTGCAAGAAATTATAGAGATACAGTAGTGCTAATTTGCCTCAAAATGCATCAGTTATATTTATGAAATATCAATACTACCGGACTTTAAATTGGTGGAAAACTTTAGGCATTTTATCATATGCGTCTTCGTGGTTTTATTATTATTACTATATTAAAACATGCGCTAAATCCGTAGGGCTGTACAGTTCTGATTTATTCTTATAAGTTGCGCTGCTTGAACCAGAGACCTCTGCGTCTCCTTGACCACCACTGAAGCACAAACATAATGTTTTCCTCAGTAAGGAGAACCAGCTTTTAGATTCCTTCTAGTATCACATAAACAGTATACATGACTGACTCGTAAAATTTCTTCTGTTTAATTGAATACACGAGGGTCAATAAGGCTGGATTTCGTCTGTAAAGTGAAGTCTAGAAAACTTTAATCACAAATTATTGGATTACGTTGACATTCTCTCTATATAGAGACATACGCCTCTTGAGTGTGTATATACACACACACTTATATACATCTGTTATACACTATTTCAAGGTAGTCGCAAACTACTGCAAAAGTGAACTGACCAGGGTAACAGGCCAGCCATGTGTGTGGGTGCTAATAACTTATCTGGCATAATACCGCTTTGTGGTTTAGTGCTTCTTTTTATAATAACAATAATAATAATACCGCTTTGTAGATAGCGTCAATAAAAGCGTCGAGTCTCATATTGTATTTATGCCTGGCGTATGTTGTGGTTCATGCATGGCTGTCCTACCAAAAGGTGTCCGAGCCTCTGGTGGTGCGTGCTGCAACGAGTGAGTGGCTTCTTTGATAGTGTGTCTGGGAGGAGTAGCTGTCAAGCTCACCTTAGTCTGGTGTGTGACTCGCTCCACGGGGGTTGGTGGAGAGTGTTGTGTGCTGGCCACACCTCTCCTATAGTGCTCACTCTATGATCACCGAGTGCCACCTCACCGGAAGTGCTGTGCTTGCCGCGTGCAAGATACAAGACAATAATAGTGCCGTGTCATATCGTGTTTTATTCAGCTGTGGTCGAGGATTATTTGTACATCTTTTGATGCCCTGGATATCTCTGAGAGCATTCTACGCATTGAGTAGGTAAGAAGGTTTAACTAGGTGTAAATATAAGGCGTGTAGATACACGAGTATTTTGCTAATTGGTTATATCTCGAATCTACTATAACTAGTAGATATCTTTATCAATCTTTCTCTTATTTTTTTAAAATATTAGATTGACTCAAGCTATACACACAAAAATATCATTCATTTGAGGTGAAACGACATTGATTCTAGATGGTTGAACAGAAAATGTTGAGCGTGGAAGTATCTCAATTGTGTAAACATCGTAAACACCTTGTAAATCACGCGAGCTTTAATCGGCAAATGTTGCGGGCTGAAAGATTTGCTCGTTCCATCACGGGTCGGTGAGTGGGGGGGGAGGGGGACAATAGCCTGCAGGGGATTAAACTCCTTGCAAGGTTCCCTGCCGTGTAGACTTGCTTTGTTAAGGCTTTTACCAAACCATCATTTTTAGTATTTTACCGAGATTAATCAAGCGTATTGAATGGTGTGTAGTTCAGTATAGTTTTTTTTCCTCGGAGGCGAGCTAGCAAAAGGTAAGCCAGCGTTATTACCACGACCAAGGGAAAACAAGACAATGGCAGCGTCATTATTACTTCCCTGGAGGAGGATGGGAGGCAGAGAAATGGTCAGCATCATTACTATGAAGCATCAGTATGAAGACCAAGGTGGATATAATCATACAGAAGCAGCATCAGTATGGGGACCAAGGTGGATATAATCATACAGAAGCAGCATCAGTATGGGGACCAAGGTGGATATAATCATACAGAAGCAGCATCAGTATGGGGACGAAGGTGGATATAATCATACAGAAGCAGCGTCAGTATGAAGACTAAGGGGGAAGGGGAGGAAGAGGGGAGACATGGGCAAGGAATGATGACACAAGAGGGTAGTTAGGGTCAACTGAGGAAACCGTTTACCCCAGCCCTCCCAGTTTTCCAGGGTAATGTACATCCATCTCTCACTCACACATTTTCTTTCTCTTTCTCAATCATTTTCTTTATTTCTCTTTTAATTTTTCTCTTTTTATCTTTATCTCTTTTCCTCCCTCTTTTTCTCTCTTTTCTGACCCAAGGGTTGTACGAGGTTAGTTGAAGGGAAACCTAACTTTATTTACAAGCTAAGAGCTGTTGCCTACATCAGCTCATTTTAAAGCTTTTTATTGTTATGAGACATACAAATAGGCAATTGGATGAAGTTGGAGCCATCTGTGGGCCAGCTATTTCATTTGGTCATCTGACTTTATTTCGTTGATGTTATTCTGTACGAACAAGTTCCAGACTCTAGTTATCCTAAGTTCCCCTTCCCTTTCTCTTTTTCTCTCTTACTTTCTCTGTTTTTCTATCTCTTTTCTTCTTTCTTTTTCCTTATTTTCTCTTTGTCTTTCTTTCTCTCTGTGGAAATTAATCTGAACACAACGATATATATATATATATATATATATATATATATATATATATATATATATATATATATATATTATTATTGTAAACACGAACGAGTGGTATTGATCAATAGCAACACTGCGCTAGCCAGGGTTTGAACCCATGTTGTACTGGCCCGTCATTGTGAGCGAGAACCACATGACGCCTTTACCCACAGGACCACCCAATCCTACAAGAACCAAACACACAGCACAGAGCTAGGTGTTTTACCTTGGTCCCAGGACATACGGAGGTATGCGAGCTTTCAAGCTAATTTCATTCTCATCCCTGTTTGCTGTACTAGCCTACGAGCAGTATCTATATATTATGAAATTAGCTTGAAAGCTCCCACACCTCCGTATGTCTTCGGACCAAGGTAATATATACACATAAATAATTGATTTGAAGTAATATTAAATAAATTTAAACTGACCTATGATATACATAGCAGAATTTAGCTTATTTAGCTTAGGTTATGTGAGGTTTCTAAGTTAGGTTTGGTCCCAAAATAAAATATTTTATATCATTATCAATTAAAAAAATAAAAATATGTAGGATTTTTTTTTTTTTTTGAAGGTCCAGTTTTTAAAGAAGTTCGGGCTACTCGGCCAATTGACCTTGAATAATACTTTTGCCAGGTGGGACAGATTTATGATACCTCAGCACATTTATTATTGTCTGTATCAACGTTTCGTTGATGATCCCGTCACCAGGATTTGTTTCTGAAAACTTGACATAATTATGTATAAACCAGAAGATATAATAGGAAATACAACACAGAATTAGCAAAACATGATTAAAGTTTAAAATATTAGGCAAACAAACTAGATAGATGATATATATATCCTAAATAAATCGGGCAGTTACTCTAATTATTGTTACCATCAAAACTAAGCGCTAAATCCATGTAGGTCATACATAGTTACTCTCCAAGACAAACCACAATATTAAATATAAACAGAGAATGAAATTCGTCAAAAGATGGTAAACTTTAATTACTTCAAAGTGTAAAGAAAGGCTAATTACAGAATTATCATTGAGTGCAGGTTTAAGTTGTTTCGAGGTTAAGTTCTCTAAAATATTTAAATACAAAATATTATGTATTTCAAATATAATTTTAAAATCATCTGGATTCTATGAATGAGTGCCAGATTTGGAATGAATTCTGACTTGGAATGAATTGTGAGGTGGTTTGGCAATAGCAGTAAGATACTCCCTTATGCTCACAAACTTCTTAAAATTTGGAAAAATACTCCCTGCATTACACAACTAACTCTCACTTAGGAGACTGAAACTTACAGCGACGTTTCGGTCAGACTTGGACCATTAACTAGTCTGTGTGACTAGTTAATGGTCCAAGTCAGACCGAAACGTCGTGGAAAGTTTGTCACCTACATGTGGGTTGTTTTTTGTATTCCAGTCACGTTATTGTCTTAACATTGTGTGTTTCCTACATATCTAATATTAGTTAGAACTAGACAACTGATGCTCTATATTTGAGCACAGAGTGAAGAGAGAGAAGGTGTAAAGAGGTCAATGTAAAATGAATGAAACGGCTGGAATGAAGAACTGCAACTAAAGTGGGGCATAATAGA
>WNWK01001007.1:170000-340126 GCA_009830355.1 Cherax destructor | reverse complement strand
GAACAATATAACTGCTGTAATTTCCATATCTCGTATACTCTTATACATATTAATATTTCGAAAGACTCCCTCAACAATTGTTTGACAAATTCTACTGAAAACATTACATGATAAAATTATTATTTCAACAATATTTGCACTATATAATACCTATTTCTTAAGAAGTTACACTGTGGTTTCTGTCATAATCTTGAGAAGGTTATTTCTTGCTTGTGTAAGTGCCTTAAAGGCTTCTTCAGCTCCAGGTGCCTTGCACTTATCGGGATGAACTAGTGCCGCTAATCGTCGATATGCTTTGTTGACTTCATCCCTAAGTCACAAATAAATGTTAATTTCATATTACACTGCCTCCATTAGTAAAAAAAAACTGTTAATAAATTTATTTTAATGTGCATGAATATATCAAATGGAATGCTTACATCAAAAGATCCTGCACAGCATCATAATGTTATCAAGATGTACAAAGTAACAGTCTGTGTATCTTAAGACCAAGTGCAATACTGAAATGTCTTGTGATTTTGAAAAATATATTGAGAAAGAGAAATGCTGCATATTAAAATATTTCGGAAAAGAAAAGAATTAGAGAGGAGAGGGGTTTACGAAAACCAACAATCCCACAGAAAATAAAGAGCATTCCCAGAGTAAACTACGTAATGTATTATTACACTTGTTTTTCTTCTCTTTTAATATTAAACATAATATATTATACAAAATGTATTATTTTATACAGAACAATCTGTAAGCCCATCCAGATGGGCTTACAAATTGAAGGATGAGGTTAACCATAGAATTGATGAAGAAAAAAAGGTGAGTGGTGCATTGAGATATCTGTGGAGACAAAAAATGTTATCCATGGAGGTAAAGAAAGGAATGTACGAGACTATATGGGTGTGAAGTATGGGTTGTAAATGCTGCAGCGAGGAGGCAGCTGGAGATGTCCTCTCTATGGGCAATGTGTGGTGTAAATATTATGCAGAGAATTCGTAGCGTGGAAATTATAAGGTGTGAGTTACTAAAAGTATTAGACAGAGGGCTAAAGGGGCTGTTGAGGTGGTTTGGTAATTTAGAGAGAATGGAGCAAAGTAGAATGACTTGGAGAGCGTATAAATCTGTAGGGGAAGGGGTTGTCCCCTAAAAGGTTGGAGGGATAGGTAAAGGAGGTTTTGTGGGCGAGGGGCTTAGACTTACAGCAAGCGTGCGTGAGCGTGTTAGAGAGGAATAAATGGAGACGAATGGGTTTTGGGACCTGACAAGCTGTTGGAGTGAGCAGGGTAATATTTTGTAAAGGGGATTCAGGAAAACCGGTTAGCCGGACTTGAGTCATGGAAATGGGAAGTACAATGCCTGCACTTTAAAGGAGGGTTTGGGATATTGGCAGTTTGGTGGGACATCTAAACTGTCGTATCTGAGTGCCTCTACAAAGACAGCGATTATGTATGAGTGATGCCGAGTGTTCAATGATGAAAGTTTTTCTTTCTCTTTGGGTCACCCTGCCTCGGTGGGAAATGGCCGTGTTAAAAAAAATTGTAAGCGCGTATTTACTTCAATATTTATACATACAAAAACATGCAACATTTCAGGTACGTCTTGCTACCTCTACTTACACTTAGGTCACACTACATATACATGTACAAGCCTATATATATATATACACACTCCTCTGGGTTTTCTTCTATTTTCTTACTAGTTCTTGTTTATTTCCTCTATCTCTATGGGAAAGTGGAACAGAATTCTTCCTCCGTAAGCCATGTGTGTTGTAAGAGGCGGCTAAAATGCCAGGAACAAGGGGCTAGTAACCCCTTTTGTATAAATTACTAAATTAAAAAAATTTTTTTTTTTTTTTGGGCTACCCTGCCTTGGTGGGATACGGCCGGTTTGTTAAAAGAAGATATACTATATACAAACTCCTCTGGGTTTTCTTCTATTTTCTTACTAGTCCTTGTTCATTTCCTATCTAGATGGGAAACTGAAACAGAATTCTTCCTCAGTAAGCCATGTGTGTCGTAAGAGGTGACTAACATGCCGGGATCAAGGGGGGTAGTAACCTCTTCTCTTGTATACATTACTAAAATTAAAGAGAAACTTTTGTTTTTCTTTTTGGGCCACCCTGCTTTAGTGGGGTGTGGCCGGTTTGTTGAAAGAAGATTTATACATACAAGATGAGTATCACTGACATGGTGTTGTATATAGTATTGCAGCCTCAACACCAGAGTGATCAGGTCTTATGATAAGTCAACCCAGGCATACCTTACCTGTTCACCCCAACTCATTTTTCACAAAAACTCAATTAAAATATTAACTTATACTCATTAGCCACAGCTCTCCTGCTATCTACACAACACTGGTTAAGTTACCAGCTTTATCAAAATGTTGTACATGAAGTAATAAAAGAGATTAATGGGGCTCTATATTAACCCTTTGACTGTCGCAACCCTCACCTGAGTGCTCTCCTGTGTCGCAAAATATTCGAAAAAAAAAAAAAATTTTTTTTTTTTTTTTATCAAAATGTTAAGATTATTTTTCTGATTGTTTTTATCCTAAAAATTTTTTTTTGCGATCAATACTTACCGAGATATGGAGGCGTAAAGTTGGCGTATGGCAACAGCGGCGAATGCCGCTCACTCGGTAAACTTTTGTTTACTTCCATTTGTAGATTTCTTGTTTTTTCACTATTTTCTTTTTTTACATAACTTATGTGGCCTGTGAGACCAAAGTAAGGTGCAATGTATATGTATATATACACTCGTATTATGCAACACAATAATTGTTATAAACATTAGTATCTTTGATATATTGTTTACAAAACTTGTTTTACACAAACAAACAATAAAAAAATTAATGTTCCATTATTCTATTGATTCTATAATATCCACATTTTTTTAACAAATGTACAGTCACTGGACACTTTCCTAGAACTCCTGCAGCTTGTGGAATTCTTTGAAACATGGGTATATGCACAGTGGAGTTTTACACTCCTCACACATAAAACTATCTCTGCGTTTTTGTGGGCGTTTTGTGGTATGTTTACAGACAAAACACTTCTTCTGACCACTTTTCTTGAGAGTAGTAGCCGGCAGTTGTATGGGGTAGTGATCACCAGGCCTCAGACGAGAGGGCATGTGTTGATAATTTCATGGGCGCTGGTCAATTGCAGGTGTTGTTCCTTGGTACTTGAATATTATTTGTCTGATGACTGACAAACAAAATTCACCATATTTGGGTTTGTTGTTGGTCTTCAACTTGTACATGTTATAAGCATTCAGCATGGAAATGTAAAGAAGATAGAAAAAAAAGAGTTTTATGTACCACTTATAACTCTTGCAGACACAATCAGCAAACCCAATCTGCATGTCACATTTGTCCACTAAGTGCATATTGAGGTTGTAGTCCATCACAGCTGCAGGTTTTAGAATGGGTTCATTGGTCTCTATTCTGCCTTCCACTGTCTACCATTTCGTGTCCGTGAACTGATGTCAACAATGTGACATCACGTTTGTCTTGCCACCGAAATGCCATGATGTCATTGGCAGCAAACACCTGCACTTCACCTCTACGACTGCCAGCGTCGAACCTAGGCATATGTTTACGATTTCCACGCACTGTGCCATACACGTCTGTCATGTTCACTCGCAAGAAATCACTGAGTAAAGGGCTTGTGTACCAGTTATCAGTATATAATATATGCCCCTTACCAATATATGGTTCCATCATTGTTCAACCCACATCACCAGAGATACCCAATAACTTCCTGGTATCTTGCAATGTATTACTGCCAGTGTACACAATTATATCCAAAACCAGACCACTTTTGCAATCACATAGTACAAATAACTTTATACCAAAGCGTTTCCTCTTGCTTGGTATATACTGCTTGAACGACAGTCTGCCTTTGAATAAAATCAAAGACTCATCAATAACAAGCTTCCTGAAGGGATAAAAATAAATACAGCACTTTTGTTTCATGTACATAAACACATTCCTGATCTTATATAACCTGTCGTTTCTGTCAGGCCTTGTTTTGTCTGAGAAGTGTAACATACGTAACAGTATAAAAAATCGATTCACTGGTACAATATCACTAAAACCTGGGTTGAAATCAGGCGTTCAGTCGACCAGTATGTGTTGACAGTGTGCTTATACACACATGGCATAAGCATTATGGTGGCAAAGAACAGGTACATCTCTGCCACAGTTGTGTCCTTCCACTGGTGTAGCCGTGACCTTGGTGAAAGAATTGTTTGCCATGGTGTACTTGTAATATGTATTGCTTTCCCTGACAATAATGTCCATCAGGGGTTCATCGAAGAATAACTGAAAGCATTCCAGTTCAGTGGCATTGTTCCCAAGTGTACAATTTTGCAGTATTCCACTTTGTGTTTCATCAAAGTCATGGGGATTGGGAACAAAATTGTCACCTTGCTGCCAATCCCAGATGCGGTCTGCTGGTGGGTACTGGATATTGACAAGTGGTTGTGGTTGAGGAGGTTGTGGTTGTACAGGTTGTGGGAGTGTGGGGGTGGTTGAGGCTGTGCTGAGTTAGCAGCGTGGGTAGCAGAGTAGCCCGCTCCTGGTGCCACAAGACTCATGCCACCGCCAACACCACCACTACTACCTGCTACCCCACGCACATTACGCATCCCCATTGTAACAATATCATCATCTTCACTATCAATTAGTGGTGTAGGGCCAAGAGATGTACTCCGAGATTTACTCCTTTTCCTTGGAATAGCATATGGCACACTACAAGAACGCATGTTGCGTCGTACATACTGCCGCTTCACTGGAGAATATTTTCCCTCACTGTCGCCACTAGAAGTGCTTTCAATAGCTTTGAGATCACTGTCATCATCACTTTACACTGCTCACATCAGAGTCCTGTACACAGTGAAATAGTTTCCTCTTTCGTCCTGGTACAGGTGAACGTGAATGTGACGGCCCAGCACCAGATGTGGAAGGTTGTAGGTCATCTGGGTTTTCATCACTAATTATGTTAACCTGGGCACTGCTTTTGGTCACACCCTTTTGAAAACCATGGAATTCACTTTCACTGGCACTTCCATCGCTGTTAGAACTATCACTTGGGAAGAGAAGACCTCCAATTCGCCGGGGAGTGAGGTACTTCTTACCGCGAGGCATGGTGAACAAGGACTACAAACATGGCACTCCCACAATGCACCACTGAGTCCCCAATTTTTTTCATACTGCGCACACCCACCACGCAGACCCATTCTCTCACATGTAGGCCTACCAGCTTTCTCCCGCTTCATTTGAAGCCGCTAGAATTTACGCGTTTAAATACGTCCGAAACATTGGCTTGTAAGACGTATATATACGACCGAAACAGTCAAAGGGTTAAATTTTCCAGCATAAGAACCCACTTAATGGATTTTTTTCTGTTTTCCAGTTTTATTTTCACAGTTATATTCTCTTTAAAATTCACCATAAGTATGTAAGAAAAACTATACTTCTTTCTTCTTCTTTCAACAAATCGGCCGTTTCCCACCAAGGCGGGGTGGCCCAAAGAGAAAAACAAAAGTTTCTCTTTTTAACTTTAGTAATGTATACAGGAGAAAGGGTTACTAGCCCCTTGCTTCCAGCATTTTAGTCACCTCTTACGACACTCATAGCTTATGAAGGAAGTATTCTGTTCCACTTACCCATGGAGATAAGAAATAAACAAGAACAAGAACTAGTAAGAAAATAGAAGAAAACCCAGAGGGGTGTGTATATATACGCTTGTACATGCATGTGTAGTGTGACCAAAGTGTAAGTAGAAGTAGCAAGACGTACTTGAAATCTTGCATGTTTCTTTCTTCTTTCAACACGTCGGCCGTTTCCCACCGAAGCGGGGTGGCTCAAAATGAAAAACGAAAGTTTTCCCTTTTACATTTAGTAATATATACAGGAGAAGGGGTTACTAGCCCCTTGCTCCCAGCATTTTAGTCGCCTCTTACGACACGCATGGCTTACGGAGGAAGAATTCTGTTCCACTTCCCCATGGAGATAAGAGGAAATAAGAACAAGAACTAGTAAGAAAATAGAAGAAAACCCAGAGGGGTGTGTATATATATGCTTGTACATGAATGTGTAGTGTGACCTAAGTGTAAGTAGAAGTAGCAAGATGTACCTGAAATCTTGCATGTTTATGAGACAGAAAAAAGACACCAGCAATCCTACCATCATGTAAAACAATTACAGGCTTTCATTTTACACTCATTTGGCAGAACGGTAGTACCTCCCTGGGCGGTTGCTGTCTACCAACCTACTACATAGGGTTTAAGTTTATATGTTAATAAAATGATGAACTAATCAGTACAAAATGAAGTAAATAAATACCTTGAAATTGAGCGTCGACTGATTCCCAACTTATCAAAATCATCTATAGCATGTATTAGACGGTGAATAGCCTGTACAATGTCTGGATCCACAGCTCCAGCTGCTGCTCCTGGCTGCCGCACTCCATCTTTCATTTGGAGTGCTTGTACAAATAATGTCTGCAAGTTAAAACATTACAATGTTAAAACAAGACATGACTGATCACATTAAGGTGAGTGAGAAAGGCACTGTGTACTATATCCTATCTTGAAAAATCTCATCAAACACAGTTTCATGAAATAAGTGTATTGTTACACAAGAGTATAAGAACAGAAGATCACTGTGGCAGGTCTGTTCAACCATGCTAGGCCACTTTTCACTACAGTATTATATAAAATTTTAATGACTGTGTTGGATGCAACTAAATAAATCCTTTAAACATGAAACTATTTTATATATCTTATTTAAATTTAAATGAACAATTATTTAATCATTTTTGATTGAACATGGCTTTCACTTTCAGCATAAAATTTAGGTTTTTTTCTGTGCCTTTATATACAATACCAGCACTGCATATACTATTCCAACTGAAAGAGCTATTCACTCAGTACTCCACGGCTAGCTTTCTCTGCAATTCAATTTTAATCTCAACAGATAAATCATTTCTGTTTATCTTACAGAATCATGTTCTTTCTCTTACTCACAATGATTACATTATTTTCTGCATAAGAAATTCTCTTCTAACATATTTTATGATACTACTTCCCTCATCACAACTACAAGTATCATATAATTATGGAGGGGTGTAGATATGTTGCAGTTTTTAAAGTATAGTAGTGGTATACCTCTGGCAAAACAGTGATGGGGTGAGTGATGATGAAAGTGTTTCTTATTTTTTAGGTCATCCCTGACTCACTGGAAAATAGCTAGTGTTGAAAAAATATTGAATAACTAAGAGAAAATGCATATAAGCAAATAATATTGTAGGTTGGTAGACAGCAACCACCCATGGAAGTACTACTGTTCTGCCAAATAAGTGTAAGACAGAAACCCACATAAGAATGTTGGTATTACTATACTTTCATGCATTCCCCTTTTTGCCTCTATGGATCACATGCAGATGCCTCAATGCACTACCACCTTTTTTTTCTCATCAGTTCTATGGGTCACCTTGTCTTTCATAGACCCATCTACCAACAAGTCCACTCTCAAATATCTGAATGCATTCACTTTCACCAAACTCCCTCCTTCCAATCTCATGTCCAATCTATCATTACCTGATCATTTATTACCATCATCACCTTGCTCTTTCCTATGTTCACCTTTAATTTCCTTCTTTTACATATCCTTCTGAACATCCACCAATCTTCACAATTCATTCTTCAGAATCTCTCAAAAGCAGTGTCATCAGCAAAAGGCAACTGTGACAACTCTCGTTTTGTGTTAGATTCTGCATATTTTAATCCCACACCTTTCCCCAACACCCTAGCATTCACTTCTTTTACAACTCCATCTATAAATATGTTAAACAACCATACTCTCAATAAAATCTACCAACTCTGCTTAATCACAAGTTTGTACAGTCCAGGCTTCATCCATTGTCATTGTGGTGGTAGAAACAAGCCTCTTGTTTCCAACTGGAAATTATGTTGCAAGAGACAACAATTGTTTAAAAGAAGAGCAGACAGGAAAAGGAAGAGCAAGCAGGCAGCCAGCCTGTGAGTCTGTCTGCCTGCTTGTGCCAGTGTGTGTCTGTCTGTCTGTCTGTCTGTCTGTCTGCCTGCCTGCCTGCCTGCCTGTCTGTTAAAGAACTGTAGACTAAATATTTACATTCTTGTTGTCACAAGTCTCCAGTGTCTGGTACATATACACTCTGTCGCCCACGTGTGGTACATGTACACTGCATTGCCCATGTCTGGTACATGTGCACTCTGTCTCCTGTGTGGGGTACACCATGTACAGTAAGTCTGCCTTTCTTCTACCCAACCCTCCCTCCCTCCTGACACACCCTCCACCATCACTTCAATTAAGATAGGCAAGCAAGCAGACTTTCAATATTTCCATTAAGGGAGAGGGAAGAGAGAGGGAGGTGCAGGGAGGGGGGAGAGAGGGAGGTGGAGGGGTGAGAGGGATGGGGAAGGGAGGGGGTTGAGGGAGGGGTTGGGAGGGAGAGGGGGATGGGAGAAGAGGGGAGGGAGATAGAGGGAGGGGGTAAGGAGGGAGGGGGGGTTAGGAGGAGGAGGAGGGGGAGGTTAGGGGAGGTAAGGAGGGAGGGGGTAGGGGAAGAGTTAAGAGGGGGAGATAGAGAGATATATCAAAGTATGCTTGCATTAGTTTTCTTTGCATGTCCACTTACATCACACACAGTGGACTAATTCTGTTTTATTTATAGGACATCTGTCCATATCTGGTAGTCAACTGATTAAGTGGACTACATATATCCGCTTAACCCTCTAACTCTCCAGACCCCTGAAATTAATATTGATTTCAGTGTCCACTTTTTAAAAAAGAAATTAAATGGTAGAGAATTTTTCTGAAGGTAATGACACAAAAAGTATGAAATTTGATGGTAAACTCGTGGAATTATGAGGGTTTAAAGTTAGTGGCCTTGAAGCAATTCACACAACTGCAATTTCGCCGACTTTAAGTCCTATTTAAAGTCAATTTCACTGCTCCCTTCTACCAAATTCTTAGCTATTTTGCTAGAATTTCTTCCATTATCTTGACTGAGTACAAGAAACCACCAATTTAACTATTACAACTACCCTATGAGGTGCACAGAAGTCAGCAATTTGGCTAATTTTATACAAATTTATAAAAAAAATTAGAATAGAGTGCAAAATAAACAATGCAGATATTCCTGGCACTAAAACAACATTTCCTCTGTTCATTAATCATGTCCCCAGGTTTCTCATCTATTACACTTGCCTTCCATTTTGAATTCACAATCAAACAAAATCAAAGATTTACTCAATTTCCTGGGTAATAAAATATAACTAGGAATTATTGGTTATCGCTTATGGCATCCCAATAATTTAATCAGACCTACTAAAAATCCATAAAACAGACTGGGGGTGTAGAGAAACCTAACCCATCCTCAGGAAAATCAACAAAAATATAATATTTCTGCTACTTTCAGCCCAATTTCAAGCTACTTTCATTCTGAAAATCAACTAAAAACAGCCAATAAAACCACGAAAACTGTCCAAGAAAATACCTCAAAGTTGCCGTTTTAAACCAAAATCATGGTTAGAATTTTGCTTTTTCCATCATGCAACGCATGGGGGCAGGATTTTTTTTAGACTGTGACCACTCACTGCAAAGACCCTTTCTCTCATATCTAGGCCAAAATCTACTGCTCACAGCTTATCTGAGTGAAGTGAGCTCATAAGGGGACCTGGCTTCAATGACTTGGTTCTATGTGATGGCCATTGAATGGGCTAAATGAAATGTTCAATATAACTAAATTTTTTGGTAAACTGACACCCCATCTCCATTCCCCTTAGTTCATTTTATCAGACTTACTGTACTAAGTGCCTAACTATAACCTTAACTACAATAATGTGTATACTTCTACGATTCAACAATCTAGCATACTAGACTTACATTCTTGTAACAAGTGAAGAATTACTTATTTAAAAGCTGCACATCTTTTCTTTCAACACGTCGGCCGTTTCCCACTGAGGCAGGGTGGCCCAAAAGGAAAAACGAAAGTTTCTCCTTTTACATTTAGTAATATATACAGGAGAAGGGGTTACTAGCCCCTTGCTCCCGGCATTTTAGTCGCCTCTTACGACACGCATGGCTTACGGAGGAAGAATTCTATTCCACTTCCCCATATTGGGACTAAATTCTCTTTGTAGAATGTATAATCTCTGATATACATTTGGACTTGAGTCCTGGAAATGGGAAGTACAATGCCTGCACTTTAAAGAAGGGGTCTGGGATAGTGACAGTTGGGAGGGACTTATTCTCAGCTGTCGTATCTGAGCGCCTCTGCAAAGACAGTGATTATGTACGAGTGAGGTGAAAGTGTTGAATGATAGTGAAAGTATTTTCTTTTTGGGGATTTTCTTTCTTTTTGGGTCACCCTGCCTCGGTGGGAGACGGCCGACTTGTTGGAAAAAAAAAAAAAAAAAAATTCTTTAAAATACTGTGGCAACATAACTCCTAGTTGGAGTCAGGCAATAACTCCTAGTTTGGAGTCAGGCAATATTATATAAAACCTCTCCATTTATAACTTTTAAGTGTAGTTCTAGCTTGGGCTAAAGAGAGGCTAATCAGCCTATACCATAAAATTGCAAATCCCTATCACTACATAATGTTGCACAAGTGTTTGATGTGTCACTTTCGTTCATTTAAGCTTTCTATTTGGAACTTACTCTATTTATCACACTCTTTCCATGTGCAATATTCGTACTAACTTACATGAAAGGCTTGTGTAATTCCATTGCCTAGAGCAGCAGACGTCAATACATGAGAAAAGCTGTGTTTTTCAGCCCAGCTCCGACCATCAGCTTCTGACACTTGCCGTCCACCTGTTCCACCAGTGTCAGTCCTTGTGCCACACACAACTACTGCTAAATTCCATTCATTAGCTCTGAAAGAAATAAGACAAATAATGAACCTCAAAATTACTTTCAACAGATAATGAACTTTATTATGATAGTAAAACCAGCACTAACAAGACTGGATTTAGTGTCACCATGCCATGTCTCATGGCTTCTTCAGATGGAAGAGGCAATGTCTTTGTTAATGGAAATTTTATTCCCATATACTTTCACATTATTGTTAAATGCATAGGATTAATTATCTACCTACACAGTACTCAAAACACAATATTCCTGCTCAGAGGTCCTCTTCATTAAGGTAGATGACCACAAGAATCTCACATGCTGACTGAGTTATCACAGAAGTGGCACTGTCATTCTTGGTATTTATTGTATTGAGACACAAAGATGGGAAAACATGAACGGAAAGGAAAAGAGAAACCATACCACGGGTGGGGTTAGAACCCGTGATCAGAGAGTATTCTCTGATCGCGGGTTCTAACCCCACCCGTGGTATGGTTTGTTTGCAATCATGTCATTACGATTTTGTGAGTCATGAGTAAGAAAAGAGAGACAAGACTCTAAACAACTGTCACTGATAGGGCAATATGGTATGACCCAGGAAAGGCATAAAGGAAGTTATGTTTTTTGAACAGCACTTTGACCTACGAGGTCATTCAGTCCTTTTATCAATGAAAAGGTATGTACTGTACACTCATATTAACATCCACAAATTGAAACTACTGGTAGTTCTCAAAATATAAAAGCAATCATAGAGACAAGCACAAGACAACAATAAATGTTACTGCAGAAGAATATGAAGTATTCCTACAATTTGAGCATAAAATAAAAAGTCTCTTTGTTTTTCCTACGAATTGCAACCATGGGAAATTAATTCCCTAATAAACTGTATATATTATTCTATATACAGTAGTTATCCAATAATATAATCTAAGCAAAAATTTGCAACTATTCAAACAAATAAGACAAGAAAACTGAAGCAAGAAGAGTAGCTTCATTTACAAAACTTTTTATATTTTTATTCCACAAATGATAAATAAAGTTGCTACAGGTGTGTATGCAAAATGACTCCCTATTTGTGATTACTATTCCTATGAGTTATGATCCTTTTATTGTCTTCAGTGTCTAGGACTCAAGTCTGGCTAACCACTTTCCTGGAATTTTTTCATATATGCTCATTTTCTCCAACTCCAACAGTACATCGTTATAAAAATGACTTGTCTCTAATCCGAATAGTTAACTCACACAAGCCTGCTGGATGTTCAGGCCCCTAGCACTCAAAACCTCCAGTACCCTCTCAACTCTTTCTGTGATGACCTCTGCCCCTTCTTCCTTCTACCCTAAATTTATACAATATCCTCTTAGTCATCCTATTCTACTCTATCCTCTCTAAATGCCTAAACCACCTCAAGAATTCCTCTTCAGTCCTCAGCTCAGGGTGGGCTGGGTCAGTGCTAAACCCATAGGAGTCATACAGTGCCTAGGGAATGAGGAATGGGAAGCAATTAGGTTTGATATACAAGAAAGTAGAGGATAGCTCCAATTTCCTAAATTAAGAGTCCTTCACTGACATCCAGGTACCTCCACTGAAGAGTTAACAGTTAACAATAGTGCCAGAACTTCTCTGTAAACTACAGTGGACCCTCGGTTTTCGTTGAAAATTCATTCCAGAATGCTGTTTGAGTGCCATTACCGAACGAATTTGTTCCCATAAGGACAAATGTAAATTAGATTAGTTGTTTCAGAACCCCAAAAATACACTTACAAAAGCGCTTACAAAAATACATTTACATAATTGTTCGAGTTTGGAGGTGAACGAAAACAGAGGCTTCACTGTTTTCGTGTTTCTTCGCATTTTTTTTATATTATTTGTATAAATAAGTCACCCTGGGGCATAAGAGGGTTAGTGATAACAGCCAACCAAAAGAGAAAATTGGTTGGGAAAAATTCATTCTGTACTCGAACAGATCGGAACTCGAACAACCTTCTAGAACCAATTAAGTTTGAGTGCCAAGGTTCCACTGTAGTTTCCCTTTTATTCCTCCAAAGTCCGATAGCTTCCAGATTAAACTTTCATAGGAACTCAACCAAAAGCTTCATGGAAACCTAAAGAAACATCATCTGCTCATTTGACTCTTTACTAAATAATTCATATGACTAATTTTGGTAGTCTTATACATTTTATATACTTGACTGCACAAGATTTTTTTCCTAAAAACCAGAGTTTCACAGCAGGCATTTTACATAGTCCAATTTTGTCCTAATGTACGGTATATTATGAACAACCTTCTTGTCAATACACCTAAGTAAGCCATGTGACATTTAGTTTTTATGAGTGATTTTGTTTTTAACCCTTTCAGGGTCCAAGGCCATTTTTGGAAGGGGTGCGCCAGTCTCCAAGAATTAAAAAAAAAAAAAAAACTTATTTTTTCTAATGAAATGGTAGAGAATCTTTTTCTAAGGTAATAAAACAAAAAGTAAGAAATTGATTGAAAATTGCCGAAATTATGCTCTCACGAATTTTGATGTGTCAGTGATATTTACGCATCGCCGATTTTGCCGACTTTAACTCCCATTTTAGGCCAATTACATTATTCCAGTCTACCAAATTCTTAGCTATTTCACTAGTATTACTTCTATTCTATCGATTGAGCACAAGAAATCGCCCAGTCAACTGTTTCAACTCCAAAATAAAGTGATTGGAAATTGATAATTTAGCCAATTTAACTCAAAGTTCAAAATATTCCAATTTCAAAATAGGGTGCAGAATAAACAATGCAGGCATTCCTGACACTAAACTAACATTTCCTCTGTTCATTAGTTACGTTTTCAGTCTTTACAAATGAATTCCATTTTGATTCTTTATTCACATAATGAATTTTTATTCAAACCAAAAAATGGAAGATTTTCTGTTATGCAATATTATAATAATTGTACAAATAATATCACCACATTTGTGAACGTATATTAGACCCACCAGCTGGCGTGGATTAGACGTGTGAGGTCATTTGTTTACTCTTGAACATCGGCAAAAATTTATCATTTCCGCTGCTTTGAGCTCAGTTTCAAGCCATTTCCAGTATTAAAACCAATCAAAATCATCTCTATATCTGTAATATATCTTCCATTCTATCAAATGAGACCAAGAAATCGCAAATAAACTATAAAAAGTATACGAAAAAACACTGCAAAGTCGCTGTTTTAATCGAAAATTACGGTTTCAGTTTTTTTTTTCTCTCATTATGCACTGTGTGCTGCAGAATTTGTTTTATATGGTGCACACTTACCACATAGATGTATTCTCTCATATCTAGGCCCAAATTTACCGCTCAAAGCTTATCCGAGTGAGCTGAGCTCATGACGTAGAACTACGGTTTGGACCCAGAACTCAAAGCCGTAGAACTACGGCACGGACCCTGAAAGGGTTAAGAGGAGAGTGAATTCCAGAGGATTTAGAAGTTAAGATGTTCACACTTATGTTAATGTGTTCTAGTTAATTTTTTTTTAAAGGCACACTATTCCAGAAGCTTGCAGCCTGAGTCCTCCAGCTGGCTGAGATAATCATTAAAAATTTCCAACAATTATTTGGTGATTCTTATTCTAATAATAATGATTAGGTCTTCAAGGCTGTCGAAGAAGTTTGTTACAGTATGTTGGTATGTAGAATTCTGTATAATGCTTCAACTGAAATTAAGGTCTTAATTGTAGAGCTGTGTATAGTACAGTGGAACCCCGAGTTTCAAACATTCTTCATTCCAGAATGCTGTTCAAGTGCTGTTACCAAACAAATTTATTCCCAAAAGGAATAATGTAAATTAGATTAGTCCGTTTCACCCCCAAAAATACACCTATAAAAGCACTTACAATAATAAACTTACAGAATAGGGCGAGTTGGGAATGTTCGAAACTCAGGGTTCCACTGTATGTTTGTATAGTAGCGTGTGATACCACCTCCCTTTAATGATGCTCTAACAAAACAAAAACAAAACAAACTTTATTTCTATAAAGTGGAGTACAATATATAATACAATTAAGGTGATTGACATTTTTTTTTTTCCAACAAGTCGGCCGTCTCCCACCGAGGCAGGGTGACCCAAAAAGAAAGAAAATCCCCAAAAAGAAAATACTTTCATCATCATTCAACACTTTCACCTCACTCATACATAATCACTCTCTTTGCAGAGGTGCTCAGATATGACAGTTTAGAATAGTCCCTCCAAACTGTCAATATCCCAGACCCCTCCTTTAAAGTGCAGGCATTGTACGTACATGTTCCCATTTCCAGGACTCAAGTCCAGCTAAATCTATAATACATGTAACCGGTTTCCATGAATCCCTTCACTAAATATTACCCTGCTCACACACCAACAGCTCGTCAGGTCCCAAAAACCATTCGTCTCCATTCACTCCTATCTAACACGCTCACACATGCTTGCTGGAAGTCCAAGCCCCTTGCCCACAAAACCTCCTTTACCCCCTCCCTCCAACCTTTTCCGCTGACAAGTCAACTCCCAAATATCTGAAAACATTCACTTCTTCCATAATCCCTCTCTCCAATGTGATATCCAATAGTTCTTTATCTAAATTGTTCGATACCCTCATCACCTTACTCTTATCTATGTTCACTTTCAACTTTCTACCTATACACACCCTCCCAAACTCGTCCACTAACCTTTGCAACTTTTCTTTAGAATCTCCCATAAGCACAGTATCATCAGCAAAAAGTAACTGTGTCAATTCCCATTTTGTATTTAATTCCCCATAATTTAGTCCCACTCCTCTCCCCAACACCCTAGCATTTACCTCTTTTACAACCCCATCTATAAATATATTAAACAACCATGGTGACATTACACAGCCCTGCCTAAGACCTACTTTTACCAGGAAGTAATCTCCCTCTCTCCTACACACCCTAACCTGAGCCTCACTATCCTCATAAAAACTCTTTACAGCATTCAGTAACTTACTACCTATTCCATACACTTGCAACATTTGCCACATTGCTCCCCTATCCCTCTATCATATGCTTTTTCTAAATCCATAAATACAATGAAAACTTCCCTACCTTTATCTAAATACTGTTCACATATATGCTTCAATGTAAACACTTGATCTACACATCCCCTACCCACTCTAAAACCTCCTTGCTCATCTGTGATCCTACTCTCTGTCTTACCTCTAATTTTTTCAATAATAACCCTACAGTACACTTTACCTGGTATACTCAGTAAACTTATTGCCATATAATTTTTAAAATCTCTTTTGTCACCCTTCCCTTTATAAAAGAAACTATACACCCTCTCTGCCAATCCCTAGGTACATTCCCCTCTTTCATACATTTATTAAACACAAATACCAACCACTCCAACTCAATATCTCCCCCTGCTTTTAACATTTCTGTCATGATCCCGTCAGTTCCTGGTGCTTTACAACCTTTCATTCTACATAATGCCTCACGCACCTCCCCCACACTCACATCCTGCTCTTCCTCACTCCTAAAAGATGTTATACCTCCCTGACCAGTGCATGAAATTACCGCCTCCCTTTCTTCATCGACATTTAAAAGTTCCTCAAAATATTCCCGCCATCTACCCAATACCTCAGCTCCCCATCTAATAACTCCCCTACTCTGTTTTAACTGACAAATTCATTCGTTCCCTAGGCATTCTTAACTTGTTTATCTCACTCCAAAACTTTTTCTCATTTTCAGCAAAATTTCTTGACAGTGCCTCTCCCACTCTTTTATCTGCTCTCCTTTTGCACTCTCTCACCACTCTCTTCACCTTTCTTTTACTCTCCATATACTCTGCTCTTCTTACAACACTTCAGTTTTGTAAAAACCTCTCATAAGCTACCTTTTTCTCTTTTATCACACCCTTTACTTCATCATTCCACCAATCACTCCTCTTTCCTCCTGCACCCACCCTCCTATAGCCACAAACTTCCGCCCCACATTCTAATACTGCATTTTTAAAACTATCCCAACCCTCTTCAACCCTCCCACTACTCATACTTGCATTTACCCACCTTTCTGCCAATAGTTGCTTATATTTCACCTTAACTTTCTCTCCCTTAGTTTATACACTTTCACCTGTCTCTTACTTGCTGTTGCCATTTTCCTTATGTGCCATCTACCTCTTACTCTAACTATAGCTACAACTAAATAATGATCCAAATATCCATTGCCCCTCTATAAACATGTACATCCTGAAGCCTACCCATCAACCTTTTATCCACCAATCCATAATCTAACAAACTACTTTCATTATCTGCTATTGTATACTTATTTATCCTCTTTTTCATAAAATATGTATTACTTATTACCAAACCTCTTTCTACACATAGCTCAATTAAAGGCTCCCCATTTTCATTTAACCCTGGCACCCCAAATTTACCTACTACTCCCTCCATAACATTTTTACCCACTTAAGCATTGAGATCCCCAACCACAAGTACTCTCTCACTTGGGTCAAAACTCCCCACACACTCACTCAACATTTCCCAAAATCTCTCTCCCCTCTACACTTCTCTCTTCTCCAGGTGCATAAACACTTACTATAACCCACTTTTCACATCCAACCCTTATTTTACACCACATAATCCTTGAATTTATACATTCATATTCCCTCTTTTCCTGCCATAACTTATCCTTCAACATTATTGCTACTCCTTTAGCTCTAACTCTGACCTAATCCCATTTATTTCTCCCCACTGAAACTCTCCTACTCCCTTCAGCTTTGTTTCACTTAAGGCCAGGACATCCAGCTTCTTCTCATTCATAACATCCACAATCATCTCTTTCTTATCATTTGCACAACAACCACGCACATTCAAACATCCCACTTTGACGGTTTCTTTTTCTTTTTAGTAAGTTATACGGGAAAAGGGGTTACTAGCCCATTGTTCCCGGCATTTTAGTTGACTTTTACAACACGCATGGCTTACAGAGGAAAGATTCTTATTCCACTTCCCCATGGATATGAAAGGAAAAGTAATAAGAACAAGAACTATTAAGATAAAATAAAATAAAAAACTCAGATGAGTGTGTAAACGTGTACATGTATGTGTAGTGTGACTTAAGTGTAAGTAGAAGTAGCAAAAAGTACCTGAAATCTTGCATGTTTATGAGACAGAAAATAGACACCAGCAATCCTACCATCATGTAAAACAAATACAGACTTTCTTTTTACACTCACTTGGTAGGATGGTAGTACCTCCCCAAATGGTTGCTGTCTACTAACCTACTACCTATAATTCTAAATTGACATATATAAATACTTTATTGACCCCCATTGTTATGGAAAACAATTAGTATCTTCTTCTTTCAACAAACTGGCCGTTTCCCACCGAGGCAGGGTGGCTCCCCAAAAAAAAGTTTCTCTTTTTAACTTGAGTAATATATACAGGAGAAGGGGTTACTAGCCCCTTGCTCCCGGCATTTTAGTCGACTCTCACACACACATGAGAAATTATTATTATACGACTATTAAAATAAGAATGTATAGTTTATAAAATATTGGAGGTATTTAATAACTCAATAAAAGCCTTAAAACTAAATTATGTTTACAAATATATGAGAAGAAAGAGGCATGTGTGTATTAAGGGTAGAACCTAGTTTTGAGTTTGTTTATATCCGGCACTTAGGGGACAGAGGATGGAGCCTCAATCCTTCGTTGCACTGAATGACTCCCTTGGGTTTAGTGCTTAAAATAAAAATAATGCTGATACTGATGTGTATAGCTGTGTAATATGAATTGAAATTTTTAAGTGCTTGTGGTGAAAACTAACATATATAGCTGACAACAAAGAGAAACTCACTACAAACCTTCTTCCTGGCATGAAGACTGCATAAAGATCAGGTTCCCTCCATCACCAAGCTGCTTGCCAAGGGTAATAGTTTTTAGCCACACACTGATAACAAATGTATGAGTAACAGTCTTTAAATAACATGCATTATAACAGAATTATGAAAATATAAGGTATAGCACTTGTTCAGTCTTGGTCTACTACATAACAAATGACTTAAGGTCAAATAGAAAAAATGCTGGGTTTATTAATAATGGATCAATGTGAACATTACTTCCTCTGCATCTATGAATTCCATGTTGAAGAATTTAACTATTGATGAACTTATATTTTATTGCTCATAATCTGAGAGCCAGCTTATGGTTTAGCAACTTATATATGCAAGTCCCCACACACAGCTGTATTAGCAACTTATGAACGCTTGTCTCCAAACCAAATATAGCAGGACCTGCTACTCACTAACACTAGCCTACATGGGTAAACACATGCTACTCTACCACAGATTACATATTATAACTATTGTGTAACTGTATTGAATTATTTTTGTTTAACATACTGGCAGTCTCCCACTGAAAAAGAAACTCTTTTACCATCATTCACACATAATCACTGTCTTGCCAGAGGCACATAGAAACAGACAATTTAGATGTCACTCTAAACAGCAAATATCCCAAATACCTCCTTTAGAATGCAGGCACTGTACTTCCAACCTCCAGGACTCAAGTCCAGCTAACTGGTTTCCCTGAATACCTTCACAAAATATAACCCTGCTCACACTCCAACAGCTCATCAAGTCCCAAAAACCATTTGTCTCCATTCACTCCTATCTAACATGTTCACACATGCCTGTTTTATGTCCAAGCCCCTTGCACACAAAACCTCCTTTATCCCCTCCCTCCAAATTGTTAAGCAATCTTTTTTCCAGCTCCAATGTCTTGAAGCCAAAAAAGGGAGTAGCCAACACTGGGCATGTACAGGTATCCTTCACTTCAAGTGATAGATGGGTTTCTGGCCCATGATAAAGAAAAATCTTAAAATGAGCCAAATAAAACATGTAAAAATAGATACTGGTATGTTCTGAAGACTTCTGTAAGTGGGAGAAGGTTTTCAGGTTGTTTTTTTCTTGGTGTGCGATCGGGGCGTATGTGTTATGTCAGCATTGTCGCTTGTCTGTTATTGTTTCTTGGCTGATGGCTTTGACTCACTCTGCCCCTTAATGCACGAATGATCTGCGAATCAGCATTGCATCATGAGGGGGTCAGAGGTACCAAGTGGGGCAGGTAGTAAAATGTATAGTATAGTATAGTATAGTAGTCTCATTTATCTGTGGTGCAGTGGTCAGCACGGCTGCCTCTAAAGCAGCTGACTCGTGTTTAATTCCCGGCGGAGTCTTTTTTAGTAGTAGGATGGTAGACAGCAACCACCCAGGGATGTACTACCATCCTGCCAGGTGACTGTGAAACAGAAACCTGAAACTGTTTTACATGATGGTAGGATTGCTGGTGTCTTTTTTCTGTCTCATAAACATGCAAGATTTCAGGTACGTCTTGCTACTTCTACTTACACTTAGGTCACACTACACAAACATGTACACGTTTATGTATACACACTCATCTGAGTTTTCTTTGATTTTATCTTAATAGTTCTTGTTCTTATTGCTTTTCCTTTCATATCCATGGGGAAGTGGAATAAGAATCTTTCCTCCGTAAGCCATGCGTGTTGTAAAAGTCAACTAAAATGCCGGGAACAATGGGCTAGTAACCCCTTTTCCTGTATAGCTTACTAAAAAGAAAAAGAAGAAAACCGTCAAAGTGGGATGTTTGAATGTGCGTGGATGTTGTGCGAATGATAAGAAAGAGATGATTGTAGATGTTATGAATGAAAAGAAGCTGGATGTCCTGGCTTTAAGTGAGACAAAGCTGAAGGGAGTAGGAGGGTTTCAGTGGGGAGAAATAAATGGGATTAGGTCAGGGGTTTCAAATAGAGTTAGAGCTAAAGAAGGAGTGGCAATAATGTTGAATAATCAGTTATGGCAGGTAAAGAAGGAATATAAATGTATAAATTCAAGGATTATGTGGAGTAAAATAAAGGTTGGATGTGAAAAGTGGGTTATAGTAAGTGTTTATGCACCTGGAGAAGAGAGAAGTGTAGAGGAGAGAGAGAGATTTTGGGAAATGTTGAGTGAGTGTGTGGGGAGTTTTGAACCAAGTGAGAGAGTAATTGTGGTTGGGGATCTTAATGCTAAAGTGGGTAAAAATGTTGTGGAGGGAGTAGTAGGTAAATTTAGGGTGCCAGGGGTAAATGTAAATGGGGAACCATTAATTGAGCTATGTGTAGAAAGAGGTTTGGTAATAAATAATACATATTTTATGAAAAAGAGAATAAATAAATATAGAAGGTATGATATAGCACGTAAGGAAAGTAGTTTGTTGGATTATGTATTGGTGGATAAAAGGTTGATGGGTAGGCTTCAGGATGTACATGTTTATAGAGGGGCAACATATATATCAGATCATTATTTGGTTGTAGCTACAGTTAGAGTAAAGGTAGATGGGACAAAAGAAAATGGCAACAGCAAGTAAGAGAGAGGTAAAAGTGTATAAACTAAGGGAGGAGGAAGTTAGGGTGAGATATAAGCAACTATTGGCAGAAAGGTGGGATAGTGCAAGTATGAGTAGTGGGGGGGTTGAAGAGAGTTGGGATAGTTTTAAAAATGCAGTATTAGAATGTGGGGCAGAAGTTTGTGGCTATAGGAGGGTGGGTGCAGGAGGAAAGAGGAGTGGTGGAATGAAGAAGTAAAGGGTGTGATAAAAGAAAAAGGTAGCTTATGAGAGGTTTTTACAAAACAGAAGTGTTAATAGAAGAGCAGAGTATATGGAGAGTAAAAGAAAGGTGAAGAGAGTGGTGAGAGAGTGCAAAAGAAGAGCGGATGAAAGAATGGGAGAGGCTCTGTCAAGAAATTTTGCTGAAAACAAGAAACATTTTTGGAGTGAGATAAACAAGGTAAGAAAGCCTAGGAACAAATGGATTTGTCAGTTAAAAACAGAGTAGGGAGTTAGTAGATGGGGAGCTGGAGGTATTGGGTAGATGGCGGGAATATTTTGAGGAACTTTTAAATGTCGATGAAAAAGGAGGCGGTAATTTCATGTACTGGCCAGGGAGGTACAACATCGTTTAGGAGTGAAGAAGAGCAGGATGTGAGTGTGGGGGAGGTGCGTGAGGCATTACGTAGAATGAAAGGGGGTAAAGCAGCTGGAACTGACGGAATCATGACAGAAATGTTAAAAGCAGGGAGATATAGTGCTGGAGTGGTTGGTATTTTGTTTAATAAATGTATGAAAGAGGGGAAGGTACCTAGGGATTGGCAGAGAGCATGTATAGTTCCTTTATATAAAGGGAAGGGGATAAAAGAGAGTGTAAATTATAGGGAATAAGTTTCTGAGTTATCGTAAAAGGAGGCAGGGTGTATATTAAAAATTAATAAGGAGAAATTGGGAAAGGTTTGAGTGGGAGGGAGTGTATATCAGGTAAGGTGATGAGGGTATCAAACGATTTAAATAAAGAAAAATTGGATATCACATTGGAGAGAGGATTATGGAAGAAGTAAATGTTTTCAGATATTTGGGAGTTGACGTGTCAGCGGATGGGTTTATGAAGGATGAGGTTAACCATAGAATTGATGAAGGAAAAAGGTGAGTGGTGCGTTGAGGTATCTGTGGAGACAAAAACGTTATCCATGGAGGCAAAGAAGGGAATGTACGAAAGTATAGTGGTACCAACACTCTTATATGGGTGTGAAGCATGGGTTGCAAATGCTGCAGCGAGGAGGAGGCTGGAGGCAGTGGAGATGTCCTGTCTAAGGGCAATGTGTGGTGTAAATATTATGCAGAAAATTCGAATGTGAAAATTAGAAGGTGTGGAGTTACTAAAAGTATTTGTCAGAGGGCTGAAGAGGGTTGTTGAGGTGGTTTGGTCATTTAGAGAGAATGGATCAAAGTAGAATGACTTGGAGAGCGTATAAATCTGTAGGGAAGGAAGGCGGGGTAGGGGTCGTCCTAGAAAGGTTGGAGGGAAGGGGTAAAGGAGGTCATATTGTGGGCGAGGGCTTGGACTTCCAGCAAGCATGTGTGAGCGTGTTAGATAGGAGTGAATGGAGACGAATGGTTTTGGGACATGACGATCTGTTGGAGTGTGAGCAGGGTAACATTTGTGAAGGGATTCAGGAAACCAGTTAATTGATTTAGTTGGACTTGAGTCCTGGAAATGGGAAGTACAATGCCTGCACTTTAAAGGAGGGTCTAGGATAGTGACAGCTGGGAGGGACAATTCTCAGCTGTCGTATCTGAGCTCCTCTGCAAAGACAGTGATTATGTATGAGTGTGGTGAAAGTGTTGAATGATGATGAAAGTATTTTCTTTTGGGGATTTTCTTTCTTTTGGGTCACCCTGCCTCGGTGGGAGACGGCCGACTTGTTGAAAAAAAAACAAAAAAAACATGAATGTGTAGTGTGACCTAAGTGTAAGTAGAAGTAACAAGACATACCTGAAATCTTGCATGTTTATGAGACAGAAAAAAGACACCAGCAATCCTACCATCATGTAAAACAATTACAGGCTTTCGTTTTACACTCACTTGGCAGGACGGTAGTACCTCCCTGGGCAGTTGCTGTCTACCAACCTACTACCTAGGCCATCTATACTTATGTAAATATAAATTCTGTACCTATGAATTCACCAATCCTAGGCTTTTCTCTGAACACATCACTTGCTGATGCAGAGTAAGTACTGTATTACAATTTATTACACACAATCTTAACCATTTCAGTGTAATATTTAATGTATATTGAGTACAGCTGGAAAACTGAGTCTTGCTAAACAAGAAAAATGTTCCCATTTTTTCATTTGCACAATGATTAAGTTTATCAAATGCTATTTTTTTATGGAAGTAAATCAACTGAATATTCAAGAAGGTAAATAACATTACAAAATGTACTGTACAGGAAAGCACCACTTATATGGCAGGTTAGGTTTCAGGCTACCGTATAAAGCGGAAATTGCCATAAAGCGAAGTGCCGCAAAGCGGAGTCTTCATATATAGTCCAATACCTCAGAATTACCCAGAAAAATGTAGGCATAATTTTCATTTATAAACCCAACATATTTTTTAGCCTAAAAATATTATTTAACAGCACAAAAAGATCAAGTTAGTTACTCACAGGTAAGATTAGTTCAAAAAAAAAAAAATCATAATTTGGAAAGAAATTTAATAGCAAATGCATTAAAATTTCTCTCTTGCATGTACAATTTCTCCATCATTAGAGTGTATATGGAATATTAATATCTTACATGCATGAGCACCTTAAAGAATATCAATACTGTATTAAAATATGACCTACCTAATTCAATGAAGAAAAAAAATACTGAAAGACAGACAGATAATAAATAAAGAGTTGAAGTAATCGCAGTAGTGAATACTTACACTCCTAGGTTATGTCTTAACTCAGCTAGCCAGGCATCCAAGGCAATAAATGATGATCTATCAGTCACATCGTACGTTAACAGGATCCCCTGCATATCTCGATAAAATTCTGATCTAACCTGGAATAAACAATTACAGTACTACTATGCTATATATAGAGTATTAGAAATGTAAATAGGCATCAGAGTATTCTATAATGAAAACAAGAATAAGAAATTATCCTTCCTTCATTCTGTTTTCTGAACAATTTTCATGCGTGTATACTGTATTTACTGGGTTGCCAAAGCCCTGCCTCTCAAGACCTCTTTTACACCTTCCAACTGTGCCTCAGAAAGTGGGTTGGTATGCTTACCCCTTAAGTCATTTATGTTATAGATGACTAAATTGCCAGGAGCAACAGGCTGAGTTTCCTCTTTCCTGCAACTGATTAAATAAAAAGACAAGGAAATAAATCTTAAAAATGAATAATTTAAATCTGTATGTATGTAGTAGAATTGTAAGGAAAAAATTATCATAGATGTTACAAATGAAGGGAAGCAATATCCCAACATCAACTGAAAAAACAAAAAGGAGGGGGGAGGGGAAGTGTTTGCATGAGCAAGAGATAAAGGATAATATTAGACTGGGGGTATTTAAGGGAGTGAAAGCTAGTCCAAGATTCTTTTCCAGTAATATATAATATTGTACTCTTATTTGTGAAGAAAAATTGCAAGTTAGTATGGAGAATATCCACAACTGCCATCTTAAGTTGTGTGAAACCTCTCAGCCCTCCCAAACACTTCACTGCAATGCTGGCAAAACTATTCATGAAAAAATTTTGAACTTCTAGGTTTGCCAAATATATTTTTTTGCTCACCCATGTCTAGAACACCGCTGGTTTCAAAATAGCAGGACAGACAACACACATCTTTCTTCTCATCAAATTAGATGCTTTTTCCAATACTCACATTACTGTTTTTTTACTTGATGCTGTTTTAACATATTTTATAACTCTCTTATTATTAGTTATAATGAAGAGGCATAGATATATATTTAAGAATGAATATGGCTTCTTAATCACCGTGAAATATATAAAAAAAGTCATCCGCAGTAGTAACCAAAAGGTCAAGCAAGGGTGATACAAAATTTAGTTTCATTCCACCTTGAATTACCCAATAATCTATGGTTGTGTGGAGGATGATCGAATTAATACATGAAAAACATCTGTTCCCTATCTGGCTACGTAAGACTCAGAAAATGAAGTGTGAGTATATCACACATCAGGGAAGAGTTTCATTACATGAAGCTCAGTCGTAAGTCAGATGGTACTAGTACGTATATGGAACAGTAATTTGTTTTTACATATTGCAGCTGTACCACATACAGTCAAGTTCTTTAAAAACCTGCACACTTCTCAGGACAATTTATTTTTTCCCCACTGGTTTTTCTCACCAAAGTAGAGTGATCCAAAAAAGAAACACATGCACCATTATTTGGTGAATGAGTTTTTTCTTGCGATTAACCATAGTGGAAAACTATCGATGTAATACACATAATTAAAAAACAAAATGCACCCTTGCTAGGGATGATATTTACTGGTAAGAATTCATTTATTAACAACCCTTCGTATTACCATACGAGTTTATGGTACATGTCACCCTGCATCAATACTGACAGGATGGCAATCTAAACTGTCCTACAACACAATTAGTTGAAATTGGAGGTGGGAAGTACAATGCCTGCACGTCAAAGGAGGGGTTTGGGATATTGGCTGTTTGGAGTGACATTTAAACTATTGTATCGGGGCGCTGCAAAGACAGTGATTATGTATGAATGAGGTGAAAGTGTTGAATGATGGTGAAAGCGTTTCTTTCTTTTTTTGGGTCACCCTGCCTCTTTGGCAGATGGCTGACATGTTGAAAGAAAAAAAAATATTGTAAATTTGTAAATAATGATCAGAAATTAGCTTACCTAATACACTACCCACAAAAAAAAAAAGAAAATGTGAACATAATATACAGGACTGTAAATACAAACAGAATACCAAAACATGTGTGCATATACTGTATGTAGACATACTGTACATGCCAGATGTAAATAGTAGACACACAAATCTTAAGTTTAAATCTCAGTAATACCAATATTTTACAAACTGCATGAAGAATGCTTCTCACAATTTGCAAAGTACAATACAGTACAGGCTAGTGCAGTGTTTTTCAACCAGGTGCCACAGCACCTTCATGTGCCACTGATAAGTGCCCACGGGTATCACAAAATTGTTAGTAATTTTGCCCTAGCTTCTTCATCTTAATTAACCCTTTGGGGGTCGACAGGCCTTCTCGGAAACACGTTCTCAGGGTTGAAAATTTTTTGGAAAAAAAAAAAAATTTTTTTCTTATGAAATGATAGAGAATATTTTTCCGATCATAATGACACCAAAAGTTTGAAATTTGAATGAAAACTTACGGAATTATGCTCTTGCGAAGTTATCGGTCTCGAAGATGTTTACGCATCGGCAATTTCACCCACTTTGAGCCCTATTTTTGGCCCATTCCAATGTTCCAGTCCACTAAAATCATAGCTATTTCGCTAGAACTTCCTTTCTTCTATCGATTGAGTACAAGAAACTGCCTATTTACCAATTTCAACTACCCAAAATAGTGGTCAGAAAATGACAATTTGGCCAATTTCACACAAATTTCAAACGATGCCAATTTCAAAATAGGGTCCAGAATAAACAAGGCAGACATTCCTGGCACTAAAATAACATCTTCTCGTTCATTAGTCACGTCCAGGCCCCTCTTACATTACTTTTGCTTTCCATTTTGAATTTTTATTCTCAAAAAAATAGAAGATTTACTGTTATGTATACAACTGCATCATTGTAAAAATGGTATAAATAATATCAGCGCACTTGTGCAAGAATATTAGACTCGCCAGTTGATGTGTATTGGACGCATGGTGTGATTTGTTTGCTCTTGAACATTGGCGAAAATCGAACATTTTCGCTACTTTGAGCTCAATTTCAAGGTGTACTTGTCATTGTCAAACCAATCAAAATCATCTCTATTTCTGTAATATATCTTCCATTCTATCACATGAGAACAAGAAAACGAGAATAGATCAATAAATACCATACGAAAATAGACTGCAAAGTCGCTGTTTTAAACAAAAAAAACGGTCGGAGGTTTTTTTTCTCATTATGCAGTGTGAGGTGAAGGATTTTTCATATACTGCACACAATAACCACATAGACCCATTCTTTCATATGTAGGCCTACCAGCCATTTCCTGCTTAATTTGAAGCGGCTAGAATTTACGCGTACTAGTACGGCACCAACCCCTGCTCGTAAAACGTACTAGTACGGCACCGACCCTGAAAGGGTTAAAAACACCACAATTTTTTTTGACTAGTATCTGTATAATTAACTATGTACGACAAAAAAATTATAATTTTTTAAACAGATGTCATTAAATGATAATTATAGTATAACAGTAAATACATGATTAATATTAAGTCAAGGGGCATTATGATGGGAAAGTAAATTAAATTTATATAAAAGTCGCCATTTCCACAAACATAAAAATTAACAAGAGGAAAAGGCTACAATCAGTCGAAGAAGAATGAGGGTATACCTGTCCAATATTCCATCTAATATCAAAAGGATCTGCCAACATATCTCCACCCTTCCTTTAGAGTGGAGACACTGTACTTTCCACATACACTGGCTAAATCATGTACAAATTAGGACACTAAATTTGTCCCTGCATTTTCAGGGTAAATGATTTTTTAGTTACAAATGAAGGGTATGGATAAATCTGAGAGCTACTGTAAATTTGAGATTGTAACAATGATGAGCAAGCAATGAATAATGACTACAGCACTCAAGGCACTCTGTACAGAATATTCAAATACTGTATGGTACTCTATAGTAGAAAAAACTATCCAGAAATACAAATGATTGCTAATTTAAAGACATTATTTAGTAATAATATACGTATGTGAATTACTTGCCACCATTACCATGACCAAAGTACTGCACGTTGAGACATACATACCTCTTCAAATAATGGGCTACCAGAAGTGTCAAAGAAGTGCACAGACATTTTACGGCCATCAACATCGACAGTTGTTGAACCATAGTCAATACCAACAGTAGGTATATATTTGCTAACAAAACGATTTTCACAGTATCTCTTTATCAGGCAACTCTGAAAAATAAAACACTGTAGTAAAACAAATATTATTTATGTATAAAAAAAACTTCCGTCATAATTTTCTCAAACAAATTTGAAGCAATATGTATTTAAAATAAAAAAATAGTTCAAAAAATTACATACTGTTTAAAGTGTTAGATTTTAAACATCAAAACAATCATATTTACATTCAGTAATAATGAGAACTATTACCTTGCCCACTCCAGGGTTACCAAGGCTCAAGATGCGAATTCTTGAGATATGCTTTGATCCATTACGATTATCCATGACTGACTAAGTTTACATTAGTATCTCCTTTTATAGCAACTTTTTTGTAACCTGAAGAAAAACAAGGCATTTTGTACAGATCTTTTAGGCAGGAACAAATTCTGTAAATAGAAACACAAAAGTAAGGGCAATAAGGTCAGCTAGTGTGACATTAAAAACATAAACCCGTATTATGTAATTAAGTCTCAAATAAAAATACAGTGGACCCCGGTTTTCGTGATTTTTTCGTTCCAGAATGCTGTTCAAGTGCCATTACCAAACGAATTTATCCCCATAAGGAATAATGTAAAGTAGACTAGTCCTTTTAGACCCCCAAAAATACACTTACAAAAGCATTTAAAAAATACACTTACATAAAAGGGCGAGTTTGGAGCAGGACGAACACCGGGGGTCCACTGTACAGTGGTACCCCGGTTTACGATATTTTTTTTCCAGAATGCTGTTCAAGTGCCATTCAAGAATTATCCCTTGAAATGATGTAAATAGACTAGTCGTTTAGACCCCAAAAGTACACTTAAAAAGCATTTAAAAAATAAACTTCATAAAGGGGTTGTTTGGGACCCTCGTAAACCACCACTGTATTTGTTCAAAAAGTGTATGTATTAAAAAGAACTAATACTGTCCCTAATGAACAGTTTCAAAGCATGTTAAGGACAATTATATACATACTAGGTGTTAAATGTAAATAAACTAACAAATAGTGTGTATAGTAGTGTATACCTAGTGAAAAAAAGTATGTAAACATACCAATATTCTTATAGACCCACTTTTTGAAAGTACTGTGTAGCAATAAAGCAATAGCTAACAGCTATAGACCAAGAGCACTAACATCACTCATTTTCAATCCAATTAATGTTTGTAGCCAAAAATAGCTTAATTTTAGTGGAAAATTTTAAATTTCCTGAAAATGGTTGAAAAACTCAGAGATGAAAATATTGCAAAATCTGAAGTTTTTTTTATTTCATGTTAGAGTACAGTGGACCCCGGTTTCGAAAACCCGATGTACACTTGAAAGTATATATTGTAAGTGCTTGTGAATGTATTTTGGGGTCTGAAATAGACTAACCTCGTGACATTTTCCTTAAAAGTAAATTCGTTCGAAATGGCGCTTGAGCAGACTTCAGGGTAATTTTCGAAACTCGGGTACTGTTTTTCATGGGAAAGTGATAAACCCATAGGCGTCATACAGCATAATCAAGGTAGAGTAGCATAAGTGAATTACTCTCCCGTCCTTTACATGTAAGAAACTGCTTTTGCAAAAAAAAAATAATTATTAAAATCAACTAACAATCAAGAACAAGTAAACACTGAGTTATTTGAAAGGGATAACCATACTAAACACAGGGATTGCATCAATGACATCACACCTGCATTCAATCAATGAAAGGGTGCTAAGAAGCATGGTTGCAAAACACAAGGAAACATAGCATTTACACAATCAAAGACAATGTCAGTTTGTAGCAGGATGCTGTAGCCTCTCAACTCCTAGATTATGACAAAGGTTTTGGATTCAATGGAATACAGTGGACCCTCAGTTTTCGTCGATAATTCTTTCCAGAATGCTATTCGAGTGCCGCTACCGAACGAATTTAAATTAGATTAGGTGTTTCAGACCCCAAAAATACACTTAAAAAAGCTCTTACAAAAATAAACTTACATAATTATTCGAGTTAGGAGCTGTACGAAAACCAAGGGTCCACTGTACATACAAAAAAAAATGTTGATTTAATATACCTGGACTTCATGAAAGACTACTACAGGTGTGACAATGTTGTAAAAACAAAATGTGGCCCAGAAATATAATGGGAAAAATGGGAAGAGGGATCTAACAATTCAGAAATAATCAAAGAATAATCAGAGGCTGCCACTGTTATATGTTTTGTATTTAAAAGAAGATGATACTGTACTATACTTTACATACAGTGGTACCGGTTATGGTCCCAAAACACACCCTTTTATGTAAGTTTATTTTTAAATGCTTTTTAAGTGTACTGGGGTCAAACGACAGTCTATTTTACATCATTTCTTAAGGAGATAAATTCGTTTGGTAATGGCACTTGAACAGCATTCTGGGCGAAAAATATCGTAAACCGGGGTACCACTGTATTTAACTGGCATCTACTGAAGACACAGCAAACTTCAATGCAGATGTAAACCAAATCAGTATAATGAGGAAAAGTGCAAACTCCTCTACTAAAGAAAACTAAGAAATAAAAACTGGAGCAGAGTACAAAATGCTATAAGACCAGTCAGTAATTCTACCAACATTAATACCAAAAGTTTTACTATACCTCTACACTTTACCATGACTAACTATTTTTAATGTGCAATGACTAAAAGCTTTGCAAGAGGTACAATATCTAAAGTAAGTACATACTGTAATCACATATAATACATTATTCTGACCTAAGGAAGGGGTATCAATAATGTTGAAGGATCAGTTATGGAAGGAGAAGAGGGAATATAAATGTATAAATTCAAGGATTATGTGGATTAAAATAAGGGTCGGATGCGAAAAGTGGGTCATAATAAGCGTGTATGCACCTAGAGGAGAGAGAGATTTTGGGAGATGTTAAGCGAATGTATAGGAACTTTTGAACCAAGTGAGAGAGTAATTGTGGTAGGGGACCTAAATACTAAAGTAGGAGAAACATTTAGAGAGGGTGTGGTAGGTAAGTTTGGGGTGCCAGGTGTAAATGATAATGGGAGCCCTTTGATTGAACTTTGTATAGAAAGGGGTTTAGTTATAGGTAATACATATTTTAAGAAAAAAAGAGGATACAGTAAATAAGTATACAGTGGACCGCCGGAGTTCGTAGGCGTCGGTGTTCGTAAAATTCGGAGTTAGTGACATTTTTTCGGTCAGTGTGCCATTGTTTACCAGCGAGTGACCGCCACAAACGCATTCATACCATACATTTTGTCATTATTCCATTGTTTTTAGTGCTTGCAACTGCAAGCCACCATGGGCCCCAAGAAAGCTCCTAGTGCCAGCCAATTGGTAAAGGGCTGAGAGGGGAGAATGTCTTCTTAACCCTTTGACTGTCGCAACCCCTAATCCTGAGGTGTCTCCTGTTGTCGCAAAATTTTCGAAAAAAAAAAAAAAATTCTTATGAAATGATAGAGAATCTTTTCCCGATGGTAATGACACCAAAAGTATAAAATTTGATGGAAAACTTACGAATTACGCTCTCACGAAGTTAGTGATCTTGGTGATATATACGCATCGGCAATTTCGCTGACTTTGAGCCCTATTTTCGGCCAATTCCATTGTTCCAGTCGACCAAATTCATAGCTATTTCTTTAGAACTCCATTTGTTCTATCGATTGAGTACAAGAAACCACCAATTTACCGATTTCAACTACCCAATAGTGATCAGAAATTGGCAATTTGGCCAATTTCATGCAAAATAAAAAAGTTGTCAATTTCAAAATAGGGTCCAGAATAAACAATGCAGACATTCCTGGCACTAAAATAAGATGTTATCTGTTCATTAGTCATGTCTTTAGGCCCCTCTTATATTACTCTTGCTTTCTATTTTGATTTTTTTATTCACACAAAAAATAGAAGATTTACTGTTATGCAGACTATTGCATTATTATAAAAATGGTATAAATAATATCAGTGCACTTGTGAAAGAATATTAGACTCACCAGTTGACGTGTATTGGACGTGTGGCGTGATTTGTTTACTCTTGAACATTGGCAAAAATCGAACATTTCCGCTACTTTGAGCTCAATTTCAAGGTCGTTTTCATCATGAAACTAATCAAAATCATCTCTATTTCTGTAATATGTTTTCCATTCTATCAAATGAGACCACGAAAAAGAGAATACAACCATAAATACTATACGAAAATACATCTCAAAGTCGGCATTTTAATCTAAAAACACGGTCGGAGTTTTTTTTTCTCATTATGCACTGCGTGCTGCAGGATTTTTTTTATACAGCACACACTAACCACACAGACCCATTCTCTCATATGTGGGCCTACCAGCTTTCTCCTACTTCATTTGAAGCCGCTAGAATTTTTGAGTACAGTATACGTATTATATACTACGTCCGAAACAGTGGCTCGTAAGACGTATATATACGACCGAAACAGTCAAAGGGTTAAAGGAGGGGTCTGGGATAGTGACAGTTTGGAGGGACTATTCTAAACTGTAGTATCTGAGCGCCTCTGCAAAGATAGTGATTATGTATGAGTGAGGTGAAAGTGTTGAATGATGATAAAAGTATTTTCTTTTTGGGGATTTTCTTTCTTTTTGGGTCACCCTGCCTCGATGGGAGACGGCCGACTTGTTGAAAAAAAAAATACATATATACAGTGGACCCTCGGTTTTCGTTCACCTCCAAACTCAAACAATTATGTAAGTGTATTTTTGTAAGAGCTTTTGTAAGTGTATTTTTGGGAGTCTAATTTACATTTGTCCTTATGGGAACAAATTCGTTCGTAACGGCACTCGAACAGCATTCTGGAAAGAATTCTCAACGAAAACCGAGGGTCCACTGTAATACAGTGGACCACGAAACTAGCACCCGGAAATCGTACAATTATGTAAGTATAATATTGTAAGTGCTTTTGTAAGGTATTTTGGGGGTCTGAAATGGACTAACCTACTTGACATTATTTCTTAAGGGAGTAATGTCGGAGGCACTTGAGCAGGCTTCTGGAATTAATTTTGCTCGTTACTCGGGGTCCACTGTACTATATACATATCAGTGGACCCCGAGTTTCGTAAAACTTCACTCCTGAAGTCTGCTCAAGGCTATTACCGAACGAATTTTCTCCCTAAGGAAAAATGTCACGTAGATTAGTCTATTTCAGACCCCCAAAATACACTTCCACAAGCACTTACAAATTATACTTACATAACTGTACGATTTCTGGGGTTTACGAAACTCGGGGGTCCACTGTATGTGTGTGTGTGTGTGTGTGTGTGTGTGTGTGTGTGTGTGTGTGTGTGTCGTGCTGAATAGGTAAAACTTGTGATTTTGGCTTAAATATTATTATTATAATCAAAAGACGCGCTAAACCACAAGGGTTATACAGCATTGGCTTAAATAGCAATGCTCTTCTTGCCGAATAAGGCAAGTGAAAATTTGTGTATGCAATAATTTCACAAAAATCATTCTGAACCTAATGGAAAAAATATTTCATTGTGTTTGTTTATTTTTAAATGATTGTAAACCTATCTAAAATATATTTAGTTGGATTAGGCTAAATTATATTGCATTTATAATAAGGTTAGGTAAGTTTTCTAAGGTTCTTTTGGTACAAAATTTTTTAATTTTTACATTAACATAAATGAAAAAAAAAATCTTTAAATGTACAGTCATACCTCGGTTAACGATGGCGTCGGATAACGATACATTTTTATGTCAAAATATTGACTCGGTTTACGATGATTGCTTCGGTTTACGATATTCGTCCCGGACGCGTCCGCGTGGCGCCCAGCTGTGCGGGCACTCCAGGGAGCGTCAGTGTGCTATTGTTTACAAGCGAGAGCGACCACCACCCACTCCACCCACACAATCATACCAGTATATTGTCATTATTCCACTGTTTTTAGTGCTTGCAACTGCTAAATAAGCCACCATGGGCCCCAAGAAAGCTCCTAGTGCCAAGCCTGTGGTAAAGAGTGTAGCAGGGAGTGAAGCATTCATGCAGGGAGTGAAGCAGGGATGCAGGGAGTGTACCATACATGCAGGGAGTGTAGCATTCATGCAGGGAGTGTAGCATTCATGCAGGGAGTGTAGCATTCATGCAGGGAGTGTAGCATTCATGCAGGGAGTGTAGCATTCATGCAGGGAGTGTAGCATTCATGCAGGGAGTGTAGCATTCATGCCGGGAGTGTAGCATTCATGCCGGGAGTGTAGCATTCATGCCGGGAGTGTAGCATTCATGCAGGGAGTGTAGCAGGCATGCAGGGAGTGTAGCAGGCATGCAGGGAGTGTAGCAGGCATGCAGGGAGTGAAGCAGGGATGCAGGGAGTGTAGCATTCATGCAGGGAGTGTAGCATTCATGCAGGGAGTGTAGCATTCATGCAGGGAGTGTAGCATTCATGCAGGGAGTGTAGCATTCATGCAGGGAGTGTAGCATTCATGCAGGGAGTGTAGCATTCATGCAGGGAGTGTAGCATTCATGCAGGGAGTGTAGCATTCATGCAGGGAGTGTAGCATTCATGCAGGGAGTGTAGCATTCATGCAGGGAGTGTAGCATTCATGCAGGGAGTGTAGCATTCATGCAGGGAGTGTAGCATTCATGCAGGGAGTGTAGCATTCATGCAGGGAGTGTAGCATTCATGCAGGGAGTGTAGCATTCATGCAGAGAGTGTAGCATTCATGCAGAGAGTGAAGCAGGGATGCAGGGAGTGTAGCACTCATGCAGGGAGTGTAGCACTCATGCAGGGAGTGTAGCATTCAAAGAAAAAGGCCAGTAACCCCAGAAAAGAACTTGCCACCTGCAGTGTTAATGGAAGGGGATTTCCCTTCCAAACACTAGCATACTATACTCCATCCTTTCCCCTCCTCCCGTCCTCCACACATCAACAACTCTTCAATAAATGTAAGTGACATGTTATTGTACTATATTTACATGTATTTCTTTAATGTTCATTAAATTGTGTATTATTTAATGTCAAAAAGTTTTAAAAAATATTTTATTTTACTACTTTTGGAAGTCTGGAACGGATTAATTTTATTTCCATTATTTCTTATGGGGAAAATTGATTCAGATAACGATTGATTCGGTTACAGATATGCCCTCTCTGACGGATTAATATTGTTAACCGAGGTATGACTGTATAAGAGAAATTTTTAAAAAGGACTTAATTTTAAATGAGTTCTTGCTAACTGAATTTTACCTATTCGGCACGACATACTGTATATATAAACTTTTTTAACACAATGGCCATCTCTCACCGAGGTAGGGTGACCCGAAAAAGAAACTTTCACCATCATTCACACTATCAGTGATATAACAGTTCAGATGTCCCTTCAAACAACAAATATTTATTTATTATTTATTCAGTAAATATTGATTTATTATTTATTTAACACATGGCCATCTCCTTGTAGGGTGGCTTGAAAAAGAGAAAATGCTTTCACCACATGAAAAATATGCAGTACTACTATACTTACCATAAATGTGTACTTCTTGGTATTTCTGTAAACAGCAACAATTCATTGTAGAACACCCATGCCTGATGAGCTTAAATTTGCCAGTTATCCTATCTTCAAGAAAAATAATAGATCAGATGTCAGCAATTACAGGCCATTTAATAAACATATACTTACTGCTACAGGAACAGAATTTCTACACTATTAGACAGGGTACTACTATATAACAATAATAATAATAATAATTTCAGCATGACAGAATGTTTGTACAGAGGAGAATGACATTTGGGTGTACATGCCAAAAGCCCCTATATATGCAGAGCATTTTGGGCAAACTTAAGACTATCTTAAGGTTAATAAGGCAATAAGAATAAAGTGTAAATTTAGGAGTTTACAATGAATACAAAAGAATTGAATATTCTATTAATTCAAGCTATATAGCTTTAACAAGTTTAATTGAGAGGAATTACAGGTTTGATTATTTACAGTACAGTGGACCCCCGAGTTTCGTAAAAACTTCACTCCTTAAGTCTGCTCAAGTGCCATTACCGAACGAATTTACTCCCTTAAGGAAAAATGTCACGTAGGTTAGTCTATTTCAGACCCCCAAAAATACATTTCCACAAGCACTGACAATATTATACTTACATAATTGTACGATTTCCGGGGTATACGAAACTCGGGGGTCCACTGTACAAGTGTCCCTCATTTTATGCTGCAGAACTGTGCCAGGCCCTTGGCTTATGTACTGTACTAAATTCTATCATACTATACACATTTATTTACACAGAATAAGAATTGTTAATGGGCTTTGCAAACCATACCAACTACAACCATAATTTGCATACTGTACAGTGGACTCCGGTGTTCGTGATTTTTCGTTCTAGAATGCTGTTCAAGTGTCATTACCAAAAGAATTTATTCCCATAAGGAATAATGTAAATTAGACTAGTCCTTTTAGACCCCAAAAATACACTTACAAAAATACACTTACATAATTGTTCGAGTTTGGAGCATAACGAACACAGGGGGTCCACTGTACAGTGGACCCGAGTTTGAAAACTTCACTCCTGAAGTCTGCTCAAGTGCCATTACCGACAATTTACTCCTTAAGGAAAAATTTCACGAGGTTAGTCTATTCAGACCCCAAAAATACACTTCCACAAGAACTTACAAAATTATACTTACATAATTGCACGATTTGGGTATTCGTTAACCGAGGGTCCACTGTATATGGAATTACCAACAGAAGTAATGCAATGCATACCAACAGGAGTAACACAATGCATACCAACATGCTATACAATAGTATCACATGAACTATACAGTAGTATCACATGAACTATACAGTAGTATCACATGAACTATACAGTAGTATCACATGAACTATACAGTAGTATCACATGAACTATACAGTAGTATCACATGAACTATACAGTTGTATCACATGAACTATACAGTTGTATCCCATGAACTATACACTTGTATCACCTGAACTATACAGTAGTATCACCTGAACTATACAGTAGTATCACCTGAACTATACAGTAGTATCACCTGAACTATACAGTAGTATCACCTGAACTATACAGTTGTATCACATGAACTATACAGTAGTATCACATGAACTATAAAGTAGTATCACATGAACTATACAGTAGTATCACCTGAACTATACAGTAGTATCACCTGAACCAGTCATGAGGGCAAGGTTTAACAGACAACTTAAACAAGTACCCTAGTGCTAAATAACAGCTACATACTTTTAATTTATATTGATGAGCATCTAACTGGTAACGTCTGTGAAATATCTAGGACTAATGGTGGCCCGTGACCTGGTGGCAAAAGCTCTCGCTTCACACGGTGAGGGTCCAGGAGTTAGTTGACTGGTGTGGGTCGCATCCTGGGACAAAAACGACCTAATTTGCCCAAAATGCTCTGCATAACAATAAGCTTACTATGTAGTAGCATGTCATTTATATCAGCTAGTCCTGTATGCCTTGTACATGTACTTGTAGAAATAAAGATATTATATTATTATTATTATTATTATTTATTAGCAGGAGAATCTATCGATATAAATAAAAAAGCCAATGGCAGGATTTCATTTTATCAAGAGAATGTCAAATGTTGGCTACAGGTGTCTCTCCTTCAAACACACAGCTCATGATCAGACATTGCTCTCATTGTATCATCATGTAAGGTTGTTTCTAAGTTTAGTTCTCTTGATACAAAAGTTTTGACAGCAACATTCTACCAGAAGAAATCATAAACACTGCTGGAACAGGTGAAGAAGACTTAAAGAGGAAACTCCTCAAGGATATCTAAAAGGACCCCAATGGAAATTAGTCACTGACTTTTTTTGGGTTATTCTAGGTAATTTACACTATGTATGATAAATGCTAAGACGTTGTGTAGTTTTAAAAATAGGTTAGATAAATATACGAGTGGGTGTGGGTGGGTGTGAGTTTGGACCTGACTAGCTTGTACTACCAGGTCAGTTGCCGTACTAATTCCTTAAGTGGTAATGACCTGACTACCTTTAGACGGTAGCTCCAGGTGGTCGGCTAGATAATTATATGAGTGGGTGCGGTTGGGTGTGAGTTGGTCCTGACTGGCTTGTGCTACTAGGTCAGATGCAGTGCTCCTTCCTTAAGTGAATGTAACCTGACCTGGCTGGGTCGGGGCATTGGCTTAAGCCTGTTGGAGACTTGGACCTGCCTCGCATGGGCCAGTAGGCCTGCTGCAGTGTTCCTTCTTTATTATGTTCTTAAATCAGAGCCAGGTTGATTAGCAATTGGCTTGAAGAACTCATAAAGTTCTCTTGAAGACAGCCGGGGGTCTGTTGGTAATCCTCCTTATGTATGTGTACTCATGAACTTTTGCTTTTCTTTATGGGCATTTTGCACCATATACCGAGTCTCTTGCTTTCATAAGGAGAGATTTTTGTATGCAGATCTGGGACAACTAGAATTTTCCAAGTGTAAATTATCATGAATTGTTTCTCACCTGCATTCCAATGAGTACATGTCACGGGACTTCAAACATTACCAGTAATTTAGGTGTTTGACTGAATTTATAAGTGCAGTGAGCTTGACCAGCATCATCGTCAAGTGCTAATCCAACAATGATGTGATGGATACATGAACCAGCAGGCTGCCAAAAGAAAGTCTGGTTGACTGACCACCCTCCACCAAAGGTGATGGACTAATCATGTTAAAACTACTTATACTATCTTCTGCATTAGACTGAAAAGCCTGTTGTAAAGGTGAAGTGTTTCAGCAATAAAGATACTCAAGTGTTGCAAGAGTGTCTTATTCACCCACCAGACTATAACCAAACAAGCCTGACCCAATGCCAAGCTGTGAGAATAGGAAAACTCTTGAAACCAGCCAAAGGTACAATATATCAAAGGTGTTAATGTTAAAAAAATGTACCTTAACCCTTCAATGTTTCATCACAGAAATACTGTACTTCTAACATATTACAGACTGGCCATTTCTGAGATTTTTTTTACTTCTATAACTTTTGCTCTTCCTGTCATAGTTTTTTATGAATATTTTAAAATGAGTCTAAACAGTCATTATTCCAACAAATGGGCAATTGGGAACCACCTGTTCCCAAGTCTGGAACTACACAACTTCAAATTTCATTTCCTCTCTGCTTTGTAAGGAGCTAGAACTCTCTGATTGGTTACTTGAGGATGACAATGAGTTATTTCCCCTATTGGTTAAGACACAATTTCAAAACTTCCATGTGTCCAGATTGGGCTCTGGAACCTTTCCAGACAACAGTACATCAGTTTTCAGTTTTTTTAATAGCTACAGAACCTAATTTTTTAAATAATATATGTGAGAACAGAAAAGTATGATTTCCCACATAATTAGCAAGGAAGCTGATACTACATATATCTTTATTAAAAATGTTTTTATCAGCCATATTATATTTGTATAGTATAGTCATGCTTAAGCAATGAAAACATTAAGAAAACTGACATATAATGTGTTTACTAATGCTGCTGTAGCCTAACTAAAAAAAAGATGTTTTTAAAACATCATTTTTGTTTAAAATGCAAAGACTGTCAGGTGGCAATAATAATAATAATAATAATAAAATACAATAAACTAAATAATAAAATACAATAATAATAAAATACAATAATAATAAAATACAAAATATAATTAATAATAATAATAATAACAATAATACAATAATAAAATTATATAATTATATAATAAATATAATTAGTATAATAATTTATTATTAATCTTTATTTCTACAATTACATGATACAAGTACTACACACTAGCTCACATTGACATACTATATAGAAAGCTCCTGGTTATACCGAGAATTTCTGGTAACTTAGATTAATTCTGTCCCCAGGATGCCACCCACAACAGTCTAACACCCAGGTACCTACTTACTGCTAGGTGAACAGTAATAGCAGGTGTCAGATGACTAATTCCCAGGTACCTACTTATTGCTATATGACCAGGGGCACCAGGTGTAAGGTAACTAACACCCAGGTACCTACTTACTGCTGTGACCATGGGCAGCAGGTATAAGGTAACTAGCAACCAGGTACACGTACCTACTTACTGCTAGGTGACCAGGGGCAGCAGGTGTAATGTAACTAACAACCGGGTACCTACTTACTGCTAGGTGGCCAAGAGCAGCAGGTGTAAGGTAACTAGCAACCAGGTACCTACTTACTGCTAGGTGAACAGGGACATCAGGTGTAAGGTAACTAACAACCAGGTACCTACTTACTGCTAGGTGAACAGGGACAGCAGGTCTAAGGAAACAGCCCATTTCCAACAGTGCCGGGGATCGATCCCGGACCCTCAGTGTGAGCTGGGACCGCTACCAACCAAACCACGAACACTTTCCATCACGCAAAATCAACGTAGAGAGCAGAAAATATCATTTCATCCAATGATAGACGAAGTAAAGTAAAAAACAAAACAAACAAACAACAGTGGCTAGTTTTGATGACCTAATTCCCGTGTTCCTCAAACACACTACTGTCTGCTCACTCTCCTACTGCTTCACATGGACCAGTAATATATCACAGCTGCTGATCACACCAGTCACTACACTCAGGACATGAATGCTTGGTTAATAGGGTGGGGGGTTAAAGCCTATCGACTACACCAGTCACTAAGCGTGTAAGTAACCTCTTTCCACCACCAGGCAACAACACTAATACCCCCCAAAATAAGGATTACTTTAATTCCTATATTAGGGATTAAAGCAAACTCTCGGCATAAATACACCCAGAGAAATACACGCTTCTGTGTATATATCCTGTGACACAAGGATTATTCACCAGCTCAAAATATCTTGTGGAGTCTTTGTTGACAGTGAGGCTCCCCCAGTCCCTCTACCATTATTGTATGTTTCTAAATAGGTGTTTATTTAATTTTAATATATAAATAAGTTTTTACAATAATCTTGAAGGTACAGAAGTGTTACAAGCATGCACACACACATATATATAGAACAGTGTGTAATTTAATCTAGGCTAACCCAAATATCTCAAATAAACTCCGTCAATTTGAATATGAAGAAACTCTTTTTATGCAAAAACCAGGATTATCTAGTATTATTTTACCTTAATTAATATCTAAAAAAAATTCGGGAAGACATTACAATGCTAAAAAAAAAAAATTCTCATTTAGAAATGCACGTGGCTAGTTTGTAGAAGAAAACGATATTACTAGATAGGATAAACACTTATAAATGCATTTTGTTTTTTATTATTTTGGGGTATTTATTATATATATGTATATATTGGGCCATACAGCGCCTGAGAAATAGAAGGGAACCATGCTTATCGCAATGATGTAGAGAGAAGCTCCAGTTCTTTGGATCAAGAGCCCTTCACAAGTGTCAAGGACCCCTCCTTACTATTTTTATGTTATGTGAATGACATTCCTATCATTGTCAAATGTAAGCTTCTGTTGTAAGATACGATAAGATTTGTTCGGATTTTTAACCCAGAGGGTTAACCCCCCAGGATAACCCAAGAAAGTCAGTGCGCCATCGAGGACTGTCTGTCTTATTTCCATTGGGGTCCTTCAATCTTGTCCCCAGGTTGCGACCCACACCAGTCAGCTAACACCCAGGCACCTACTTCCTGCTAGGCGAACAGGGACAGCAGGTATAAGGAAACATACCCAACGCTTCCACCCGGCCGGGGATTGAACCACGCGAGAGCGTTGGCTACCGACTACTGCTCTGCTAGTCTGGCCAAGCTGATGTACTATCACTAAAGCTGAGTCCTGCAGCAAATGGTTAGTTGACGACAAACTATCGCTACATCTCGGGAAAACAGAAGCCATAATCTTTGGCACAAAAGTAAACTGAAAAGGGTAAGTACTTTTCATGTCCAGTGTAATGGGAAACACATCACTTCAGTATCTTTAGTGAAATATCTGGCAATTTACTTTGACCCAAGCATGTCAGGAGAATTGATAGGGAACAATGTAGTAAAAAAAAGCGAATGCCAAGTTAAAGTTCCTCTATAGACAGGCACAGTGCAGTGGCGTCGTAAGGGGGAAGGCGCCCCGGGTGACACCATTTAGGGGGGTGACACCACAGAGCCTCTAAAGAAGGTGACACTAATGCACAAAACATTGCTGCACCAACATAAGAGAAGAATCTTTCGTTTCTATATAGCCTATTATATGATTACAGAGTACAAATAGGCCTATGTAGGGAAAATAATTGATTTTGATGATGTGAAAGATGATTTTGCAGGATTGAAGGCGAGGAAATGTAAGATCAGATTCATTGAGATGTTACCTGTACTCAAGGTCACTGAGATGTTACCTGTACTCAAGGTCACTGAGATGTTACCTGTACTCAAGGTCACTGAGATGTTACCTGTACTCAAGGTCACTGAGATGTTACCTGTACTCAAGGTCAAATCGGAACTATTGTTTCTCTAATATTGCAATGTTTTTCTTTATTTTTCAAGTTTTTTTGCATTGTTAAAGGTGAATAAATGTAGGATGTGTTGCCTGTACTTAAAGTGGTATTTGAGTTTGTTTCTTCAATATTACTACGATTATTTATTTTATCTTAATAAAGTTGAGAAGTATTCTCCCGTTCGATTTATGGCCCTTAAACGTTCTCATTGCTAAACATTAGTCACTGGTCATGCAGTAGTGACGTCACTGGTCATGCAGTAGTGACGTCACTGGTCATGCAGTAGTGACGTCACTGGTCATGCAGTAGTGACGAAACTGGAGTTTACTCCCCCCTATCCCCCCGCCCTTGGATTTCATGGGGGTGACACCAAAGATGCCGCCCCGGGTGACACCAACCCTAGCAACGCCACTGGCACAGTGTCTGTGTACCTAACATAAGGTGGGACCAAGTCAACCAGGTCCTAAATGATATAAAATGGGAAGATATCCTAAGCAACGCGGATCCAAACCTATGTCTAGAAAAAATTGACACTGGCACTCGAGGTATGCTCAAAGCATATTCCTTTAAGGAAAAGGAAGAGAAGATGTAAACTAAAAAGAGAAAGGCACTTCCTATACAGGCGAAGGAGAAAAACTAATGTCAAAGACCTGGGAGTGATCATGTCAGAGGAGCTCACCTTCAAGGACCATAACACTGTAGCAATACAATCTGCTAGAAAAATGACAGGATGGGTAATGAGAACCTTCAAAACCAGGGATGCCCATCCCATGATGACACTCTTCAGGTCGCTTGTTCTATCTAGCTGCACACTAACTGCACCTTTCAAGGCAGGTGAAATTGCTGACCTAGAAAATATGCAGAGAACCTTCACCGCACGCATAACTGCGATAAACCACCTCAATTACTGGGAACGCTTGAAGTTCCTAAACCTGTACTCCCTAGAACGCAGGCGGGAGAGATACATTATTATATACACTTGGAAAATCCTAGAGGGATTAGTACCAAACTTGCACACGAGAGTCACTCCCTACGAAAGCAAAAGACTCGGCAGACGATGCAACATCTCCCCAATGAAAAGCAGGGGTGCCACTAGCACGTTGAAAGACAACACAATAAGTGTCAGGGGCCCAAGACTGTTCAACTGCCTCCCAGCGTACATAAGGGGGATTACCAATAGACCCCTGGCTGTCTTCAAGCAGGCACTGGACAGGTACCTAAAGTCGGTACCTGACCAGCCGGGCTGTGGTTCGTACGTCGGACTGCGTGCGGCCAGCAGTAACAGCCTGGTTGATCAGGCTCTGATCCACCATGAGGCCTGGTCACAGACCGGGCCGCGGGGGCGTTGACCCCCGGAACTCTCTTTAGGTAAACTCCAGGTATCTGTAATACGAAGGGAGGCACTGGTCAGAGAAATAGCAAACATCGAACTTAAACTTAAGGAATCTTACAGGAGTCAAGAAACGCGGGAAGAACTAAAAGCCATAAATGAAAATGAAAGAAGCCCAAAATATTTCTTATGCCAACATCCAGCATTGGGCCCCTACTTAGACGAAATGGGTCCTACACAGATGACAGCGAGGAAATGAGTGAGCTACTCAAGTCCCAATATGACTCGGTTTATAGTGAGCCGCTAACCAGACTGAGAGTCGAAGACCTAAATGAGTGTTTATGAGCAAGACAGAATTTGGTAGATTCAAACCTATCTGATATTATCCTGACGCCAAATGACTTCGAAAAGGCGATAAATGACATGCAAATGCACTCTGTCCCAGGCCTAGACTCAGGGAACTCCGTGTTCATCAAGAACTGGAAGAAACCCCTATCATATGCTTTTAACATCCTATGGAGAGGGAGCATGGACACAATGGTCGTCCCACAGCCTGGCCTATTCCCGGCCGGGTAGAAACGTTGGGTATGTTTCCTTACACCTGCTGCCCCTGTTCACCTATCAGTAAGTAGGTACTTGGGTGTTAGCCGACTGTTGTGGGTCGCATTCTGGGAGGTGGTAGTATATCTTAGATAGTGCTGGGGCTTTGAAATGAGCTGATGCAGGATAGCAGCTCTTAGCCTGTGAAACTGAGTAAAAAAAAAAAAATAGAACCCAGATATATTTTCACCAAGCTGGATTACTAGGTAAGACTCGTCTTTCCATCTCTCGCAGGAAGGCTACAACCTGTACTGGGGAACAATATCAAGACCAGTTGCGGGATTTATGACACGGCCATAAAAGTTCATTTGAAGTCCTTAGTTAGTCACTATGATGGAAAGAAGCACAAAGAAAACATGATTGCTGCCTGTAGCAAAAATCGGACTTCTGTCATTGATTCATTGCTCCTTGTAATACAAGACCCTACATAAATAGCTGAACTTAAAATAGCAGTGTATTTTTTTTTCTGAGTGCTCGTGTACACTCAGTTCATCACTTAGATTAAGTGCTACTTAAGTTAGATAAAAAAAATAATCGGCTTTCCGAAAATTCAAAATGCCCTGAAAAATTGCGTTCGATGACAAAAAAATGCGACTGATGCATATTATGCTAAAAATTTTGAGGAAATCTATAGAAGGACAGCATTATGGTGCTTAGCTCTGAGTGTGGAGAACTTTAATGCTACCATAAGAAGAATGGTCAGCATGTTTTATAGTCTGGTTCCATTTCCAGACTGCACGACAACACTCTGTGTCACGCAACTGAGAAAGTGTATGTACGAGGATAGTAAGAACATAGAGAAGTTGATGGGGCTAGGATATGACAGAGCGAACTGAATTATAGATCACAACCATTGTTTTGTGGTTCTACTGGTGCAAAGTGAACAACATGACGGTGTTTAGAGGCGCAAGTGTGTCGTGGTACACACAGTAAAATGAAGCCTGTATTAAGACAACGTTTCATATACACGAGGCTTGATAAATCCTCATGTGGGTGACCTTCGAGCAAATACGTGTGTTTTTACCATGTTTAGATGTGTCAAGCATTAACTGCGTTTAGCTGTCAGTAAAGCTTGGGAATCACTGCTTACAGTGATAAACTAAGAGCACAAACTCTTTATTAGGTTCTTCAATAAAACATCTTCCAAGCAGAACAGCAGTGAAATTTCCAGGAACGACTGAAGCCTGATGGTTAGTTCGTGTGGAAATCAATAATGTATTTTTTTTTTATCAGTGGGAAGCTTTCAGCTTTATTTTTTAATGAATAGGAAGCTTTCAGTTTTATTTTTTGATCAGTGGAAAACTTTCAGCTTTATTTTGAGATGGCTGTATCAAATGAGCGTTGCTACAGTACTGACCTGCTGTGTGATGCACACGAAGATTCCCAACATAAACTGTATATATATATATATATATATATATATATATATATCAGACAAGTGTTAAAGGAAATGTCAGAGTAAATCAAGTACCCGGGTCGAGAATGTTGACATAAAAAAACTCACACAAGATCTGCTCAACACAGTGTATTGTGATAGATGAGACACTTGTACAACATTTGGGTATCTTTATTCTGGAAACGTTTCGCCAGCCAGTGGCTTCTTCAGTACAATACAGAGAAGAAAGGTGGAAGATGAAGAGGAATTTGAGGTAATCAGTCCCTATGCCTGGAGTCGATGTGTTCAGTCCATTAATCTTGATAAAAGTACAGCATATGAGCGGAGAAGGGGTTTATATACTGTAGACAGATGAGGTGAAGCAGTGGTAGGCGGCGTCACCAGAGGAAAAATCCACTGTTGGAAGAAGGTCATGTGTATAGGTTTAAGCAAGCTTTGAAGAATTCCTTGCATCAAGATCTCAAGATGTTGCTCTCCTAAGATCATGCCTAAACCTATACCTGGAGTATACCCTAGAGGGCTTCGGGGGTCAACGCCCCCGCGGCCCGGTCTGTGACCAGGCCTCATGGTGGATCAGGGCCTGATTAACCAGGCTGTTACTGTTGGCCGCACGTAAACCGACGTACGAACCACAGCCCGGCTGGTCAGGTGCTGAGTTTAGGTGCCTGTCCAAAGCCTTCTTGAAGACAGCCAAGGGTTTATTGGTAATCCCCCTAATGTATGCTGAGAGGCAGTTGAACAGTCTTGGGCCCCTGACACTTATTGTGTTGTCTCTTAGCGTACTCGTGACGCCCCTGCTTTTCACTGGGGGAATGTTGCATCTCCTGCCGAGTCTTTTGCTTTCATAGGGAGTGATTTTCGTGTGCAAATTTGGTACTAATCCTTCTAGGATTTTCCAAGTAAATATTATCATGTATCTCTCCCGCCTGAGTTCCAGGGAATACAGGTCGAGGAACTTCAACTGTTCCCATCGCAGTTATGTGTGCTGTGAAGGTTCTCTGTACATTTCGTAGGTCAACAATTTCACCTGCCTTGAAAGGTGATGTTAGTGTGCAGCAATATTCCAGCCTAGATCTAACAAGCGACCTGAAGAGTGTCATCATGAGCTTGGCATCTCTAGTTTTGAAGGTTCTCATTATCCATCCTGTCATTTTTCTAGCAGATGCCAATGATACAATGTTGTGAACTTTGAAAGTGAGATCCTCTGACATTATCACTCCCAGGTCCTTTACATTGGTTTTTCGCCCAATTGTGTGGTTGGAATTTGTTTTATACTCCGATATAGTTTTAATTTCCTCACGTTTTCCATATCAGAGTAATTGAAATTTCTCATCATTGAACTTCATGTTGTTTTCTGCAGCTCATTTAAAGATTTGGTTGATGTCTGCCTGGAGTCTTGCAGTGTCTTTAATGGAGGACACTCATGCAAATTCGGGTGTCATCTGCAAAGGAAGACACGGTGCTGTGGCTTACATCCCTGTCTATGCCAGATATGAGGATGAGGAACAAGATGGGGGCGAATACTGTGCCTTGTGGAACAGAGCTTTTCACAGTAGCCGCCTCAGACTTTACTCTGTTTACTACTACTCGTTATGTTCTCTTTGTTAGGAAATTATTGATCCATCTACCAACTTTTCCTGTTATTCCTTTATCACGTATTTTGTGTGTTATTACACCATGGTCACACTTGTCAAAGGCTTTTGCAAAGTCTGTGTATATAACATCTGCATTTTGTTTGTCTTCTAGAACATCCAGGACCTTGTCATAGTGGTCCAGTAGTTGGGACATGCAGGAGCGACCTGCTCTAAACCCATGTTGCCCTGGGTTGTGTAACTGATGGGTATCTAGATGAGTGGCGATTAAGATCGACATTCACCTAGATATCCATCAGTTACACAACCCAGAGCAACATGGGTTTAGAGCAGGTCGCTCCTGCCTGTCCCAACTACTGGACCACTATGACAAGTTCCTGGATGTTCTAGAAGACAAACAAAATGCAGATGTAGTATACACAGACTTTGCAAAAGCGTTTGACAAGTGTGACCATGGTGTAATAGCACACTAGTGGATATTTCCACTACTGGCACTGCTGGCACTGCTGGCACTGCTTGCACTGCCTACGACTGTTTAACCTCACCTGTCTGCAGTATATAAACCCGTAATGTAGATGAATGGTTCAGAGAACCGACAAGTTGACAAATTACACACGTGTGCAACAGTATAAACCCACTAAAAATTTTCTTACATCATAATTATTATTGTGTGGAGAGCAAAAGACTTGTATTACATTATTTAACCTCAACCAAAAATCCATTTGGCATTGCTTCATCAATGGGAAGTGACCAGACTACTTTTTATCTTTGTCATTATTTGTCCTCTAACACAAAAGTGTTACCAACTGAAATTTTTTAATTTTTATTTATTATTATTTTTTTTTTACCGATTTGGTGTGTTTGTGTCCACTGCTGAGTTGTAGGATTGTAGGTGTTATCCTACGTCAGCTCATTTCGAAACCCAGCCCTATCTGAGGCCTACTACCACCCCCCAGGATGCCACCCACAACAGTCAACTAACACCTAGGTACGTACCTACTGCTAGGTGAACAGGGGAAGCAGGTGTAAGGAAATATGCCCAACGTTTCCACCAGTGCCCGAGGATCGAGCCAAGGACACTTGGTATGTGAGCTGAGTGCGTTGCCAACCGGGAAGGGAGTCAAAGAAGATGAAAACCTGTGAGGGTAATGTCGATGCGCCATACGACTTATGTCGCTTAAGGGCAATGATGTCACCTGGGTATCTGAAGACATCAATGACCTGGTAGGACATGAGAAGTATACACAAATAACCCGCACATAGGTGTCTTTCTGTTAGCTGGATTTCTGTTAGTGGGTTGGATTTGTGAAGGACCTGCCTAGTATGGGCCAACAGGCCTACTGCAGTGTTCCTTCTTTCTTATGTTCTTATGTGCGGGTTATTTGTGTATTGTTCCAGTCAAGGTATTGTGCTTTTTATTGCTAAAGGTTGCTAAAAACCTTTAAGGCCATAATCTCAAAAGTGCCTTGTATGCTACTGAATTAACTTATTGCGGAGGCGACGTATTTCAGTAATCAGTATGTTCATTTTTTTATGTATGTGTCTTATTGTTTATCTCGTCGGTATTACATTTCTTCACTAATATGATGGATAATATGCTCATTTGTTTTCAGGATTCCTCGTGGTCTTTATATCAAGAGCCTTTCACCAGCATTAAGGAACCTCATGGAAATAAATGGTATAAAATACCGACACAATGGAAAAATAAACACATAAGCAGTATAATGTGATCCTTTATTGACAACGTTTCGCCCACGCAGTGGGCTTTATCGAGTCACAGACAGATCTACCTGGAAAATGAGCAACATGGAGATATATATAGGGTACAGTCAGGTGGAGAATGCTGGGTCAGGTGGAGAAAGCTGCATGTGACAGTCTTAAAGGTAGTGTGATAGTTAAAAACATTGTGTGACTTAAAGGACCTGCAGTGTACCATTCTTGAATTCTAGGTGGGATAGCGTTGAAGAAGTTTCTTGGCAATAGGTTCAGCTATGTTGTAGAAGCCGTTGTTCTGGTTGAAGTTGTTGGATATACAGATGAGTGATGATTCTAGGATTCTTCGGTATTGCGTGTTGTCTTCTCTGGCGATGAGTCTTGCGTTTCTGTAGTTGATTAAATGGTTGTGTAAATTTCGGTGTTGAACACAGAATCTGCAGCAGTGAATTCCTTGAAGAAGAATGCTCCCTCATTGAACAAGTTTTTTCCAAACTTCACTATCCTCGTCACTTCATTAGAGACTGCAGACGACGGGCATTAAACATCTACAACACACCCAGAGAAGACACTGCTGAGAAGAGATACATAGTCCTTCCCACCAACTCCATTTCCAAACAAGTTTCCAACATTTTTTCTAAGACCTCATTCCGAGTATCCACCTCCACATCCACCACCATCAAGGACATTACCAGTAACAGACAGGAAAAGCTTCAATCCACAGCAGGGGTATACACAATCCCTTGTAATGGCTGCAGCAAATTATACGTTGGCGAAACATCCAGAGACCTACAAACACGCATTTCAGAACACCAGTACGCAGGCAGATCTGACGACTCAAGAAATGCCTGTGTTCAACACCGAAATTTACACAACCATTTAATCAACTACAGAAACGCAAGACTCATCGCCAGATAAGACAACACGCAATACCGAAGAATCCTAGAATCATCACTCATCTGTATATCCAACAACTTCAACCAGAACAACGGCTTCTACAACATAGCTGAACCTATTGCCAAGAAACTTCTTCAACGCTATCCCACCTAGAACTCAAGAATGGTACACTGCAGGTCCTTTAAGTCACACAATGTTTTTAACTATCACACTACTTTTAAGACTGTCACATGCAGCTTTCTCCACCTGACCCAGCATTCTCCACCTGACTGTACCCTATATATATCTCCATGTTGCTCATTTTCCAGGTAGATCTGTCTGTGACTCGATAAAGCCCACTGCGTGGGCGAAACGTTGTAAATAAAGGATCACATTATACTGCTTATGTGTTTATTTTTCCATTAAGGAACCTCCCTTGAGGGGTAGACGAACCGGAAGCATACACATTACATCATACACACTACAATATCATACACAACACAACACATCATACAAATTACATCATACACACTACAGCATCATACACATTACATCATACACATTACATCATCATACACATTACATCATCATACACATCACAACACATCATACATATCACAGCAGAACACAGCATCTCCAGGACTCGCTGATGACTCTTAAAAATAAAAAATAGCGGGAAGACTTTTTCTCCTCTGATAACCAGACTGTAATGTTATGCATGATGCTCTCTCTCTCTCTCTCTCTCTCTCTCTCTCTCTCTCTCTCTCTCTCTCTCTCTCTCTCTCTCTCTCTCTCTCGCTCTCTCTCTCTCTCTCGCTCTTCCTCAAGATGTCTTCTGGGAAGAGCTGGATGCCGCAGTCCTTCCTCAGGTATTTTGTTTAATTTCGTTATTTATTCTTCCCTCACCACATGTATGGTTTAGTCTTACAGTTGCTTTCACATGTATGGTTTAGTCTTACAGTTGCTTTCACATGTATGGTTTAGTCTTACAGTTGCTTTCACATGTATGGTTTAGTCTTACAGTTGCTTTTGGGAGATTCTGAAGAGAAGTTGCAAAGGCTGGCGGCCGAATTTAGAAGGGAATGTAAAAGAGGGAAATAAAAAGTGAATATATGAAAGAGCAACGAACGAACAGGTAATGGAATATTGGATAACAGACTGGAAGGAGAAGTGAATGTGTTCAGATATTTGGGAGTGAACTTGTCGTCAGCTGGGTCAGTGAAAGATGAGGTTACTCATAGAATTGAAGAGGGAAGGAAAGGTGAATGGTGCACTGAGGCAACTGCGGAGACAAAAAAACTATCCGTGGAAGTAAAAAGGGGAATGTACCATAACACCGTAGCAATCGCATCTGCTAGAAAAATGACAGGATGGATAATGAGAACCTTCAAAACCAGGGATACCAAGTGTCAGGGCCCCAAGACTGTTCAACTGCCTCCCAGCATACATCAGGGGGATTACCAACAAACCTCTGGCTGTCTTCAAGCAGGCACTGGACAGGCACCTAAAGTCGGTACCTGACCAGCCAGGCTGTGGTTCGTACGTTGGACTGCGTGCGGCCAGCAGTAACAGCCTGGTTGATCAGGCTCTGATCCAACATGAGGCCTGGTCACAGACCGGGCCGCAGGGGCGTTGACCCCTGGAACTCTCTCCAGGTATACTCCAGGTATAGTGGCGCCAACACTCTTATGTGGGTGTGAAGCATGGGTTTTTAACGTTGCAGAGAGAAGGAGGCTGGAGGTAGTAGAGACATCATGTCTGAATATTATGCAGTAAATTCGTAGTTTGGAGATTAGAAAGAGACATGGGGTTGCTAAAAGTATTATCCAGAGAACTGAAGAAGGGTTGTTGAGGTGGTTTGGATATTTTAAGAGGTTTGGAGCAAAATAGGATGAGTTGGAGGTCGTATAATTCTGTACTGGAGGGAAGGCGGGGCAGGGGTCATCATAGGAAAGGTTTGAGGGTGTGGGGTAAAGGAGATTTTGTATGTGAGAGGCTTGGACATCTAACAGGCATGTGAGTGTGTTAGACATAAGTGAGTGGAGGCAAGTGGTTTTTATGACTTGAGGTGCTGTTGGAGTGTGAGCGAGGTAATATTTATGAAAGGATTCAGAGGAACCGGTTAGCCAGACTTAACTCCTGGGCATGGGGTATTATTTGCAGTTTGGAGGGACATCTGAAAATAGTATCAGTGCACCTCTGGCAAGACAGTAATAGAGTGAGTGATGGTGAAAGTGTTTCTTCTTCTTCGGGTCATCCTGCCTCTGTGGGAGACGGCCGGTGTGTTAAAAATTATTATTATTATTATTATTATTATTATTATTATTATTATTATTATTATTATTAGTGTGATTATTATTATGTATTATTATTATTATATTATTATTAATGTTTGCAGTATTAGTAATTTAGTTTATTAAGTAAAATCTTTAGTATCACGTGACTCGTGGTAAGACTATGAGTAGTGATGTGTATAGTGTTACTGTATTCGGTCACTGCTCTGTGGATACGTGTCGTGTTAATTACGTGGCTCAGTGGTACAGTGTGGAAGTGTGAGTACCGTAGCTCAGTGGTACAGTGTGGAGTGTGAGTACCGTGGCTCAGTGGTACAGTGTGGAGTGTGAGTACCGTGGCTCAGTGGTACAGTGTGGAGTGTGAGTACCGTGCTCAGTGGTACAGTGTGAGTTGAGTACCGTGGCTCAGTGGTACAGTGTGGAGTGTGAGTACCGTGGCTCAGTGGTACAGTGTGGAGTGTGAGTACCGTGGCTCAGTGGTACAGTGTGGAGTGTGAGTACCGTGGCTCAGTGGTACAGTGTGGAGTGTGAGCACCGTGGCTCAGTGGTACAGTGTGGAGTGTGAGTACCGTGGCTCAGTGGTACAGTGTGGAGTGTGAGTACCGTGGCTCAGTGGTACAGTGTGGAGTGTGAGTACCGTGACTCAGTGGTACAGTGTGTAGTGTGAGTACCGTGGCTCAGTGGTACAGTGTGGAGTGTGAGTACCGTGGCTCAGTGGTACAGTGTGGAGTGTGAGTACCGTGACTCAGTGGTACAGTGTGGAGTGTGAGTACCGTGGCTCAGTGGTACAGTGTGGAGTGTGAGTACCGTGGCTCAGTGGTACAGTGTGGAGTGTGAGTACCGTGGCTCAGTGGTACAGTGTGGAGTGTGAGCACCGTGGCTCAGTGGTACAGTGTGGAGTGTGAGCACCGTGACTCAGTGGTACAGTGTAGAGTGTGAGTACCGTGGCTCAGTGGTACAATGTGTGAGTGTGAGTACCGTGGCTCAGTGGTACAGTGTGAGTGTGAGTACCGTGGCTCAGTGGTACAGTGTGGAGTGTGAGTACCGTGGCTCAGTGGTACAGTGTGGAATGTGAGTACCGTGACTCAGTGGTACAGTGTGGATGTGAGTACCGTGGCTCAGTGGTACAGTGTGGAGTGTGAGTACCGTGACTCAGTGGTACAGTGTGGAGTGTGAGTACCGTGGCTCAGTGGTACAGTGTGGAGTGTGAGTACCGTGGCTCAGTGGTACAGTGTGGAGTGTGAGTACCGTGACTCAGTGGTACAGTGTGGAGTGTGAGTACCGTGACTCAGTGGTACAGTGTGGAGTGTGAGTACCGTGGCTCAGTGGTACAGTGTGGAATGTGAGTACCGTGACTCAGTGGTACAGTGTGGAATGTGAGTACCGTGGCTCAGTGGTACAGTGTGGAATGTGAGTACACTGACTCAGTGGTACAGTGTGGAGTGTGAGTACCGTGGCTCAGTGGTACAGTGTGGAGTGTGAGTACCGTGGCTCAGTGGTACAGTGTGGATGTGAGTACCGTGGCTCAGTGGTACAGTGTGGATGTGAGTACCGTGGCTCAGTGGTACAGTGTGGAATGTGAGTACCGTGACTCAGTGGTACAGTGTGGATGTGAGTACCGTGGCTCAGTGGTACAGTGTGGAGTGTGAGTACCGTGGCTCAGTGGTACAGTGTGGAGTGTGAGTACCGTGGCTCAGTGGTGCAGTGTGGAGTGTGAGTACCGTGGCTCAGTGGTACAGTGTGGAGTGTGAGTACCGTGACTCAGTGGTACAGTGTGGAGTGTGAGTACCGTGGCTCAGTGGTACAGTGTGGAGTGTAAGTACCGTGGCTCAGTGGTACAGTGTGGAGTGTGAGTACCGTGACTCAGTGGTACAGTGTGGAGTGTGAATACCGTGGCTCAGTGGTACAGTGTGGAGTGTAAGTACCGTGGCTCAGTGGTACAGTGTGGAGTGTGAGTACCGTGACTCAGTGGTACAGTTTGGAGTGTGAATACCGTGACTCAGTGGTACAGTGTGGAGTGTGAGTACCGTGACTCAGTGGTACAGTGTGGAGTGTGAGTACCGTGACTCAGTGGTACAGTGTGGTGTGCGCTGCATGCCAGGACCACGTTTCAAGTCCCTCATCCCCCTCGCCACTCTGCCATCTTCCCCGCCACTTCCATCCTCCCGCCACTCTGCCATCCTCCCCGCCACTCTGCCATCCTCCCCGCCACTCTGCCATCCTCCCCGCCACTCTGCCCTCCTCCCCGCCTGCCATCCTCCGCCACTCTGCCATCCTCCCCGCCACTCTGCCATCCTCCCCGCCACTCTGCCATCCTCCCCGCCACTCTGCCATCCTCCCCGCCACTCTTCCATCATCCCCGCTACTGCCATCCTCCCGCCACTCTGCCATCCTCCCCGTCACTCTGCTATCCTCCCGCCACTCTGCCATCCCCCCGCCACTCTGCCATCCTCCCGCCACTCTGCCATCCTCCCGCCACTCTGCCATCCTCCCGCCACTCTGCCATCCTCCCGCCACTCTGCCATCCTCCCGCTACTGCCATCCTCCCGCCACTCTGCCATCCTCCCGCTACTCTGCCATCCTCCGCCACTCTGCCATCCTCCCCGCCACTCTGCCATCCTCCCGCGCACTCTGCCATCCTCCCGCCACTCTGATATCCTCCCGAAACTCTGTCATCCTCCCGCCACTCTGCCATCCTCCCCGCCACTCTGCCATCCTCCCCGCCACTCTGCCATCCTCCCCGCCACTCTGCCACCCTCCCCGCTACTGCCATCCTCCCGCCACTCTGATATCCTCCCCGCCACTCTGCCATCCTCCCCGCCACTCTGCCACCCTCCCCGCTACTGCCATCCTCCCGCCACTCTGCCATCCTCCCCGCCACCCTGCCATCCTCCCCGCCACTCTGCCACACTCCCCACCACCACAACTCTCCCCACCGGTATTCCCTCCATCACTCTTCCCCGTGTTGAGGGGGGTTTGGGTTTGGGGTAGGGGTGGGGGTGTTAGGGAGGGGGTGTACATTGTCTCCTCCCCAGTGTTTGCATGGCAGGGTAAGGGAGAGGACGTCCCTCAGGGAGCACTTACTCGCTTCCTCAGGGAGTCATGCAACACGCTCCAAATGTTACCCTCAATCTCTTCCTTCCCTTCTCTCTTCTTCCCTCTCTTCCTTCCCTTCTCTCTCCTTCCCTCTCTTCCTTCCCTTCTCCCTCCCTCTCTTCCTTCCCTTCTCTCTCTTCCTCTCTTCCTTCCCTTCTCTCTCCTTCCCTCTCTTCCTTCCCTTCTCCCTCCCTCTATTCCTTCCCTTCTCCCTCCCTCTCTTCCTTCCCTTCTCTCTCCTTCCCTCTCTTCCTTCCCTTCTCTCTCCTTCCTTCTCTTCCTTTCTCTCTCCGTCCCTCTCTTCCTTCCCTTCTCCTCCCTCTCTTCCTTTCCTTCTCCCTCCCTCTCTTCCTTCCCTTCTCCCTCCTGCCTCCTTTCCTTTCTCCCTCCTCCCTCCCTCCTCAATCTCTTCTTTCCTTCTCCCTCTCAATCTGTTCCTTCCCTTCTCCTCCCTCTCTTCCTTCCTTCTCCTCCTCTCTTCCTTCCTTCTCTCTCCTTCCCTCTCTTCCTTCCTTCTCCCTCCCTCTATTCCTTCCCTTCTCCCTCCCTCTCTTCCTTCCTTCTCTCTTCTTCCCTCTCTTCCTTCCTTCTCTCTCCTTCCCTCTCTTCCTTCCTTCTCTCTCCTTCCTTCTCTTCCTTCTCTCTCCTCCCTCTCTTCCTTCCCTTCTCTCCCTCTCTTCCTTCCCTTCTCCCTCCCTCTCTTCCTTCCCTTCTCCCTCCCTCCCTCCCTTCCTTTCTCCCTCCCTCCCTCAATCTCTTCTTTCCCTTCTCCCTCCCTCTCTCAATCTGTTCCTTCCCTTCTTCCTCCCTCTCTTCCTTCCTTCTCCCTCCCTCTCTTCCTTCCTTCTTCCTCCTCTCTTCCTTCCCTTCTCTCTTCTTCCCTCTCTTCCTTCCTTCTCTCTCCTTCCCTCTCTTCCTTCCCTTCTCTCTCCTTCCTTCTCTTCCTTTCTCTCTCTCCTCTCTTCCTTCCCTTCTCCCTCCTCTCTTCCTTTCCTTCTCCTCCCTCTCTTCCTTCCTTCTCCTCCCTCCCTCCTTTCCTTTCTCCCTCCCTCCCTCCCTCCCTCAATCTCTTCTTTCCCTTCTCCTCCCTCTCTCAATCTGTTCCTTCCCTTCTCCTCCTCTCTTCCTTCCTTCTCTCTTCTTCCCTCTCTTCCTTCCTTCTCTCTCCTTCCCTCTCTTCCTTCCCTTCTCTCTCCTTCCTTCTCTTCCTTTCTCTCTCCGTCCCTCTCTTCCTTCCTTCTCCCTCCCTCCCTCCTTTCCTTTCTCCCTCCCTCCCTCCCTCCCTCAATCTCTTCTTTCCCTTCTCCCTCCCTCTCTCAATCTGTTCCTTCCCTTCTTCCTCCCTCTCTTCCTTCCCTTCTCTCTTCTTCCCTCTCTTCCTTCCCTTCTCTCTCCTTCCCTCTCTTCCTTCCCTTCTCTCTCCTTCCTTCTCTTCCTTTCTCTCTCCCTCCCTCTCTTCCTTCCCTTCTCCTCCCTCTCTCACTCCCTTTCTTCCTACCTCCCTGTTTCTCATCCTCATTTTTTATTTACACAGTGTTAGGTTGAGGGTTCCTAACTTTGTTTACAAGTTAAGAGCTGTTACCTTCATCGGCTGTTACCTACATCAGTTGTTACCTTCATCGGCTGTTACCTTCATCGGCTGTTACCTTCATCGGCTGTTACCTTCATCGGTTGTTACTTACCTCAGCTGTTACCTTCATCATCTGTTACTTACCTCAGCTGTTACCTTCATCATCTGTTACTTACCTCAGCTGTTACCTTCATCATCTGTTACTTACCTCAGCTGTTACCTTCATCATCTGTTACTTACCTCAGCTGTTACCTTCATCGGCTGTTACCTACATCATCTGTTACTTACCTCAGCTGTTACCTACATCAGTTGTTACCTTCATCGGTTGTTACTTACCTCAGCTGTTACCTACATCATCTGTTACTTACCTCAGCTGTTGCCTTCATCGGCTGTTACCTACATCATCTGTTACTTACCTCAGCTGTTACCTTCATCGGCTGTTACCTACATCAGTTGTTACCTACATCAATTGTTACCTTCATCGGTTGTTACTTACCTCAGCTGTTACCTTCATCATCTGTTACTTACCTCAGCTGTTACCTTCATCAGTTGTTACCTACATCAGTTGTTACCTACATCAGTTGTTACCTACATCAGTTGTTACCTACATCAGTTGTTACCTACATCAGTTGTTACCTACATCAGCTGTTACGTTCATCAGCTGTTACCTACATCAGTTGTTACCTACATCAGTTGTTACCTACATCAGTTGTTACCTACATCAGCTGTTACCTACCTCAGCTGTTACCTACATCAGCTGTTACCTACATCAATTGTTACCTACATCAGTTGTTACCTACATCAGTTGTTACCTACATCAGTTGTTACCTACATCAGCTGTTACCTTCATCAGCTGTTACCTACCTCAGCTGTTACCTACTCAGCTGTTACCTACCTCAGCTATTACCTACATCAGTTGTTACCTACATAGTTGTTACCTACATCAGTTGTTACCTACATCAGCTGTTACGTACATTAGCTGTTACCTACATCAGTTGTTACATACCTCAGCTGTTACCTACATCAGCTGTTACCTACCTCAGCTGTTACCTTCATCAGCTGTTACCTACCTCAGCTGTTACCTACCTCAGCTGTTACCTACATCAGTTGTTACCTACCTCAGCTGTTACCTACATCAGTTGTTACCTACCTCAGCTGTTACCTACATCAGCTGTTACATACATCAGTTGTTACCTACATCAGTTGTTACCTACATCAGCTGTTACCTACCTCAACTGTTACCTACCTCAGCTGTTACCTACCTCAGCTGTTACCTACATCAGCTGTTACCTACATCAGTTGTTACCTACATCAGTTGTTACCTACATAGCTGTTACGTACATCAGCTGTTACCTACATCAGTTGTTACATACCTCAGCTGTTACCTACATCAGCTGTTACCTACATCAGTTGTTACATACCTCAGCTGTTACCTACATCAGTTGTTACCTACATCAGTTGTTACATACCTCAGCTGTCACCTACATCAGCTGTTACCTACATCAGCTCATTTTGAAGGATATTTATTGTTCTGAGACTCATATGTCTGTCTCGCTCTCAGATCAGGCCTTTTGGTCACTCAGACTGTTGCTGTTGCCTGCACGCATTTCAATGTGGATATCACGTTCACACCGTGTTCTTATTGTTATTACTATTGCGTTAATTGGGGAGCGCTAAACCAGTAGGAATAATACAGCGGATGTGGGAATGAAAGGCTTGATCCAAGGAAGGGGAGATTCAACTCCCTGTATCAAGAGCCATACACCGGCCTTGGTATCACAGCCTCGTTGTGATAGATGTCACAGTGCTATGATAGATGTCACAGTGTCATGATAGATGTCACAGTGCTGATAGATGTCACAGTGCTATGATAGATGTCACAGTGCTATGATAGATGTCACAGTGCTATGATAGATGTCACAGTGTTATGCTAGATGTCACAGTGCTATGCTAGATGTCACAGTGCTATGATGTCACAGTGTCATGATAGATGTCACAATGTCATGATAGATGTCACAATGTTATGATAGATGTCACAATGTTATGATAGATGTCACAATGTTATGATAGATGTCACAGTGTCATGATAGATGTCACAATGTTATGATAGATGTCACAATGTTATGATAGATGTCACAATGTTATGATAGATGTCACAATGTTATGATAGATGTCACAATGTTATGATAGATGTCACAATGTTATGATAGATGTCACAATGTTATGATAGATGTCACAATGTTATGATAGATGTCACAATGTTATGATAGATGTCACAATGTTATGATAGATGTCACAATGTTATGATAGATGTCACAATGTTATGATAGATGTCACAATGTTATGAAAGATGTCACAGTGTTATGATAGCTGTCACAGTGCTATGCTAGATGTCACAGTGCTATGATGTCACAGTGTCATGATAGATGTCACAATGTTATGATAGATGTCACAATGTTATGATAGATGTCACAATGTTATGATAGATGTCACAATGTTATGATAGATGTCACAGTGTCATGATAGATGTCACAATGTTATGATAGATGTCACAATGTTATGATAGATGTCACAATGTTATGATAGATGTCACAATGTTATGATAGATGTCACAATGTTATGATAGATGTCACAATGTTATGATAGATGTCACAATGTTATGATAGATGTCACAATGTTATGATAGATGTCACAATGTTATGATAGATGTCACAATGTTATGATAGATGTCACATGTTATGATAGATGTCACAATGTTATGATAGATGTCACAGTGTCATGATAGATGTCACAATGTTATGATAGATGTCACAATGTTATGATAGATGTCACAGTGCTGTGACAGCTTTCGAAGATATTTGAAGGTATTTAGGGTATTTTGCTAAATTCGAAAATGTCAGCAGATTTTGAAATTGGCTCACGTTTGAGAGATATTGTATACTTCCCCTCACTTAACACGTGTATATGTACATGTGGTGACAATTTGTATATCAAAATAGTTTTAATAAACATTAGATTTTAAGTTATTTAATATTTAAGGAGAGGAGTTGTATCAACAATGACCACTTGACAATATTCTAGCCTTTATTTTGTTATTTTTGTTCAGATAAACAAGAGTTCTTCACGAAGAACTTGCTTAAACAATCCCAATGTATTTTGCTACATTTGTGGCAAAAACAAAAGAAAAAAACAAAAGAAAAATCAAAGAAAAAGCATCACAGATATTGTAAGACAGACTTATCTTGCTTTTTTTGTAGTGGCGCTTGAAGCACGACACTGCCTGACCTTCCATTGTCAGATGTTGAAGAAACTCAGGTTAAGAAAGTGAATATAGTAAACATTTCAAGAGCCCAGCAGTTCTCCCAAGAAGAACTCAGTGATCTGATACGTGAACTCAGTCTGTCAAAACATCTGAACTTTTATCATCCAGACTAAAAGAAAAGAATTGTCTATAACAAGAAGTTAAAATAACAGCTTATTGGACAAGAGAGGTTGAACTCATTCTTTACTTCAGCCAAGATGAAGGACTTGTATACTGCAATAACATCCCTAGACTTCTTCTTCGAGTGGGACTTGAGTATCGACCAGGAGATTGACCGCTGTTTACAGACAGCTCCATTAGAAGTTGAAATGTGTCATATTGAGTAACCCTTCCATTGCTCACCCAACACAACTGTGCTGATGAGCAACATAGAAGAAATTCGTACAAGCAACGTTTTCATATATAGTAATTAATGGTATCTGAATTATCTTACTATGTTAATCGGTTATTATACAGAATACAGAATGTATTACATGATTTGTCTTTTACAAGATCTAAAAATAATTTCAAAGTAATTTGTAAGTTAGTCCCGCCTGATCAATATATTTTTTAACAGCTTTTATTCTTTTGAATGGGATACCAAATTTATCAAAAACTTAGAGCCAACCAAGCAAAACTGATGACGTATTCAGAACCAACACCACAAACTCACCCTAAAACCGGATTAGTATCATTGGCCAGAAAATGAATGTTAACCAGATACATCACAGCTTTGTGATACATGTGTCACAGTGCTGATATATATATATATATATATATATATATATATATATATATATATATATATATATATATATATATATATATATATATATTGTGTGTGGGGGGGGGGGGGGGGGGGGGGGGGGGGGGGGGGGGGGGGGGGGGAATGTTTCGCTTTATCCTTTTGAACGGGATACTAATTTATCAGAACTTGCCAATCGCAACCTTTATGACTGTTTCCGAAACCAACACTCAAAATCACTCTACCGGTGTATGTGCAGTGTGTGTGTTGTTTGTGTATTACACTGTATAATATATATATATAATATAATATATAATACATATATATATATATAACATATATATATATATATATATATATATATATATATATATATATATATATATATATATATATATATAATGAAAGATAATGGGGAACATGACTGATGACTGAGCACTGAGCCTGATGACTGAGCACTGAGCCCCTGATGACTGGAGCACTGAGCCCCTGATGACTGGAGCTTCTCACTACAGAGGCCTCTGATTCTCATTATGTCTATGTGAAGGGTGTGTTGGAGCCTTACTGTCACCTCTGTAGAGTGGAGCTTTACTGTCACTCTGTAGAGTAGAGCTTTACTGTCACCTCTGTAGAGTGGAGCTTTACTGTCACCTCTGTAGAGTGGAGCTTTACTGTCACCTCTGTAGAGTGGAGCTTTACTGTCACCTCTGTAGAGTGGAGCTTTACTGTCAAATCTGTAGAATGGAGCTTTACTGTCACCTCTGTAGAGTGGAGCTTTACTGTCACCTCTGTAGAGTGGAGCTTTACTGTCACCTCTGTAGAGTGGAGCTTTACTGTCACCTCTGTAGAGTGGAGCTTTACTCGTGATTAATACAGCTGGTGCAATGAGTTTTAAAATACATCTTTACACGATACCTGGAATTTATCTGGAGGAGGTTTCGGGGGTCAACGCCCCCGCAGCCCGTTCCATGACCAGGACTCGCGGTGGATCAGAGCCTGATCAACTAGGCTGTTACTGCTGGCCGCTTGTAAACCGACGTACGAACCACAGCCCGGCTAGTCAGGTACTGACTTTAGGTGCCTGTCCAGCGCTTTCTTGAAGACAGTCAGGGGTCTCTTGGTAATCCCTTTATGTATGCTGGGAGGCAGTTGAACAATCTTGGGCTCCTTACACTTATTTTGTTGCCTCTTAGCTTACTCATGGAGCCCCTGCAGTCATTGTAGAGGGATGTTGCATTGCCTGCCTAGTCTTTTGCTTTCGTAGGGATGATTTTTCGTGTGCAAATTTGGGACTAGTCCCTCTAGGATTTTCCAAGTGTATATTATTATGTATCTTTCTCGCCTGCGTTCTAGGGAGTACAAATCAAGGGACTTCAACCGTTCCCAGTAATTTAGGTGCTTTATCGTACTTATACTTGCCGTAAAAGTTCTATGTATATTCTCAAGGTCTGCAATTTCGCCTGCTTTGAAAGGGGCCGTTAGTGTACAGCAGTATTCAAGCCTAGAGAGAACAAGTGATTTGAAAGAGAATCGTCATGGACTTGGCATCTCTATTTTTGAAGGTTCTCATTATCCATCCTATCGTTTTTCTAGTAGATGTGGTAAATACGTTGTTTTGGTCTCTGAAAGTGAGATCCTCTGACATTATCACTCCCAGGTGCTTAACATCAGTTTTTTGCTCAACTGTGTGGTTGGAATTTGTTTTATACCCCGATAAAGTTTTTATTTCATCTAGTTTTCCATATCGGAGTAATTGAAATTGGTCTTCACTGAACTTCATATTGTTCCCGTGGCCCATTTAAAAATTGAGTTGACGTCCGCCTGGAGGTTCGCAGTGTCTTCGATGGATGAGAATATTTTAACTCCTGTGATTATATTTTTTTTACCCTACAGGTGTTTTGGTGGACATGGATCAAGTGTGTGTGACTGAGTGCATCTTCATGGCTCATTAACGTCTTCGTCAAAGTTAACTTGGGGTTAAGGGGAACTTCAGTTCCCCTATCTTCTAGTAATATGTTATTTTTCCCCTATAATCTACCTTGTCCATAATTACTATGGCATTTGCTTTGTCTGCTTTCGTAATGTGAAGTCCAGGATCTTTCCCTAATTCATGGTATAACTTAATAAATCTTTGATGACAATTATGTTGTAGAGTCACGAAATCGTAATGACACGATTGCAAACAAACCAAACCACTCTCTGACCGCGGGTTCGAACCCCACCCGTGGTTTGGTATGTTGTAGAGGTCTGAGCAAAGCTCACACCTCTACAACACAATTGTCTTCGAATATTTGTTAAGATACCATGAATTAAGGAAAGATCCTGGACTTCACATTACGAAAGCAGACAAACCAAATGTCATAGTAATTATGGACAAGGTAGATTATAGGGAGGAAATAAACATGATATTAGATACATCGGAGACGATGGCAGACTTCTGATGTAACATGAAAAATTCATGTAGGTTGCTTACCTTTGCTCTGTTCAATGGTTCACTGAACATAAGGTCATGTTTAATGTTCAGGATTTCTCTTATTTCCATCTTCAGTAAACAAGGGGCCACCTTGCAGGTTTTTTGACCTCAGATAATACAGAAAATGTTTGTAGTTTATAGTCAGTTTCAATGAAGATTTTTTTCTTTAGTTTTCCCATGGGCAGTGTGTGAGGCATTCAGTTTTATCTTAGTATTTCTATTCTCTCTAACCTGTTCCTCTAACTTGTACATGTATGTTGATATAATAAAGTGTTGCTTTATATACAAGATCAGTAAGTAAATTCTGGTGTTGATGTTGACTGCCAGTGTTGCATCTACCATTGTTTATATTTTAAAGCAGATCAGAACAAATGACTCTCTCTGAAACACAAACCCACCACGCACTTACAAATATATTTTTTTCGGTCGAATCTGATAAACCTGGAAGGTTAGTTAACAAGGTTTACATCTTATCGACTACACGAAGGTCATTAAGGCTCTTCGTAATCTTCTCTCCACCAGACAAAAATGTTTTAATACCCAACACAGGATTCAAGGTGAACTCTCATCATATCTGCGAGAAATACACCTCTGTGTGCACAGCTGACCCCTGGTGCCTGTATCCCTGATTACTATAGTAAAGTTTTAGTTTCTTGGATGACACGAAACACTGCGTTTGATTCTGTGAGGTCTGACAAGAAGACTGTTAGTGCCTGCATGAACCTAAGACAGTGTTTGTTATTATCTGAGTGAACAAGAGACGTAATAATAATAATAATAATAATAATAATAATAATAATAATAATAATAATAATAATAATAATAATAATAATCACCCGGGCCCCCCCCCGTTTTTTTTAAAAGGGGGGGAAAAGGGGGGAAAAGGGAAAAGGGAGTACCCCTTTAAAAAGGGGAAAAACTTTCCTAATTTTTCCCCCCCAAGGCCCCCCGGGTTTTTGGAAACCAGGGAAAACCTTTTTCTCGGGTTTTGGGGGGGGCTGGTCCCCTTTTATTTTTTTTCCGGGGGCCCTTTCCCCGGGGTTTTTTTTTTGGGAATTTTTTCCCTCTTTTTTTTTTTTTGCCCTAGGGGGGGGGGAGGGGGGGTCCCAAGGGGGGTACCCAAAACCCCCCCCTTTTTTTTTCCCCCCCAAGGGGGCCTTTAACCCCCCCCCCCAAAACCCTTTCCCCCAAAACCCCCTTTCCCCCCCCTTTCCCGGGGGCCTCCTCCCTTGCCCCATTTTCCCCCCGGGGGTTGGGGCCCCCCCAAAAGCAAGGGGGGGTGCCCCAAACCTTTGGGTTTTTGGGGGGGGGAAAACCCCAAAAGGGGGAAAGGGGGCCCTTAAAAACCTGGGGGGGAAATTAAAAGGGAAACCCTCCTCCTTTTTTCTCCAGGGTTAAAAAAGGGGTTTTTTATTGGGCCCCATTTTAAAAATTTTATCAGGGTGGTATTTTTTTTTTTTGGTTTTAAAAATTGGGTGTTTTTTTTTGGGGGTTTTATTTTTTCCCCCCGGGGGTTTTTAAAATTTTAAAATGACCCAAACTGGGGTTTTTGGGGTTTACTGGGGTTTGTTTTCCAGGGTAAAAAAAATTGGGTTTTTCCCCTTTTGCTGGTATTTTTTTTTCCCCTTTTGGTTTTTGGTTTTATTGTGTTCCCCCGGGTTTTTGGTACTGTTTTCCCAAAAATTGTTTCCCTTGTTTTTCTTGTTTTTTTAAAGGGGGTTTTTGTTTCTTGGCCCATTTTTGGGGGCTGTTTTTAGTTTTTTTCAACTTTTTTTTTTTAAACCCCCCCAAAAGGAAAAAAACCCTTTCTACGTATAAAATTTAAACCCCCCTTTTTGAAAAATTACAATTTTTTTTAACCCCCCAAAACCCCCGTAAAAAAAGGAAAACCCCCTTTTTCGAAATTAAAAACATTTAAACCCCCTTTTTTAACCCCCAAAAATTAAAAATTTTTCCCCTGCTTTTTTGGAAAACCCTTTTTGGACCCCCTGAAAAAAAAAGGGGACCCAAAAAAATTTTCCCCCATCGAAGGAGGAGGAAGAAGGGGTTTTTCAAAAAAAAAAGGGGCCCGGGAAAATAACGAAACTCCCTCTTCGTTTGGTTTTTTTCCGGGTTTTTTTTTGGGGAAAAAGGTTTCCCGGGCTAGGGGGGGCCCTTTTTTGGGGGGATAATTTTTTTAAGTTTTTTCGGGGTTTTCACAAACCCCGGGGCCCCAAAAAATTTTTTCCAAAACCATCAGAATATGGGGTTAAAAAACCCCCGGGTTGGGAAAAACCCCAAAAAAAAGTAAAAGACAAAAGAAAAACTTATTTCCATTGGGGCCTTTTTTTTTAAAAAACCTTTTTTTTTTAAGGGTGAGGAAAATTTTTTTTTATAAAAAAGGTATTCCGGGGAATTTTTAAGGAAAAAGGGGAGTTATTTCCCTTTTAATTTTTTAATGTTTTTTTTAAAAAAAAAAAAAAAACATTCTCCTTTTTTTTTTAAAATTTTTTTTTTAAGGTTTTTCCTTTTTTGGTTTTCCCCTTTTAAAAATTTTGGTTTTTAAAAAAATTAAACCGGGCCCTTTGACTTTTTGCGGGGGGGGTTTTTTTCCCAAAATTTTTTTTTGGGGTTTGGGTTAAAATTTTTAAAAAGGTTTTTTTAAAACCTTTTGGCCCCACCCCCCTTTTGGGTTTTTTTACAAAGTTTTTTCCCTTTTTTTTTTTCTCTGAATTTCATATTATCTAATATCTCAGTAGTCATGGGGGGTTTTCCCAGTTTTTTTTTTAAAAATTTTAACCTCTTTTTTTTGGTTTTAAAATATTTCGGGAGGGCGGGGAACATTTTTTAAAAATTTTTTTCCCCCAGGCTTTTTTTTATTCCGTGCAACATTTCCGAAGTCCAATTGTTTTTTCCCCCGTGTTTTTTTCCCCTTAGTTTCTTTGACCTAATTTTTGTGTCCTGTGGCCCCCCTATTTTTTCCCCCAGTTTTTTCCCCTTTTAAGAAAAATTGAGGAAAATTTTGACCCCCAACCCCCTTTTGGGGGTAATGCCCCTTGACTGACAATGTTCCCCAGGACGGTTACAAAGTATGGGGAAAAATTTTAAAGGGGGCAAGAAATTTGGGGGCCCGGGTTTGGGGTTGTATTAATTAGTTCGTGTAACTATTTAAACCCAAAATTTCTTATATTTTTCCCCCAACCCCGTTATTTTGCTTTAAAAAAGATATTGAAGTCCCCCAGAAACTGTCTCGTCTTTTTTAAAAAAAAGTCGGACAAAAAAAACTCTCAAAAAGCCCCCCAAAAAACTCCCCCATGGGGGGGGGGGCGAAAACTAGTTCCTACTAAGATGGGTTTGGTCTTGGGAAACCTTAAAACCGGGGGAACCCCCAGTTTTTGTCTTTTAAAAAAAGGGTTTTTGGGGAATTATAGGCTAATTTTTTTCCCCTTTATGTGGCACATACCCCACCACCTTTTCTTTTTCCCCCAAAGCTTTTTATATTGAAACCTTCTATTTTGACCTCGTTCGTAAAACCATCATCTAACCAGGTTTCCCCGGATGGATAAAACTCCCCTTTTTAGTTCTGTTGGGTAAACCCCAATCTTTTAAATTTTTTGGGAAAAGTGATCTTGCGTTGACATGAATAAAGTGAAGGCCTGTTTTCATAAAACAGTCATAATCATCACTATATGGTAAGGGGTCATTAGCACTAAAAATAGGTAAACCAATGTCATCATTGTTAAAGGGTAACTGTGCCAAAGTGCATTTGTTACAAACAAAATGAAATCTGGCACCATTACCATACTCAAACACACATCCATTATGCACCCAACCCTGACACATGTCACATACGGTAAGTTTACTGCTCTTCTTCCGTACCTTAGTACAGTGTATACATATGTCTGGTGGTGTCTGAGGTATTAAGAAAGGTTCTATTGTTGAAATAAATGGTATAAAATACCGACTTAATGGAAAAATAAACACATAAGCAGTATAATGTGATCCTTTACTGACAACGTTTCGCCCACGCAGTGGGCTTTATCGAGTCACAAACTCGATAAAGCCCACTGCGTGGGCGAAACGTTGTCAATAAAGGATCACATTATACTGCTTATGTGTTTATTTTTCCAAGGTTCTATTGTCTGTGCATTACCTATAGAGTTGAGGTTATCATTCCTAGCTACTAGACCGTCTATCACCATGACTTATCTGTCTGTTTTGCATAGATCGGGTGGCTTTAGGGCCACGAAGGTCCCTTAAACGCTGAATGGCCAAGAAGATTCAGGTCCAAGGAAGGGCTCTTTAAACACGGAACAGGAAGGGAACTTTTAGGTCAAAGAAGTGTTCTCAGCCTGAGAGAGGAAGACACCAATCTTACTCAAGTCCCCATTTCCAGAGTGGGAGTAGGGGGAGGTTAGGGGAGGGTTAGTGGGGAGGGGTTGTTAGAGTTGGGGGGAGGGGTTAGGGGGAGGTGTGGGGAGGGGTTAGTGGGGAGGGTTAGTGGGAGGGGTTAGTGGAGGGTTAGTGGGGAGGTTAGTGGGAGGGTTAGTGGGAGGGTTGAGTGGGGAGGGGTTAGTGGGGAGGGTTAGTGGAGGGTTAGTGGGAGGGTTAGTGGGGAGGGGTTGGTGGGGGGGGGTTGGTGGAGGGTTAGGGGGAGGGTTAGTGAGGGGGTTGGTGAGGAGGGGTTGATGGAGAGAGTTAGTGGGGGGGTTAGTTGGGAGGAGTTAGTAGGGAGGGTTTGGTGAGGAGGGGTTGATGGGAAGGGGTTGGTGGGGAGGGGTTGATGGGGAGGGGTTGGTGGGGAGGGGTTAGTGGGGAGAGGTTAGTGAGGAGGGGTTGGTGGGGAGGGGGTTGGTAGGGAGGGGGTTGGTGGGGAGGGGTTAGTGGGGAGAGGTTAGTGAGGAGGGGTTGGTGAGGAGGGGGTTGGTGGGGAGGGGTTGGAGGGGGAAGAGAATCATGCTGAGGTTCACATTTCCGCGTCATCAAGGGAAAATTATTGGCACATTGTTGGTCTTCCGGGAGGTCATCTTCCCCAGGCGTGTGGTGGAGGTGTGTCGACCCCTCTCCGCCCTCCCCCTCACTCATCCTCACCCCCCCTCACTCATTCCCACAACACCCCTCTCTCAACCCCACCACATTATCCTCATTCAACACTAACTCAACAAGAGATTGCAACCAATTTACTTGAGTCCTCTAGGCCTTGTATTCACTAATAATGATGACCTTGTACGGAACACAACAGTGTGGGAGACAGTAAACTCAGACCACAACCTGTAAGAAGATCAGACATAGATAACCGCTGGTCGTAATCAGCGAAGTGTATTCAACCATGAGAGTACGTTCAACAAAATTAAGTTTAACAACAAGAACATCAACAGCGGTTTATAATTCGTCAGCTGACGGGAATATGCTGAGAAGACTTTATGATAAACGAGGACCTAAACCAGTGTTATGAACGGATGAGGTCAGTAGCCCTAGAAGTATGTGTATGAATGGTATACAATACTGACAACATACAGAATTAGAAACATGTGAAACATCTAGTGTCTATATTGTAGACATTTCGCCCTCCAGTGGCTTTATCAATACAAATTCAAGGGCACAATGGGAAAACTGTAGAACGAGGTATTCAGTCCCTCAACCTTGGAGTTGGTGAAGAGCACCGTAGTCATGAAGAGTCTGGAGTCACATGGAGTCTCAGCCATTGCACATCCCTTATCAACTAGGGTTCAGAACGGGGATCCTCTCCATTTCATAATTGCTGGACCATTACAACATGGTCTTGTGTACACCAGAGGACAAGCAAAATGCAGGTGTAAGTATACACTGACTTTACAAAAGACTGACAAGTGCGACTATGTTGTAACAGAATGCAAAATGCGTGCAAAAGGAATAACTGGGAAGGTGGGCAGATGGATTTTGAACTTCCTAATAAACAGAACTCAGAGTGTGGTAGTAAACAAAGTGAAATCAGGGATTGCTACGGTGAAAAGTTCTGTACCCCAGGGCACAGTACTCGCCCCACTTCTTTTTCTCTTTCTCGTATCTGACACAGACAAGGACGTGATAACAATAGCACTGTGTAATCCATTTGCAGACTATATTATATAATTTATATGAGGGTGGCATCCATAGAAGACACAACGAGTCTCAAAGTTGATATAAATCAAATCTTCCAGTGAGCTGCTAATAACACTATGATGTTCAATGAGGACTAATTTCAGTTACTCGTTACAGGAGGACGGAGGAAGTAAAAGCAAAATGAAAATACAAGACAAATTCAAACCACTCAATAAAACGTACGTCCAAGGTGAGAGATCTTATGTTCTTATGTTTTTATATCTTCTCAGCGTGTATCATTTAGGACATGGTTAATTTGATCCCATTGGATGTTCTTGTTACTGAAGTTGAATTTGGTAAAGACATCCTCGTAACTAATTGCATTTTGCTGGTCAAGACTTCTATACATACAGGTTCGATTAGGTTGTGATCTGAATTAATTGTTTTCAATACTGTTATATATCGTACCAGGTCGTCATTAATTGTGAAAATAAGGTCAAGTGTATTTTTCAGTCTTGTTGGTTCCACTGTTTGTTGCGAAGATTCAGTAGCACGGTGTGTGAGAATCATCATCTGAGTCGCATCCTGGGGTTAGCTCCGCTATCACATTATTTGCCACATTCTTCCATTTTAAATGTCTTAAATTTAAATCTCCAAGGAACAAGATATTTGGGGCTGTGGTTGGAAGATTTTTCCAAACAGTTATTAATTTTCTATAACTGTTCCTTGAACTGTTGGAGGCTGCATCTGGCGGTTTATATACAACCACAATGACTAGGTTTTGGTTCTCAAACTTTGCTGCCAAAACTTCAACTACATCATTTGTGGTGTTTAGTAATTCTGAGCAAATAAGCGACTCTGTGACATACAGGCCAACATCCCCCTTATTATTTGTACTTTATGTATTATCAAAATAAGTTATACCCTGGGATGATCCATATTTCATTGTCAAAGTGATCTTTTGTGTGGGTCTCTGTGAAAGCCACAAACATTGCATTTGACTCTTTGAGGAGTCTATCCATCCAACCATCACTCAGCCATCTGCTAGACTGAGGTAACGAGCGGTGGATAGTAACGCCTAGCCCTGGGCCTGCCTTAATTACTGGGTCACCTGGCAAACTCCAGTCCCATCTGTGCAAACAAGAACTGGGAGACATGTGGGCACGTGTGTGGGCGTGGGTGTGGGTGTGTCTGGTGGCTGTGGGCGGAGTAGTACAGTGAACACCGAGCAGGTCACAGTAGCAGTAACTCCGGATAAAGGTAGAGGCAGTCACATTTCATTATTTGTTCAGTCAATAGCAATGATGTCCACAGTGAACGAGTCTTTTCAGTTGTATTTACATAGGATCGCATTAAGAAGAACTATATAAGAGAGTTGACTGTATTTCCGCTGACCCGTGACAGTGATAATGAGGAGTAACGTGTTGGGAGAGGAGGAAGAGGAAGGAGAGGAGGGAGGGAAGGAAGAGGAGGAAGAAGAGGAAGAGGAGGGCGGAGGGAGGGGGCGTGGCTGACTGGCGACTCCTGCCCTCTCACCGGATGTGGTGCAAGTTTGATCCTTCCAGTGTGTACCGTCGCCCCAAGTGTACTGCTGCTGCTGCAATATATATATATATATATATATATATATATATATATATATATATATATATATATATATATATATATATATATTATATATATATGTTCGGTTCGACTCTGAGTATTACTATGGCACAGAGAAGCGTGAAGTGACGGGGGGCGGGGAGTAGTGTAACGAGAGGAGGGAATAATGTTAAAGTGGTGGTGGTAGTTGTAATGTTGGTAGTTGTAGTGGTGGTAGTGGTAGTAGTAGTAGTAGTTGTAGTAGCAATAGTAGTAGTAGTAACAGTAATAGTCTAAGAGCAAGAGAAAAAAGGAGTATTGCAGAAGAGTTAATGACCCATGAGGGTAGAAGCACATCCCAGAGAGACAAAACCCCGTAGGACAGAACCCACCTAGGCAGAAGAAAGGAAAGGCAAAGAAAATATAGGAAAGAGAAAGTAAGGAGAGAAGGAGATAAAGAGGAGTTCTGAAGTTTAGAGCATCGGAGAATGTAATGAGAAAGGAAGACATCTACAGAGACAAAGCCACGACTAAGATTCATACAAGGAAAGTTGTGTATAAGGGAGGATTCAACCAGACGGCGTCTGTGAAGGCTAGCAGAAGGGTAGACAGTTTTTGGCAGAGGACCAGTCAATACGATGACTGTAATCTCTTAACATGACAGAAAAGAGCATTGTTAGTAGTGGCAAGTCTAACACTTCTTTTGTGTTCTTTAAGTCTGTCAGAAACAGAGGCGACCAGTTTCTCCAACGTATTGGAGAGAACAAGAGGAGCAGGAGATGGAGTAGACTCCGAAAGCATCAGTGGCAGGAGTGGAACCAAATAGATCACTACCAAGTTTGTTAGTTTGGTGAAAGTAAGTTTGATGGCAAATACCATAGAACCAGTGACATCCATACACTGAGACTGTGTATCTGTCAGTGTATATACACTGAGAGGTGAGTATCTGTCAGTGTATATACACCGAGACTTTAATCTCTATTTTAAAGATGGCAGTATTTTGACTGGTGGCGAACACTTGACGTGAAGCATTAATGACCCCTCGTGTGACCGATAGGCTTCAACCCCCACTAACCAACACACGCAGAATAAATATTCCCTCAGCCCCGCTTACCCCATCCCCCTCGCAAAAAAAACCCTTGAAAGAACGTAACAATAAAGAACATACCCGACCACAGCGAAGTCTTGAAAATAAATCTAACAATACCTCACTAGACAATTACGATAGAAAGCTGTTGTTGTTTGTTGTTGTTGTTGCTGTTCCTATATTACTTTTTTGAGGGAGGCAGGGGGGAGAGGGGATTTTTCCCACAACCCCCCTCCTCCTCGGGTTCAGGGTAACGTTAAGTCATGTCTTTCCTGTCAGTGTAAATGAGATTGGACCTCAGTAAATGGTGTAAAAAAGAATACATGCAAACAAAAATTAATAGTTGTAAATATGGACGGACGAGGGAACTGATTTTGTGAATGAACAGTTAACAAGTGTCTGAGTGTAGTGTTAACAAGTGCCTGAGTGTAGTGTTAACAAGTGTCTGAGTGTAGTGTTAACAAGTGTCTGAGTGTAGTGTTAACAAGTGTCTGAGTGTAGTGTTAACAAGTGTCTGAGTGTAGTGTTAACAAGTGTCTGAGTGTAGTGTTAACAAGTGTCTGAGTGTAGTGTTAACAAGTGCTGAGTGTAGTGTTAACAAGTGTCTGAGTGTAGTGTTAACAAGTGCTGAGTGTAGTGTTAACAAGTGTCTGAGTGTAGTGTTAACAAGTGTCTGAGTGTAGTGTTAACAAGTGTCTGAGTGTAGTGTTAACAAGTGTCTGAGTGTAGTGTTAACAAGTGTCTGAGTGTAGTGTTAACAAGTGTCTGAGTGTAGTGTTAACAAGTGTCTGAGTGTAGTGTTAACAAGTGTCTGAGTGTAGTGTTAACAAGTGTCTGAGTGTAGTGTTAACAAGTGTCTGAGTGTAGTGTTAACAAGTGTCTGAGTGTAGTGTTAACAAGTGTCTGAGTGTAGTGTTAACAAGTGTCTGAGTGTAGTGTTAACAAGTGTCGAGTGAGTGTTAACAGTGCGAGGAGTGTTAACAAGTGTCTGAGTGTAGTGTTAACAAGTGTCTGAGTGTAGTGTTAACAAGTGTCTGAGTGTAGTGTTAACAAGTGTCTGAGTGTAGTGTTAACAAGTGTCTGAGTGTAGTGTTAACAAGTGTCTGAGTGTAGGGGTGTAGTGTTAACAAGTGTCTGAGTGTAGTGTTAACAAGTGTCTGAGTGTAGTGTTAACAAGTGTCTGAGTGTAGTGTTAACAAGTGTCTGAGTGTAGTGTTAACAAGTGTCTGAGTGTAGTGTTAACAAGTGTGTGCATGTAGTGTAGTGTTAACAAGTGTCTGAGTGTAGTGTTAACAAGTGTCGAGTGTAGTGTTAACAAGTGTCTGAGTGTAGTGTTAACAAGTGTCCTGAGTGTAGTGTTAACAAGTGCCTGAGTGTAGTGTTAACAAGTGTCTGAGTGTAGTGTTAACAAGTGCCTGAGTGTAGTGTTAACAAGTGTCTGAGTGTAGTGTTAACAAGTGTCTGAGTGTAGTGTTAACAAGTGTCTGAGTGTAGTGTAGTGTAACAGTGTCTGAGTGTAGTGTTAACAAGTGTCTGAGTGAGTGTTAACAAGTGTCGAGTGTAGTGTTAACAAGTGTCTGAGTGTAGTGTTAACAAGTGTCTGAGTGAGTGTTAACAAGTGCGAGTGTAGTGTTAACAAGTGTCTTAGTAACAAGCTGAGTGTAGTGTTAACAAGTGTCTGAGTGTAGTGTTAACAAGTGTCTGAGTGTAGTGTTAACAAGTGCTGAGTGTAGTGTTAACAAGTGTCTGAGTGTAGTGTTAACAAGTGTCTGAGTGTAGTGTTAACAAGTGTCTGAGTGTAGTGTTAAGTGCAGTGAGTGTAACAGTGTCTGAGTGTAGTGTTAACAAGTGTCTGAGTGTAGTGTTAACAAGTGTCTGAGTGTAGTGTTAACAAGTGTCTGAGTGTAGTGTTAACAAGTGTCTGAGTGTAGTGTTAACAAGTGCTGGGGGTATGTAGTGTTAACAAGTGTCTGAGTTAGTGTTAACAATGTGAGTGTAGTGTTAACAAGTGTCTGAGTGTAGTGTTAACAAGTGTCTGAGTGTAGTGTTAACAAGTGTCTGAGTGTAGTGTTAACAAGTGTCTGATGTAGTGTTAACAAGTGCCTGAGGTATGTTAACAAGTGTCTGAGTGTAGTGTTAACAAGTGTCTGAGTGTAGTGTTAACAAGTGTCTGAGTGTAGTGTTAACAAGTGCTGAGTGTAGTGTTAACAAGTGTCTGAGGTAGTGTTAACAAGTGTCTGAGTGTAGTGTTAACAAGTGTCTGACTGTAGTGTTAACAAGTGTCTGAGTGTAGTGTTAACAAGTGTCTGAGTGTAGTGTTAACAAGTGTCTGACTGTAGAGTAGTGTTAACAAGTGTCTGACTGTAGTGTAGTGTTAACAAGTGTCTGACTGTAGGTAGTGTTAACAAGTGTCTGACTGCGAGAGTAATGTTAACAAGTGTCTGAGTGCAGAGAGTAGTGCTTAACAAGTGTCTGAGTGGAAACAGCAGTGTTAACTGGACATGGCAATGTGTTAACAAGTGACTAACTGGACATGGTAGTGAGTCACGTAGTAACTAACCAAACATGGATAACACATCCCGCTTATTCATAGCAACTTAACAACTTGCTCAGTTATAAAGTGCAATAATTTCTGTCAGATAACTTGCGGTTCTCCTATCTTTATTCACTTCCTTAATTCTTATTTATGAGTCCTCTGTTTCTCAACTGCTAGATTTATTTTCGTAAGCTTTTGTTTGGTCTTCTGGCTTCCCTGTCTCCTTAATTTTATCAAATCACTTTAGCAAAGAATTATAGACCGATAGCACTAACGTCCCACGTTATAAAAATATTTGAAAGGTTCCAAGAAGCAAGATCGCCAACCACTTGAGTTGTTATTATTATTATTATTATTATTATATTCAAGGGAGAGCGCTAAACCCGTAGGATTATGCAGCGCCTGTCGGGGGGGAATGTGGAAGGTATTCAGGCTTAATTTAGGGAATTGGAGCTGTGCTCCAATTCCCAAGATCATGAGCCCCTCACCAGCGTCAAGGAACCTTCCATGAGGGGACCAACCACTTGGATTCCCAACACTTGCAAGCACCTTGACCCTGCCCTCACACCACTGGACCACTATGACAGGTCTTGATGGTCGTTCCTGCTCTCAACTACTGGTCCACTATGACATGGTCTATGGTCGCCCTGCCTCTCACAACTACTGGACCACTATGACATGGTCTTGGATGGTCGTTCCTGCCTCTCACAACTACTGGACCACTATGACATGGTCTTGGATGGTCGCTCCTGCCTCTCACAACTACTGGACCACTATGACATGGTCTTGGATGGTCGCTCCTGCCTCTCACAACTACTGGACCACTATGACATGGTCTTGGATGGTCGTCCTGCCTCTCACAACTACTGGACCACTATGACATGGTCTTGGATGGTCGCTCCTGCCTCCAACTACTGGACCACTATGACATGGTCTTTGGAAATTCTACATCTGATAAGAAGATAAACAGAATGCAGATGTATTATACACAGACTTTGCAAAAGCCTTCGACAGGTGAGATCACAGTGTAATAAAGCACAGAATGCGTGATAAAGAAATAACTGGAAAAGTGGGCAGATGGATTTTTAACTTTCTAAGCAACAGAACTCAATGAGTAATGGTAAACAGTGTTAAGTCAGAGGCTGCCACAGTGAAAAGCTCTGTTCCATAAGGTACAGTACTTGCCCCCATCCTGTTCCTCATTCTCCTATCAGACACACACACAGATGTAAACCATAGTACCGTGTCTACTTTTGCAGACGATACTAGAATCTGTATAAAAATATCATCCACTGTGGACAAGGTAAATCTCCAAGTGAATATATACGGTTTTCTTGTTTTCCAGTGGGCAGCGGGGAACAATATGATGTTCAATGAAGACAGATTTCAGTTATCCCATTATGGAAAAAGAAATAATAGCTAGAACGGAATATACAACAAATTTTAATTACACAATAGAGCGTCAAACTAACGTGAGGGACTTTGGAGTGATAATGTCAGAGGATCTCACCTTCAAGGATCACAACAGTGTCACTATCACATCTGCAGGAAAATGATATGATGGATAATGAGAACCTTCAAAACAATGGATGCAAAGCAAATGATGATCCTCTTTTTGTCATTTATTTTCTCTAGGCTGGAATACTGCTGTTCACTAACGTCCCCTTTCAAGGCGGGCGAAACTGTAGATCTAGAGAAGTAGAGAGAACCTTCACTGTACGTATGTAAGTTTAATAAAACTCCTTAATTGCTGAGAACGTTTGAAATCTCGTGACCTGTACTTCCTGAAGAGCAGGCGAGAAAGATACACCATAATCTACACCGCTGTTCAACAGATTAACAGCATCTACACTTGATCCACCAGGAGGCCTGGTCGAGGACCGGGCCGGGGGAGGGCGTAGACCCCTTGAACACTCTCCAGGTAGGTAGACTCTTGCTATCCCTAGTTAGTAGGTCTTTTTGTGTATCAATATTTTCTTAACCTACCGTCCTCAGGATAGAGATGAGGTGTACAGTAAACTAACCACTACAGTCCACAGGATAGAGATGAGGTGTACAATAAACTAACCAATACAGTCCACAGGATAGAGTTTAGGTACACAGCAAACTAGTTCCCAACAGAATTAATGAATGACTGGCAAAGTGTTTGCCCAGTTGCTAGTTACACTAAGTACGTTTACTTCAGCGCCATCTCTTTGGCCACCCTGTAACTATCTTGTGAGTCTTGCTGACACTAACCTCTCCGTCTTGTGTCATGTAATGGATTACAACTGTCCCATGAGCTGGGCCTCAGATACTGTGATTTAAGAACATAAGAACATAAGAACATAAGAAAGGAGGAACACTGCAGCAGGCCTGTTGGCCCATACTAGGCAAGTCCGTCACAATCCATCCCACTAACAGGATATTAGCCCAACCCAATTTACAATGCTACCCAAGCAATAAGCTCTGAAAATTCAATTTACCCATGTGCAAGACCCACTCAAATCCAACCGCTCTCATTCATGTATTTGTCCAACCTAAATTGTCAGTGAGGAAGTCAAGTTAGAGTGTTCTTAGTGTACGGCAATGCTAACACCAGTGTCATTCAACACCAGGAGTGGTGTGGGCTTGATCCACCGTCCATGTGTGTGTCATTCAACACCAGGAGTGGTGTGGGCTTGATCCACCGTCCATGTGTGTGTCATTCAACACCAGGAGTGGTGGATGCTTGATCCACCGTCCATGTGTGTGTCATTCAACACCAGGAGTGGTGGAGGCTTGTTCCACCGTCCATGTGAGAGTCATTCAACACCAGGAGTGGGGGAGGCTTGTTCCACCTTCCATGTGTGTGTGTCATTCAACACCAGGAGTGGTGGAGGCTTGTTCCACTGTCCATGTGTGAGTCATTCAACACCAGGAGTGGTGGAGGCTTGTTCCACCGTCCATGTGTGTGTCATTCAACACCAGGAGTGGTGGAGGCTTGATCCACCGTCCTTGTGTGTGTCATTCAACACCAGGAGTGGTGGAGGCTTGTTCCACCGTCCTTGTGTGTGTCATTCAACACCAGGAGTGGTGGAGGCTTGTTCCACCGTCCATGTGTGTGTCATTCAACACCAGGAGTGGGTGAGGCTTGTTCCACCGTCCATGTGTGTGTCATTCAACACCAGGAGTGGTGGAGGCTTGATCCACCGTCCTTGTGTGTATCATTCAACACCAGGAGTGGTGGAGGCTTGATCCACCGTCCTTGTGTGTGTCATTCAACACCAGGAGTGGTGGAAACTTGATCCACCGTCCTGTGTGTGTCATTCAACACCAGGAGTGGTGGAGGCTTGATCCACCGTCCTTGTGTGTGTCATTCAACACCAGGAGTGGTGTGGGCTTGTTCCACCGTCCATGTGTGTCATTCAACACCAGGAGTGGTGGAGGCTTGTTCCACCGTCCTTGTGTGTGTCATTCAACACCAGGAGTAGTGTGGGCTTGTTCCACCGTCCATGTGTGTGTCATTCAACACCAGGAGTGGTGGAGGCTTGATCCACCGTCCTTGTGTGTGTCATTCAACACCAGGAGTAGTGTGGGCTTGTTCCACCGTCCATGTGTGTGTCATTCAACACCAGGAGTGGTGGAGGCTTGATCCACCGTCCTTGTGTGTGTCATTCAACACCAGGAGTGGTGGAGGCTTGTTCCACCGTCCATGTGTGTGTCATTCAACACCAGGAGTGGTGGAGGCTTGTTCCACCGTCCTTGTGTGTGTCATTCAACACCAGGAGTAGTGTGGGCTTGTTCCACCGTCCATGTGTGTGTCATTCAACACCAGGAGTGGTGGAGGCTTGATCCACCGTCCTTGTGTGTGTCATTCAACACCAGGAGTAGTGTGGGCTTGTTCCACCGTCCATGTGTGTGTCATTCAACACCAGGAGTAGTGTGGGCTTGTTCCACCGTCCATGTGTGTGTCATTGAACACCAGGAGTGGTGGAGGCTTGTTCCACCGTCCTTGTGTGTGTCATTCAACACCAGGAGTAGTGTGGGCTTGTTCCACCGTCCATGTGTGTGTCATTGAACACCAGGAGTGGTGGAGGCTTGTTCCACCGTCCATGTGTGTGTCATTCAACACCAGGAGTGGTGGAGGCTTGTTCCACCGTCCTTGTGTGTGTCATTCAACACCAGGAGTGGTGGAGGCTTGTTCCACCGTCCATGTGTGTGTCATTCAACACCAGGAGTGGTGGATGCTTGTTCCACCGTGCATGTGTGTGTCATTCAATATCAGGAGTGGTGGAGGCTTGTTCCACCGTCCATGTGTGTGTCATTCAACACCAGGAGTGGTGGAGGCTTGTTCCACCGTCCATGTGTGTGTCATTCAACACCAGGAGTGGTGGAGGCTTGTTCCACCGTCCTTGTGTGTGTCATTCAACACCAGGAGTGGTGGAGGCTTGTTCCACCGTTCATGTGTGTGTCATTCAACACCAGGAGTGGTGGAGGCTTCATCCACCGTCCATGTGTGTGTCATTCAACACCAGGAGTGGTGGAGGCTTGTTCCACCGTCCATGTGTGTGTCATTCAATACCAGGAGTGGTGGAGGCTTGTTCCACCGTCCATGTGTGTGTCATTCAACACCAGGAGTGGTGGAGGCTTGTTCCACCGTCCATGTGTGTGTCATTCAATACCAGGAGTGGTGGAGGCTTGTTCCACCGTCCATGTGTGTGTCATTCAACACCAGGAGTGGTGGAGGCTTGTTCCACCGTCCATGTGTGTGTCATTCAACACTAGGAGTGGTGGAGGCTTGTTCCACTGTCCATGTGTGTGTCATTCAACACCAGAAGTGGTGGAGGCTTGTTCCACTGTCCATGTGTGTGTCATTCAACACCAGAAGTGGTGGAGGCTTGTTACACCGTCCATGTGTGTGTCATTCAACACTAGGAGTGGTGGAGGCTTGTTCCACTGTCCATGTGTGTGTCATTCAACACCAGAAGTGGTGGAGCTTTCCACTGTCCATGTTGTGTCATTCAACACCAGGAGTGGTGGAGGCTTGATCCACCGTCCATGTGTGTGTCATTCAACACCAGGAGTGGTGGAGGCTTGTTCCACCGTCCTTGTGTGTGTCATTCAACACCAGGAGTGGTGGAGGCTTGTTCCACCGTCCTTGTGTGTGTCATTCAACACCAGGAGTGGTGGAGGCTTGATCCACCGTCCTTGTGTGTCATTCAACACCAGGAGTGGTGGAGGCTTGATCCACCGTCCTTGTGTGTGTCATTCAACACCAGGAGTGGTGGAGGCTTGTCAACTGTCCATGTGTGTGTCATTCAACAGCAGGAGTGGTGGAGGCTTGTTCCACTATCCATGTGTGTGTCATTCAATACCAGGAGTGGTGGAGGCTTGTTCCACCGTCCATGTGTGTGTCATTCAACACCAGGAGTGGTGGAGGCTTGTTCCACCGTCCATGTGTGTGTCATTCAACACCAGGAGTGGTGTGGGCTTGATCCACCGTCCTTGTGTGTCATTCAACACCTGGAGTGGTGGAGGCTTGTTCCACCGTCCATGTGTGTGTCATTCAACACCAGGAGTGGTGGAGGCTTGTTCCACCGTCCTTGTGTGTGTCATTCAACACCAGGAATGGTGGAGGCTTGTTCCACCGTCCTTGTGTGTGTCATTCAACACCAGGAGTGGTGAAGGCTTGATCCACCGTCCTTGTGTGTGTCATTCAACACCAGGAGTGGTGTGGGCTTGATCCACCGTCCATGTGTGTGTCATTCAACACCAGGAGTGGTGGAGGCTTGTTCCACCGTCCTGTGTGTGTCATTCAACACCAGGAGTGGTGGAGGCTTGTCCACCGTCCATGTGTGTGTCATTCAACACCAGGAGTGGTGGAGGCTTGTTTCACCGTCCATGTGTGAGTCATTCAACACCAGGAGTGGTGTGGGCTTGATCCACCGTCCGTGTGTGTCATTCAACACCAGGAGTGGTGGGGCTTGATCCACCGTCCATGTGTGGTCATTCAACACCAGGAGTGGTGGGGCTTGATCCACCGTCCTGTGTGTGTCATTCAACACCAGGAGTGTGGAGGCTTGTTCCACCGTCCTTGTTGTGTCATTCAACACCAGGAGTGGTGTGGGCTGGATCCACCGTCCGTGTGTGTGTCATTCAACACCAGGAGTGGTGGAGGCTTGTTCCACCGTCCATGTGTGAGTCATTCAACACCAGGAGTGGTGGAGGCTTGTTCCACCGTCCATGTGTGTGTCATTCAACACCAGGAGTGGTGTGGGCTTGATCCACCGTCCTGTGTGTGTCATTCAACACCAGGAGTGTGGGCTTGATCCACCGTCCGTGTGTGTGTCACATATGAACATATGAACAAAGAAATATAATAAGAACAATTATTTATAAAAAATAATCTTTAAGAGAGGAAGATATATTGCAAAATTGAAATTGAGCTGAACTTTTAGGGAGACGTAAGAGAGGATGGATGACGAGGAACTTGCTGAGGAACAAGAACTTCAGAACATAAAAACAAAGACGAAGAACATTTCCTCACCGGAAGAGACACGTAGAGGAGGTGGTGAGGGGGAGGTAAAGTTCACGAGGGAGAGGAAGAGGTGCGTGGGGAGAAAGAGGTTTGGAGGAAAAGAGGTGGGGAGGAAGAGAGGTGGGGAAGAAGAGAGGTGGGGAGGAAGAGAGGTGGGGAGGAAGAGAAGTCGGGAGGAAGAGAGGTGGGGAGGAAGAGAGGCGGAGGAGGAAGAGAGGCGGAGGAGGAAGAGAGGCGGAGGAGGAAGAGAGGCGGAGGAGGAAGAGAGGCGGAGGAGGAAGAGAGGCGGAGGAGGAAGAGAGGCGGAGAGGAAGAGAAAAGGGAGGAAGAGTGCTGGGGAGAAAAGTCTTGACACAGGAGGGACGTCTCCCCGTGACCTCTGACCTGAGAAGTCAGCATACATGTACAGCAGGTGTTGTCTGCCCTCACACTCACATCAAAAGTACTCGTTGCTGTTACTGCTGCTGTTGCTGCTGCTGCTGTTGCTGTTACTGCTGCAGGTGCTGTTACTGCTGGTACTGCTGCAGGTGCTGGTGCTGCTGCTGTTGCTACTGTTGTTACTGCTGCTGCAGGTGCTGGTGCTGCTGCAGGTGCTGGTACTGCTGCAGTTGCTGCAGGGGCTGGTGCTGCTGCTGGTGCTGCTGCTGGTGCAGGTGCTGGTGCTGCTGCTGCAGGTGCTGGTGCTGCTGCTGCAGGTGCTGGTGCTGCTGCAGGTGCTGCTCATCAGAGGGTCATCAGATATCTCAGTTTCACTTGTTCATTGGGATACCATCTTGAGTTCCCTGTTATATTGTCAACACCACTGAGTGGGGTCATCAACACTATTGAGTGGGGGTCAACACCACTGAGTGGAGTCATCAACACTACTGAGTGGGGGTCAACACCACTGAGTGGGGTCATCAACAACACGAGTAGGGATCAACAACACCACTGAGGGGGTCATCAACACTACTGAGTGGCATCATCAGGGTACTGACTGGTCTCTCTCAAATAACGAGACCGAACTGGACCACTGTACTGACTGGTCCAGTCTTGGTTTTTAATGGTTTCAGCGCCTTCTACAGTGAACAAAATCTTTCTACAACTTCCCCTGGTTCTACATACTACCCGGTAAGTCTTCTCCTTTGTCTTCCAGATCTTCCACATCTTCCATGCCTTGAGAAATATTCTCCAAGACTATCACGTGAGTCCTGGAGTATACCTGGAGAGGGTTTCGGGGCAACGCCCCCGTGACACCCCGGTCCGTGACCACGCCTCACGGTGTCACTCAAACCCTTCAACTCTTTTTCTATACCATCTGTCATCTTTCAATTGCTGTACTAGCCTCTTCCAGCCACGACAGTTGGTTTATTTTGATGAAGATTCTCAGTCGGACGAGAATCCACAGGCTTAATTAGCGTGTAATACATTCACCGCCTTGCGCTCCTCTCCCAGAAACGTCCAGCTCTTCTCTTCAGTTAAATTAAACAGTTTTTACCAGAGCATCTGGCTGCCTTGCATCCTCCAGGAACATCTTGAAGATACTGGGGAAACTAGAGTATTCCAGACGATGCTCTAGCGCCTGCCAGATGTTGCACTAGCGTCTTCAAGATGCTGTTCTAGAGTCTTTAAGATACTGTTCTAGCGTCTTCAAGATGCTACTGTAGCGTCTTCAAGATGCTCCACCACCGTCTTCCAGACGCCGCTATGCTCTCAGATGTTGCTCTCGACCGCCGTCTTTCAGACGCTACTATGGCGTCTTTAAGATGTTCCGCCACCTTTTCCAGACGCTGCTACGGCGTCTTGAAGATGCTCCGCCAATGTCTTCCAGACGCTGCTATGGCGTCTTCAAGATGCTCCGGCAACGTCTTCCAGACGCCGCTATGGCGTCTTCAAGATGCTGTTCTAGCGTCTTCAAGATGCTCCGGCAACGTCTTCCAGACGCCGCTATGGCGTCTTCAAGATGCTGTTCTAGCGTCTTCAAGATGCTCCGCCACCGTCTTTCAGACGCTGCTATGGCGTCTTCAAGATGCTCGCTTCTTCGAGCGCTATGCGTCTTCAAGATGCTCCGCCACCGTCTTCCAGACGCTGCTATGGCGTCTTCAAGATGCTCCGGCAACGTCTTCCAGACGCTGCTATGGCGTCTTCAAGATGCTCCGCTACCGTCTTCCAGACGCTGCTATGGCGTCTTCAAGATGCTCCGCCACCGTCTTCCAGACGCTGCTATGGCGTCTTCAAGATGCTCCGCCAACGTCTTCCAGACGCCGCTATGGCGTCTTCCACAAGTACAGGTTAGCGGATGTACAAGATGGTTCCGCTGGTAATTTGGTGAGGGTGAATAATAGTGAGAACACGTGATAACATGTAGTGTTATGAGCTGCCAGGAAGGTGTGGTGTACGTCATATATTTAACATGTACACTCTGGGGACCAAGAGCTGTGTCTCTCCAGCACTTGTAAAGTACATCAGGGGACCAGGAGCTGCATCCTCTAGAACTTGTATAGTACATAAGGGGACCAGGAGCTGTGTCTCTCCAGCACCTGTGTAGTACATTAGAACAGAGTACACTCAACTGCCTGGTCCCTAATAACCCTGCCAGGACCTGGTCTGCGGCCCGAGTGTAACACAGGACAGACTGACATCATACTTGTATTCATCATAATGTATCCACTTCCTCCACACTGGTGTAGTAAGTGTAGAAGGGTAACATGCTGGTATGTAAGTAGACTGGAGATGGTGAGACAGAGTGGTAGTGTGGAGAGTGGTAGATGTGTAAAGTGAGAGTGTAGAGAGTGGTAGAGTGGTAAGTGTAGAGTAGTGGTAGAGTGTAGAGGTGGTAAGGTGGTGAGAGTGGTAGAGTGGTAGAGAGTGGTAGAGTGTGGTAGAGAGTGGTAGAGTGTAGGATGAGAGTGTGGTAGAGAGTGGTAGAGTGGTAGAGTGTGGTAGAGTGGTAAGGTGGTAGAGAGTGGTAGAGTGTGGAGAGTGGTAGAGTGTGGTAGAGAGTGGTAGAGTGGTAGAGTGTGGTAGAGAGTGGTAGAGTGTGGTAGAGAGTGGTAGAGTGTGGTAGAGAGTGGTAGAGTGTGGTAGAGAGGGTAGGGTAGAGGTGGTAGAGGTGAGTGGAGAGTGGGGTAGAGAGTGGTAGAGGTGGTAGAGTGGTGGAGAGGTGGTAGAGAGTGGTAGAGAGTGGTAGAGAGTGGTAGAGAGTGGTAGAGTGTGGTAGAGAGGTGGTAGAGTGTGAGTAGAGAGTGGTAGAGAGTGGTAGAGGTGGTAGAGGTGGTAGGAGAGTGGTAGAGGTAGTGGTGAGAGAGTGGTAGAGAGTGGTAGAGAGTGGTAGAGAGGTGGTAGAGAGTGGTAGAGTGTGGTAGAGAGTGGTAGAGAGTGGTAGAGAGTGGTAGAGTGTGGTAGAGTGGTAGAGAGTGGTAGAGAGTGGTAGAGAGAGTGGTAGAGAGTGGTAGAGAGTGGTAGAGAAGTGGTAGAGAGTGGTAGAGAGTGGTAGAGGTGGTAGAGAGTGGTAGAGAGTGGTAGAGGGAGAGTGTAGATGGAAGGAGAGTGGTAGAGAGTGGTAGAGAGTGGTAGAGAGAGTGGTAGAGAGTGGTAAGAGTGGTAGAGAGTGGTAGAAGAGTGGTAGAGAGAGAGGTGGAGAGGTGGTGGAGAGGTGGTGAAGAGTGGTAGAGTGGAGAGTGGTGAGAGTGGTAGAGAGTGGTGAGAGAGTGGTAGAGAGTGGTAGAGAGAGTGGTAGAGAGAGTGGTAGAGAGAGTGGTAGAGAGAGTGGTAGAGAGAGTGGTAGAGAGAGTGGTAGAGAGAGTGGTAGAGAGTGGTAGAGAGAGTGGTAGAGAGAGTGGTAGAGAGTGTGGTAGAGAGTGGTAGAGAGTGGTAGAGAGTGGTAGAGAGTGGTAGAGAGAGTGGCAGTGGTGTAGCTCACGGTGGTATCATGAGGTCCACTATCAACATTACACTCTTTCCTGTTCCACCTGTTACTTCCTGACTCCTAGAGGAGGGAGGGAGGGAGGGAGGGGATGTTTTGCAGCGGTGAGAGAGAGAGAGAGAGAGAGAGAGAGAGAGAGAGAGAGTGGTAGAGCACTTGGAGAAAATGGTTTCATTAACTGTAATGGACAGTGGTTCTTATTGGGGTTCTAAGTCCCTAGGATAAAGTAAGAGATGTGAGACAGGAGAGAGAGAGAGCGGAGAGGTGCATTGCATTTGCTCACACTGCAGGAAGGCAAATGATACTGTATCCACAAGAGGCTGGCCAAAACCGTGAGGAGTGAGCAGAAATAACAAGGAACGTTCTCCGGTGGATCAAAGAGTGACAGCCAGGGAAGAGACGTCGCTATGGGGAAGTGTAACAAGCGGGGCACCGCAAGGATCAGTATCAGGTCCAATACTCTTTGTAGTTTATGTGAATGATATTACAGATGTGACTGATTCAGATGTCTCCCTGTTTGATGATGATGTAAAACTAATGAAAAGAATAAATGCAAATAAGGACAAGGAAAGAAAGGAAGAAAGACAAGAAAATGACAAGGAAAGGACAAGGAAAGGCTCTAGATTGATCTAGACAAACTGCAAGACCGGTCAGGTAAGTGGTTGTTTGAATTCAACCCCGGCAAATACAAGGTAATGAAGACTGGGAGGGAATAAGAAGACCGGAAACGGGTTGTAGATTTAGGAGACAGAGGCTGCAGAAATTCACTCAAAGGAAAAGACCTAAGGGTGAGCATTATGTCTAGTGTATCACCAGAGGCTCACATCAGCAGAATAACCTCTGTAGCTAATGCTCGTCTGGCAAATCTAAGAGTGGCCTTCAGAAACCTCAACAAAAACTCATTCCGGACCCATTATACAATATGTCAAGCCCATCTTAGAGGTTTTCAGCACCAGTATGGAGCCCACACCTGAATTTTTTTAAGAAACTGGAAAAAGTGCATAGATGAGAAACAAGGCTTGTTCCTGATCCAAGGAGCATGAGCTAAGACGAGAGGCGAAGGCAGACGTGATAATAATATTAAAATACTCAAATAAATTGATAAGGTTGACAGGTACACTCTGTTAGGAACGCGAGAAACAAGAACTCGGGAACACAACTGAATGCTAAAGACAAAGATGAGCCACAAGGATGTCAGGAAGTATTTCTTCAGCCTCAGAGTGGTCGGAAAGTGGAATGATCTCAATGAGGAAGTGGTGGAGCCAGACTTTATACATAATTTTAAGAGCAGGTACGACAGGGCCCACGAGGCCAGGAGGAGTGAATTAGGCAATCGGTAAGTTGCGAGGCGGGACCCAGAGCTAGAATTCTACCCTTGCAACCACATGGACTCTACCCCTGCAACCACAAGAACTCTACCTCTGCAACCACAAGGACTCTACCCCTGCAACCACAAGAACTCTACCCCCTGCAGCCACAAGAACTCTACCCCCTGCAACTACAAGAACTCTACACCCTGCAACTACAAGAACTCTACACCCTGCAACTACAAGAACTCTACACCCTGAAACTACAAGAACTCTACACCCTGCAACTACAAGAACTCTACACCCTGCAACTACAAGAACTCTACACCCTGCAACTACAAGGACTCTACCCCTGCGTACAGGTGCATACATACACACACATCAAGAGTACCGTAGCTAATACTCAGGTGTATCTTGCTGAGACACATAACACATTGCATGCTACCATAACACACATTCAGCAAGTCTCTTAGCATGCCACTTGCTACAATTTCCGCGACAGAGAGCTTTCTTGGACCACAATTCTTGATAATTACACAAGATATCCCCCAGTCCACGCCTGGAGGAGTCGTTACTCGGCTGATGGTGGGACCTGCTACGTGGCTTAACCCACGGGATGTGGCTTAACCCCTGACAACAATTCTCCTCATAAATTAAAAGAATGACGCGGCTCTTAGCTGTAATTTAAAAAAAATATTACAGACGATAAATAAAGAGTTTTGAGAAGTGGACGCTTTCTACAGCATTGGAGTCATACTGTTGTGTTGTGGACAGCAATTTGTCAAGCCTCTTTAGCCTAGTGTTTTGGGAGAAGAAATTGCGTCTATCCAGGTGCTGGAGTGCCAGCTGCGTCTGTCCAGGTACTGTGGAAGGGACATCTGCGTCTAACCCAGTGTAGGAGAGACAACTGCGTCTATCCCAGTGTAGGAGAGACATTGCGTCTATCCCAGTGTAGGAGAGACAACTGCGTCTATCCCAGTGTAGGAGAGACATCTGCGTCTATCCCAGTGTAGGAGAGACATCTGCGTCTATCCCAGTGTAGGAGAGACATCTGCGTCTATCCCAGTGTAGGAGAGACAACTCTGCCTATTTTAGTGCATAAACTATGATAATGGTACCACCTCCGCTAACAACTGGTCCGTAAAGCAGAAAACATCATCCCCGTATATGTATGTATGTATGTATGTATGTATGTATGTATGTATGTATGTATGTATGTATGTATGTATGTATGTATGTATGTATGTATGTATTATATATATATATATATATATATATATATATATATATATATATATATTATATATATATATATATATATATATATATATTTTTTTTTTTTCAACAAGTCGGCCGTCTCCCACCGAGGCAGGGTGACCCAAAAGAAAGAAAATCCCCAAAAAGAAAAACTTTCATCATCATTCAACACTTTCACCACACTCATACATAATCACTGTCTTTGCAGAGGAGCTCAGATACGACAGCTGAGAAAAGTCCCTCCCAGCTGTCACTATCTCAGACCCCTCCTTTAAAGTGCAGGCATTGTACTCCCATTTCAGGACTCAAGTCCAACTAAATCAATTAACTGGTTTCCTGAATCCCTTCACACAATGTTACCCTGCTCACACTCCAACAGATCGTCATGTCCCAAAAACCATTCGTCTCCATTCACTCCTATCTAACACGCTCCCCATGCTTGCTGGAAGTCCAAGCCCTCGCCCACAAAACCTCCTTTACTCCTTCCTCCAACCTTTTCTAGGACGACCCCTACCCCGCCTTCCTTCCCTACAGATTTATACGCTCTCCAAGTCATTCTACTTTGATCCATTCTTCTAAATGACCAAACCACCTCAACAACCCCTCTTCAGCCCTCTGACAAATACTTTTAGTAACCCCCCCCCCCCCCCCCCCCCCCCCCCCCCCCCCCCCCCCCCCCCCCCCCCCCCCCCCCCCCCCCCCCCCCCCCCCCCCCCCCCCCCCCCCCCCCCCCCCCCCCCCCCAATTTTATTTAAATGTTTGATACCTCATCACCTTACTCTTTATGTTCACTTTTAACTTTCTACCTTTTTTTTTACACAGTCTTCCAAACTCGTCCAACTAACCTTTCAACTTTTCTTTAGAATCTCCCATAACATGTAGTACCATCCACGCAAAAGAAAACTGTTTAACTCTACATTTTGATTTAATTTCTCATAATTTAATTCACTATATCATATACTATATAATATGTATATTTATATATATATATATATATATATATATATATATATATATATATATATATATATATATATATATATATATACATTATTGTGACCGCGAACGAGTGGTATTGATCAATAACTACACTGCACTAGCCAGGGGTCGAACCCATGATGCTTTGGCCCGCCTCATGATGAGCGAAAACACATGACGCTCTAATCCACTGAACTTGACTAGAGCGTCAGGTTCGACCCCTGGCTAGTGCAGTGTAGTTATTGATATATACAAATATATGTTAGCACCCACCACGCCCTTGTTTACAAACACAATGCAGTCCATGAAGAAGAGGTCTCCTACCCACCCACAGGAGGGGACTGGAGGGGAACTCACCTCTCCCGTCTCACAACAAAACTATAAACACGTCTCGCAAAAAATACTTACATCTGTTGCTGCTTTTGTTCTTATTACTTGTGTACCTCCCGTTATGTAGGAGAAGAAGAAGAAGAAGAAGAAGAAGAAGAAGAAGAAGAAGAAGAAGAAGAAGAAGAAGAAGAAGAAGAAGAAGAAGAAGAAGAAGAAGTCATCCATTTTTAAAGAGGTAACAATTCATAATTCTAGGGTACTCACCTGCCACATTTAAAATAAATACTGCATCTTACGATAGCTATCTTACGGTAATTATCTTAACGAAAACTATCTTACAGTAACTAACATACGATAACTAACATACGATAGCTACCATACGATAACTACCATACGATAACTAACATACGATACCTCTTACGATAACTAACATACGATAACTATCTTAACGATAACTTTTTTAACGATAACTATCTTACGATAACTAACATACGATAACTATCTTAACGATAACTAATATAACAAACATACGATAGCTATCTTAACGATAACTATCTTAAAAATAACCATCTTAAAATAATTAACATACGATAACTATCTTACGATAACTAAACGATAACTTTCTTATCGATAAGTAACATACGATAACTATCTTAACGATAACTATAATAGCGATAACTATCTTGATAACTATCTTAACGATAACTATAATAACGATAACTATAATAACGATAACTATATTGATAACTGTCTTAACGATAACTATCTTAACATAGAATTTCTTGACGATGACTAACTTACTGCCTATCTTAACAATTACTATCTTAGTAATTACTATCTCAGGATTGACTATCTTACGATCACTTATATTAGATGACTGTCTTAGGGATGACTAGAATGAAATTACAATCTTAAGATAGCTATAGTTAGCCGACTATCTTGAAGGGAAAACTTTCTTGAGGTAATTCTATGAGGATGACTATCTTAAGAATGACTATCTTAGGAAAAATGTCCAAAATAGAATAACAGATGATGAATAGGTCGAAATAACTATCTTAATGACGACTATCTTATGATTGACTCTCTTTGACTGTCTTAATGAGGAATATCTTGAAGGCGACTATTATAAAGATAACTATCTTATCACTGATTATCTAGGAGGTGACTGTGTCAAGGATTACTATCTTAGGTTTGACTATCTTAAAGGGGACTACTTCGAGAATGTAGGACAACTATCTTAAGTTTCAATATCTTAGGGTTGACTAACAAAAGTTTAACTATGAAAGGCTTGACTATTTTAAAAATGACTATTGCAAGGAAGACTATCTTAAATTTGACTATCTTAAAGGCTCGTATAAGACATAGGTGAGCGAGAGTTTTCATTAATATTCGTACAAGATAATGTGTTGTAATGTACGTACTTGTGACAACTTTTATTTTGGTTTGAGCGATAGTTTTGTAAATGTTGAGTTTCATGTGATTGTGTGGTGGTGGTTGTTTGTGGGTGATGGTGGTTGTTTGTGGGTGGTGGTGGTTGTTTGTGGGTGGTGGTGGTTGTTTGTGGGTGGTGGTGGTGATGGTGGTTGTGGGTGGTGGTTGTGGGTGGTAGTGGTTGTGAGTGGTGGTAGTTGTTTATGGGTGGTGGTGGTTGTGGGTGGTGGTGGTGGTGGTTGTGGTGGTTATTGTTTATGGATGATGATGGTTGTTTTTGGGTGGCGGTAGTGGTTGCTTGTGGGTAGTGGTGGTGGTGGTTGTCTGTTGTTGTTGGTAGTGGTTGTTTGTGGGTGGTGGTAGTGGTTGTTTGTGAGTGGTGGCATCACAGGTGACTTCAAAGACTCACCTGTGTGGTCACCTGACTCACCTGCGCTGCGACAGCGCAACTGCGCAGTTCGTGCGCTGCGACTGCGCAGCTCCTGGCAGCAACTGCGCGGCGGGGTGGCGGGGGTCAGCGGGTGGTTCATCTCAAAAAGAGAGCGAAATGGCGCAAAATTACTCTCGTGAAATTGGCCAAATCACCGCCGGCTCGGCAGTTGCCACAGCGTTTCACAATGTTTCGGCCGCTGGGAGCCGCGTGGGCGAGACTCTGAGCGATGGTGAGCGAAGCGCAAGGCAGCTGCGGTAGCGCACATGCGCTGCCGGGAGATTACCTGTCAGTCCTGCTGTTGAACTTGCTGTGATTACTGGGAATTAGAACTGAGAAACAGACGGCGATAAAGATGGAAGGAGAGAGAGAGAGAGAGAGAGAGGGAGAGAGAGAGAGAGAGAGAGAGAGAGAGAGAGAGAGAAGAGAAGACGAGAGAAGAGAGACAGACGAGGAGAGAAGAAGCAGACAGACAGACAGACAGAAGAGACAGACAGACAGACGAAGAGAAGACAGAAGAGAAGAAGAAGAAGAAGAGAGAGAGAGAGAGAAGAGAGAGAGAGAGAGAGAGAAGAGAGAGAGAAGAAGAAGAAGACAGACAGAAGACAGAGAGAGAGAGAGACAGAGCAGAGAGACAGAGACAGACGAGAGGAAGAGGGGAGAGAAGAGAAGAAGAAGAGAGAGAGAGAAGAGAGAGAGAGAGAGAGAGAGAGAGAGAGAGAAGAGAGAGAAGAGAGACGACAGAAGAGAGAGAAGAGAGGAGAAGGGAAGAGGAGAGGAGATGAAGAGAGAAGAGAGAATAGAGAGAGAGAGGAGAGAGGGGAGGGTAGGAAGAGAGAAGCAGGACATGGGAGGGAGGCAGGGAGGGAAGGTAGAAGAAGATGGGAAGGGAGGGTAGAGGGTAGAAGGGGAGCAGGAAAGGATGGATAGAGGGAGGGAGGCAGGAAAGCAGGGAGGGAGGAGGGAGGGAGAGTGTTGTGGTCAATGGAAGGAGGGAGGGAGGGAGGGAAGGTGAGTAGTCTCTGGAGGGAGTAATAAGATGGAGGGGAGCTGTGGAAAGAGCGAATTAAATTGGGAGACAAAGGTGTTGGCAGGTGTTGGATGGGGATGGCAGGTGTTGGCAAGTGTTGGCAGGAGTTGTGTATGCAACAGATAAGCGATTATGTCTTGATACACTGTACAATGTACATGTCTGGTACTACAGTACACGCAGGATATTACAGTTGAACCACGACAGTAGCTCTACTGCTGTCACTGTCGACAAGGACATGAACCATGCAAGCAGGGCAAGAGGCGAGATACCTGACACATGCTTCCGGGGGTCATCGCCCCCGCGGCCTGGTTCCAGACCTGGTCTCCTAGTGGATCAAGGCTTATCATCCAGGTTGTTATGCTGGCGACACCCAGTACAACGAACGAGCCAGAGCCTGGCTGATCAGGCACTGGTTTAGCCTACTTGTCAAGTTCCCTTTTCAAGACAGCCAGAGTGTCGTCTGTAATCTCCCTTATGTATACTGAGAGGGTGTTGAAGAGTCTTGGGCCTCATATATTTATTGTATTTTCTCTTAGGTATTCATGGCACTCTTGCTTAGGGACTCATGGCACCCTTGCTTAGGTACTCATGGCACCCTTGCTTAGGTACTCATGGCACCCTTGCTTTTAAGTGGGGACATTTTGCACTCTTTGCCGACCTCTTACTTGTGTAGGGAGTGATTTCTGCGTGCAGATTTGGATCCAATCCCTCTAGGATTTTCCAGGTGTAAATCATCATACATTTTTTCTGGCGATCGTTCTGAAGACTACAGGTCAAGGGACTTCAAACATTACCAGTGATGTAAGTGCTTGACTGAACTCACAGATGCAGTGAAGGTTCTCTGTACATTCTCTAGATCGGCAATTTCACCTGCCTTAAGGGAGGCTGTTAGTGTACAACAGTATTCCAGCGTAGAGAGAACAAATGATTTAAAGAGGATCCTCATTGGCTTGGCATCCCTTGTTCAGAAGGTTCTCGTTATCCGTCCTATCATTTTCCTTGCGACAGTGATAATGACATTGTTGGGATCCTTGAAAGCCAGATCCTCTGACATTATCACCCCTAGGTTCTACTGTGTGGCTAGAATTAGTTTTATATTACGTTCTAGCTCTTATTTCTTTATTTTTTCCTTAGGAGAGTAACAGAAATTTGTCCTCATTGAACATCATGTTGTTTATATCTGCTTAGAGATTTGCTGTGCCCTTAATGGATGACACTCATGCAAATTTAGTATCGTCTGCATAGGATGAAACAGTGTTATGATTTATGTCTCTGTCAGATATGAGGATGAGGAAAAGGGGGCGAGCACTGTGCCTTGATCAACACAACTTTTCACTGTGGCAGCCAGACTTAGCAGTTTACTGTCACTATTTGCCTTCTACTTGTTAGAAAGTTAAAAATTTGTCCTTATTTCCAGTTATTCATTTTGCTTGCATTTTGTGCGCTGTCCACCATATCTGCATATGCAGAAGGCTTTTGCAAAGTCTGTGTATAGTATATCTGCAGTGTGTTTGTCTTCCAGTGCAACAAAGTCCATGTCATAGTGGTGCAGTAGTTGAGAGAGGCAGGAGCGACCTGCTATAAACACATGCTGCGACCTGCTATAAACACATGCTGCGACCTGCTATAAACACATGCTGCGACCTGCTATAAACACATGCAGCGACCTGCTATAAACACATGCTGCCCTGGGTTATGCAACTGTTGGGAATCAGTGTGGTTTACGATCTTGCTTCTTAAAACCTTTTCACTGATTGTTATAATGTGGGACGTTAGTGCTTTACTGCCACCTTTGAGGAGTGGGGTTATATCTATTGTTTTTAATGGCTGTGTAATGACCCCTGTGTCTAGGCTCTCTCATCACGGAATATTAAAAGCCCATGATACGGTTTTCTTGCAGTTCGTGATAAGTATTGAGTGCCATATGTCTGGACCTGGGTAGAGTGAATGGGAATGTTGTCGATTAATAGCTGACTAAACACAGAGTCATACTGAGACTTCAGCATTTCTCTCATCTCTTTGCTGTTGTCAGTGTTTTAAATTTCATTAATTGCTGTTAGCGCCCTCTGTCTCTCTTCGACTATCAGTGATTCATTTAATTTTAGTTCAGTATCTTCTTTTTTCTGTATTCAGTGTTTCCTTCCACACTTCAGATAGCTCACGAAATCGTAATGACACGATTGCAAACAAACCTACGGGTGGGTTGAACCGCGATCAGAGAGTCTCAAAACTCCAGACCGTCGCGTTAACCACTGGCCCAGTGGCTAACGCGACGGTCTGGAGTTTTGACACTCTCTGATCGCGGGTTCTAACCCCACCCGTGGTATGTTTTTTTTTTTTTCACTTCAGATAGTCTTGCATCCTTGAGAAGTTCTGTGATTTGTCGTCTTCGCCGGTAGAGGGAGCGTCTCTCTCTCTCTCTTTCCAACTTACATATATTCCTCTTTTTTCTTAGTGGTATGTGCCTTGAGCACATATTTAGAACGACATAGTTAATATTTTATAGACTAGTTCGCAGTCATGTTATTCTAAATATCTTCCCAAAGATGTTTATTTATGGATATGATTTATTTGATCCCGGCTGATGTTTTTGATGTTAAAATTGAGTTTGGTGAAAACATCCTCATGACTGCGTTTTGTTGGTCACGATCACTGTGCTTACAGGTATGAACCTGCAAGACTACATGATGGTAGGAAGGACTACATGATGGTAGGAAGGACTACAGGATGGTAGGAAGGACTACAGGATGGTAGGAAGGACTACAGGATGGTAGGAAGGACTACAGGATGGTAGGAAGGACTACAGATGGTAGGAAGACCTATCAGGATAGAAGTAGGAAGGACTACAGGATGGAGTTAAGGCACTACAGCGTATGAGGCAAATTGACTACAGGATGGAGCGAAGGTACTACAGCTGATGGTAGAAGGACAATGATGGTAGGAAGGACTACAGATGGTAGGAAGGACTACAGGATGGTAGGAAGGACACAGGATGGTAGGAAGGACTACAGGATGGTAGGAAGGACTACAGGATGGTAGGAAGGACTACAGGATGGTAGGAAGGACTACAGGATGGTAGGAAGGACTACAGGATGGTAGGAAGGACTACAGGATGGTAGGAAGGACTACAGGGATGGTAGGAAGGACTACAGGATGGTAGGAAGGACTACAGGATGGTAGGAAGGACTACAGGATGGTAGGAAGGACTACAGGATGGTAGGAAGGACTACAGGATGGTAGGAAGGACTACAGGATGGTAGGAAGGACTACAGGATGGTAGGAAGGACTACAGGATGGTAGGAAGGACTACATGATGGTAGGAAGGACTACAGGATGGTAGAAGGACTACAGGATGGTAGGAAGGACTACAGGATGGTAGGAAGGACTACAGGATGGTAGGAAGGACTACAGGATGGTAGGAAGGACTACAGGATGGTAGGAAGGACTACAGGATGGTAGGAAGGACTACAGGATGGTAGGAAGGACTACAGGATGGTAGGAAGGACTACAGGATGGTAGGAAGGACTACAGGATGGTAGGAAGGACTACAGGATGGTAGGAAGGACTACAGGATGGTAGGAAGGACTACAGGATGGTAGGAAGGACTACAGGATGGTAGGAAGGACTACAGGATGGAGGAAGGACTACAGGATGGTAGGGAAGGACTACAGGATGGTAGGAAGGACTACAGGATGGTAGGAAGGACTACAGGATGGTAGGAAGGACTACAGGATGGTAGGAAGGACTACAGGATGGTAGGAAGGACTACAGGATGGTAGGAAGGACTACAGGATGGTAGGAAGACTACAGATGGTAGGAAGGACTACAGGATGGTAGGAAGGACTACAGGATGGTAGGAAGGACTACAGGATGGTAGGAAGGACTACAGGATGGTAGGAAGGACTACAGGATGGTAGGAAGGACTACAGGATGGTAGGAAGGACTACAGGATGGTAGGAAGGACTACAGGATGGTAGGAAGGACTACAGGATGGTAGGAAGGACTACAGGATGGTAGGAAGGACTACAGGATGGTAGGAAGACCTATAAGGCAGAAGAGGCAGTGGAGTCACTCACCACGAAGATTCTAAGGCACGCAAATACTTAACGTTCAACTGAGGCCATTCAATTGAACGTTAAGAGACGGGGCCGAGAGGTGGAGCCCGACACCCTGCAGAGTAGCAAGGAGAAATGAAAGGGTGGGTAGATGGAGGGTTAGTGGGAGAGAGGATTAATAGGTATGTGGTGGTACTGGATTGGGTATGCGACCCACAACACTGGGGCGTTGTTGTGGGTCAGCAGGGGTAAGGAGACATGCTCATGTGGTTAGTAAACAAAACTGGAACATAAAAAACGAAAAAGGCACAATACCGTGACTGAACAATCCACAACTACTTTTACCTCCACTACTACCTCTACTGTTACTTCCACTACCAGCATTACCTCTACAACTACTTCTACACTGTCTTCTTTCTTCCTTTCTTTGTGCCTTCCCTGTCCTCCTCTCCTATATATACTAACTCTATTTCCTTCCTAGTTGATGGTCCAAGTCTTACCCACAAGTCGTCATAAACCATACCACGGGTGGGGTTCAAACACGCGGTCAGAGAGTCTCAAAACTACAGACCGTCGCGTAAGCCACTGGGCCAGCTAGCTTCAATAAGATTCATCCAACTATGTATATTTCTACACCATAAGAAGGTTAACATAGGCACCACTGTGTCCACAAATGCAAGTTGTTACAGACGAATCTCCCGCTAGCATGGCCGTGACGAATTCTAGCTCAAGTCCCCTTCAAAGCCGTCAACATGACTCTGACCGCGGGTTCGAACCCCACCCGTGGTATGGTTTGTTTGCAATCGTGTCATTACGATTTCGTGAGTCAAGTCGTCATAAGCTTCTTTCTCCTGTGTGTGTGTTATTTGTGCAGTATGAGGCTTGTCTACTTTATATGATAGTTACATTGTAGAACACGTGCAGTGTGAGGCTTGTCTACCTTATATGATAGTTACATTGTAGAACACGTGCTGTGGGGTCTACATATGATAGTTACATTGAGAACAGTGCAGTGTGAGGCTTTCTACCTTATATGATAGTTACATTGTAGAACACGTGCAGTGTGAGGCTTGTCTACCTTATATGATAGTTACATTGTAGAACACGGCAGTGTGAGGCTTGTCTACCTTATATGATAGTTTTGTAGAACACGTGCAGTGTAGGCTGTCTACCTTATATGATAGTTACATTGTAGAACACGTGCAGTGTGAGGCTTGTCTACCTTATATGATAGTTACATTGTAGAACACGTGCAGTGTGAGGCTTGTCTACCTTATATGATAGTTACATTGTAGAACACGTGCAGTGTGAGGCTTGTCTACCTTATATGATAGTTACATTGTAGAACACGTGCAGTGTGAGGCTTGTCTATCTTATACGATAGTAACATTGTGGAACACCTGTTGTGTGTTCTACTTAATTATATATGTTAATTACATTATGGGAACAAAAGCTGGAGCAACGGTGTGGCTAGGAAAGTGGTGGCATGAATTGAGGTGTTTGTCAAGAGGAATGGGAAGGTGATAGCTGGGGAGAAGTGGTGTCTGGAGTATTAAGCTGTTCAGGGTAGGGCTGGGACTCAGTAGTGACAAGAAATGGGGCGGGTGTAAGGAATGGAGATGGGGTGCATTGGTGACTTGTATGGAGAACTGATTTATTTTCCTTTATTCTGGAATGGTTGGGTCTATCCTCTCTCTTATTTCAACAGCTAGACCAGGTGGCCTGGCCTGGGGCTGTGACCTCCGGAAGTGACTACAAGTAACCTTCCCCGTGATTCGTATGAGAGGGTTGAGAGTGACAATAACGAGGATCTCACACTCAAGGAACACTACAGTGTTATTATTGCCACTGCAAGGAAAATAATGGATTGTATAACTAGAAGATTCAAAACTAAGAGATGACATTACTCTGGTCACTTGTTCTCTCCAGGAAAGATTGCAGAACTGGAGAACGTACAGAGAACCTTCACTGGCCGTATAGGTTAAGTCAAGCACCTAAATTACTGGGAATGCCTGCAGTCCCTCGACCTGCACTCTTTGAACGTAGCCGAGAAAGATACATCGTATGCTAGACCTGGAAGATTCTGGAAGGACTGATCCCAAACCTGCACACCAAAATCAATCCAGATAAAGAAAGAGGCCTTGGCAGACAGTGCAAGATTCTTTCGATGAAGCTCAGGGAAGGGAAGAGTACACTAAGACAACTCAATAAGTTAAAGGGAACCGAGAATCTTCAGTACGATGCCATCGTGTGTAAGGGAAATTATCAACAAACCTTAACTGTCAGTTACTGATCAGCCAGGTTGTGTTGCACACGTTGAACTGCGTGCAGCTGGAACCAGCAGCAGCCTGGTCCATCAGGTTAGTAACCGAGAGGCCTGGTCTGGGGCCGGGCCGCGGGGGGCAGTGACCCCCGAACTCAACTCCAGGTAACCTCCACGTACCTACTTGGTTTCCTATTTTCAGTGATTAATTTGTTACACATTTGTATTACTTTCCATTGGTTGCAACATTTCCACTCCCTACTTGGATGCCACTGCAACAATTTATAACTGTATTTGGCAATAAGTACTTTCTAACACTTTATATGCGCTTTTGTTTGTTTTGTTGACAATCGGGGTTTTGTCTCGCCTTTCTTGAAGGAGAATAATAAGATTTCTTTTCCATTTCTCGATTTTTTTTACGGGACTTTATATGTGATGATCATTTTCCTCTGGTATAAAGTGAAGCATTGGTACTTGACTGTACACATATGCAACACTTGGGTATCTTTAATATTGAGACGTTTCGCCTGATCAGCAGGCTTCTTCAGTCGAATGAAGAGGTGACTTAAATATTGGAGTCAGCAGAAGAAATGGAAAGGCAAATGTGAAGTGATTAGTCCCTCATTCTTGAAGAAGCTGTAGGTCTGAAGTGGTCAGTCCCTCATTCTTGAAGAAGCTGAGTTTGATGGTCAGTCCTATTCTGAAGACGCGTAGGTTTGAAGTGGTCAGTCCCTCACCTTGCTAAGTGTTTATCAACATAAAGAGAAACAGTGTCACTGTCTTCAGTCTTTCTTCGTACTTCACATTTGAGTTCTGGGGATCATTTTGTAGCATTATCTTTAGATTTTTCTCGGTTTTCTATATATTTCTAAAGAGGAAACCAAACTACATATTCCAACACAACTGTATATCCCTCACTTTACTTCTGTCAGAAATGAACTCCAAGTATCCACCCTCCTGGTCAAGGAGCTGTAATAGTTTGAAGGCATTTTGGAGGCTCTCCATGGCCTGTCTTGAGCAGCAGGGGTCCCAGCACTGATCCTTGGGGGATACCACTCGTCACCAGTGCCCATTCTCTGCCTAACATTTGTTGGGTATTTCTGTATCCACTATAATGTCTTCCCAGCTACTCCTGCCTTCTTTTGTGTTAGAAAACAGCTGATAGTGTGTGTGTACTCACCTAATTGTGGTTGCAGGGGTCCATTCATATCTCCTGGCCCTGTGTGTGTGTGTGTGTGTGTGTGTGTGTGCAATTACCCATATATTTTCCACGGGGTTCTAGTCTCAGGTGCGTGCGTGCTGGGATGGGGAAAAGGATGTGGAATAGGGGAAGAGGGAGGTGGGGGAAGAGGTATGGATCCTGGGGAAGGGGAAAGACAGGAGGGGGAGGAAGGAGGGGGTGAAACAGGAAGTAGTGCAACACTCTGGACCTCTCACGAAGTCTCTCACCTTTACCGAGATGGGAGGATCACTGTCCTCTGGGAAATGAGTGAGGGAGGGGCGGGGGGGGGGTGAGGCGTGAGAGGGGGCGGGGAGGGGTGGGGTGAGGCGTTAGAGGAGGGGGCGGTGATTGTAAGGGGCGGTGGTTGTAAGTTGACGGGGTTGTAGGTTGAGGGGGTTGTAGGTTGAGGTAGCTGTAGTTTGAGGTGGCTGTAGGTTGAGGTAGCTGTAGGTTGAGGTGACTGTAGGTTGAGGTGGCTGTAGGTTGAGGTGGCTGTAGGTTGAGGTGACTGTAGGTTGAGGTGGCTGTAGGTTGAGGTGGCTGTAGGTTGAGGTGGCTGTAGGTTGAGGTGCTGTAGGTTGAGGTGGCTGTAGGTTGAGGTGGCTGTAGGTTGAGGTGGCTGTAGGTTGAGGTGGCTGTAGGTTGAGGTGGCTGTAGGTTGAGGTGGCTGTAGGTTGAGGTGGCTGTAGGTTGAGGTGGCTGTAGGTTGAGGTGACTGTAGGTTGAGGTGACTGTAGGTTGAGGTGGCTGTAGGTTGAGGTGGCTGTAGGTTGAGGTGACTGTAGGTTGAGGTGGCTGTAGGTTGAGGTGGCTGTAGGTTGAGGTGGCTGTAGATTGAGGTGGCTGTAGGTTGAGGTGGCTGTAGGTTGAGGTGACTGTAGGTTGAGGTGGCTGTTGGTTGAGGTGGCTGTAGGTTGAGGTGGCTGTAGGTTGAGGGGGTTGTAGGTTGAGGTGGCTGTAGGTTGAGGTGGCTGTAGGTTGAGGTGGCTGTAGGTTGAGGGGGTTGTAGGTTGAGGTGGCTGTAGGTTGAAGTGGCTGTAGGTTGAGGTGGCTGTAGGTTGAAGTGGCTGTAGGTTGAGGTGACTGTAGGTTGAAGTGGCTGTAGGTTGAGGTGACTGTAGGTTGAGATGGCTGTAGGTTGAGGTGGCTGTAGGTTGAGGGGGTTGTAGGTTGAGGTGGCTGTAGGTTGAAGTGGCTGTAGGTTGAGGTGGCTGTAGGTTGAAGTGGCTGTAGGTTGAGGTGACTGTAGGTTGAGGTGACTGTAGGTTGAGGTGGCTGTAGGTTGAAGTGGCTGTAGGTTGAGGTAGCTGTAGGTTGAAGTGGCTGTAGGTTGAGGTGGCTGTAGGTTGAAGTGGCTGTAGGTTGAGGTGACTGTAGGTTGAAGTGGCTGTAGGTTGAGGTGGCTGTAGGTTGAAGTGGCTGTAGGTTGAGGTGACTGTAGGTTGAGGTGACTGTAGGTTGAGGTGGCTGTAGGTTGAAGTGGCTGTAGGTTGAGGTGGCTGTAGGTTGAGGTGACTGTAGGTTGAGGTGACTGTAGGTTGAGGTGGCTGTAGGTTGAGGCGGCTGTAGGTTGAAGTGGCTGTAGGTTGAAGTGGCTGTAGGTTGAAGTGGCTGTAGGTTGAAGTGGCTGTAGGTTGAGGTGGCTGTAGGTTGAGGTGGCTGTAGGTTGAAGAGGTTGTAGTTGAGGGGGAGAGGTTGTAGGTTTTCATAGAAACAGATTATCTACAGTTGTGTAAGTACCCAGTTGTAGCTACGAGGACCAGAGCTTTGTTCCGCCTCTACTTCCTTACATTTCCAGTGGTTGAAACACTTACTACGTCATCTTGTAATTCATTACGTAGATCTACCACTGTGTGTGTACTCACCTAGTTGTAGCTGCAGGGGTCGAGTCACAGCTCCTGGCCCCGCCTCTTCACTGGCCGCTACCGGGTCACCCCTCTGCGCCATGAGCTTTATCACTTAAACATGGATCCTGCCTCCATACATCGCTTCCAAAGCTATTCCACTTCCCGACCACTTGGACTGGAAATACTTCCTAACATCTCTGTGATTCATCTGATCTTCAACTTCCAACTGTGTCCCCTTGTTGCTGTGTCCCATCTCTGGAACATTCTGTCTTTGTCCACCTTGTCAATTCCTCTCAGTATCTTATATGTCGTTTCATGTCCCCTATCTCTCCTGTCCTCCAGTGTCGTCAGGTCGATTTGCCTTAACCTCTCCTCGTAGGACATACCCCTTAGCTCTGGGACTAGTCTTGTTGCAAATCTTTGCACTTTCTCTAGCTTTTTACGTGCTTGGCTAGTTGTGGGTTCCAAACTGGTGCTGCATACTCCAGTATGGGCCTAACGTACACAGTGTACAGGGTCCTGAACGATTCTTTATTAAGATATCGGAATGTTGTTCTTAGGTTTGCTAGGCGCCCATATGCTGCAGCAGTTATTTGGTTGATGTGCGCCTCAGGAGATGTGCCTGGTGTTATACTCACCCCAAGATCTTTTTCCTTGATTGAGGTTTGTAGTCTCTGGCCCCCTAGACTGTACTCCGTCTGCGGTCTTCTTTGTCCTTCCCCAATCTTCATGACTTTGCACTTGGTGGGGTTGAACCCAGGAGCCAATTGCTGGACCAGGCTTGCAGCCTGTCCAGATCCTTTGTAGTTCTGCCTGATCCTCGTCCGATTGAATTCTTCTCATCAACTTCACATCATCTGGAAACAGGGACACTTCGGAGTCTATTCCTTCCGTCATGTCGTTCGCAAATACCAGAAACAGCACCGGTCCTAGGACTGACCCCTGTGGAACCCCACTCGTCACCGGCGCCCACTCTGATACCTCGCCACGTACCATGACTCGCTGCTGTCTTCCTGACAGGTATTCCCTGATCCATTGTAGTGTCTTCCCTGTTACCCCTGGCTGGTCCTCCAGCTTCTGAACTAATCTCTTGTGTGGAACTGTGTCAAACGCCTTCTTACAGTCCAAGAATATGCAATCTACCCACCCCTCTCTCTCTTGTCTTACTGCTGTCACCCTGTCGTAGAACTCCAGTAGGTTTGTGACACAGGATTTCCCGTCCCTGAAGCCGTGTTGGCTGTCGTTGATAAGATCATTCCTTTCTAAGTGCTCCACCACTCTTCTCCTGATTATCTTCTCCATGACCTTGCATACTATACACGTCAGTGACACTGGTCTGTAGTTTAGTGCTACGTTCCTGTCTCCTTTTTTAAAAATTGGAACTACATTTGCTGTCTTCCATACCTCAGGTAGTTGCCCTGTTTCGATAGATGTGTTGAAGATTGTTGTTAAGGGTACACACAGCTCCTCTGCTCCCTCTCTCAGGAGCCATGGTGAGATGTTATCCGGCCCCATCGCCTTTGAGGTATCTAGTTCGCTTAGTATCCTCTTCACTTCCTCCTCAGTTGTGTGTATTGTGTCCAGCACCTGATGGTGTACCCTACCTCTCCGCCTTTCTGGAGGCCCTTCTATTTCCTCTGTGAACACCTCTTTGAATCTCATGTTCAGCTCCTCACACACTTCACGGTCATTTCTTGTGACCTCCCCTCCTTCCTTCCTCAGCCTGATCACCTGGTTCTTGACTGTTGTTCTCCTCCTGATGTGGCTGTACAACAGCTTTGGGTCAGATTTGGCTTTCGCTGCTATGTCATTTTCGTACTGTCTTTGGGCCTCCCTTCTTACCTCCTGGGTCCTTTGCCTTCTGTACCTCTTCCATTCCCTGGCACACTTGGTTTTGGCTTCCCTGCACCTTTGGGTGAACCATGGGGTCATCCTGGCTTTTTCGCTTTTCCTGTGTGTGTGTGTGTGTGTGTGGCTGCTCATAGCTCCCGTGTCATCATCTTTGAGTTTATGTGTGTGTGTGTATTATGCAGGCTGGAGAGGGTGTTCCCCTCACTCTCTTCTGACTCTTTTTAACCCTTCCTTCCGTGTCCTCCCTTCCTCTTCCTCGTCTTCTCTCGCCTACTCCTGCTTCCTCCTCGTTTTCCCCCCTCGTTCCTCCCTCCTGGCTGTGTTTGGCTGGGTTCATGAAGAGAGGTTACACTCACAATGAATGGCAGCATGTACTGGAATACCAGCCACACTATTCATTCACACTGCCTCTTCCCATCACCCATACCATCTTGCCTGCGTCTCCACATCACCCACACCATCTTGCCTGCCTGTCCACATCACCCACACTACCTTGTCTGCCTCGCCTCATCACCCACACTATCCTCCCTCCCTCCCTCACATAGTCCATATCAGTTTTCTCATGTCTCTGATAATTCCACCACGGATTCATATCTGTCTCATGGTGTGTATACACAGGAAATTTTAATCTATGTTGAATCTTTGACAAATTTCCAGATACAACAGATTCAAATTTGTGTAAGTTGGTTGTTTTAGCCTCGTATAGAGAACAAGTTAGATGTGAAGCCTCGACCACGAGGCTTCAACACCCTCCCTTCACGCATAAGAGGGATTCAAAACAAACCCTCAGTTGTCTTCAAGAGAACACTCGACAGATTTCTGAAAGCAGTTCCTGATCAGCCGGGCTGTGGTCCATGTGCTAAATTGTGAGCGGCTGGCACTTACAGCTTGGCGGATCAGGAAAGGTGGACCAGAAGGACTGGTCTTGAGCCGGGCCGTGAGAAGGGGCGGTGACCCCCGGAAACGACTCCAGGTCACGCGGCAGTCCCAAGAAATCATGCATTGATGTTTTTTTCACATTTTTTACATTATTTTTGTTGACAATTGTGACTCTGAGGTGCAGACTGTTGACGGTTATAAAATGTTCTATTGTACGGGAGGCACAGAACATCCCTTCAAAACTGATACCAATTACTGAACCCATACCAAGACTTACCTGGTATTACGAACATTAGGTGTATAATGGGCTGCGCACCTTGCCGTAATGAGACCAATAGTGGAGCAGTCAATAGAAACAGAAATTAAATGACTTGTATCTCCTTCAACAAATAAACAAGCTGGTATTTACAGTATGTACAGTAATGTAAGAGTAAGTGTACACACAGTGAACCAAGGAGGCAAAAACCAAGAACCAGAGAATGCCCCGTGTACGACCAGCAGCCCCAGACAAGTAAGCCAGCACTCGCATCACAAGTGAACCACATTGCTTCACAGCTCCGGCGGGCTTGTCTGTGACTGGTCGATGAACCGAGGTACTGATATAACGACGGGTACCCTATTGATCGTTAAATCCTTAGCACCCGGTTCGCTGGCTGGGAGGCAGCCTATATGGGAGTGTGACGTACGCTGAATAAAATGTAAAATACTCGTAGCATGCCACACCTAGAGTATACCTGGTGGGTGTTCGGGGGTCAACGCCCCCATGGCCCGGTCCATGACCAGGCCTCGTGGTGGATCAGGGTCTGATTAAGTAGGCAGTTACTGCTGGCCGCACGCAAACCGACGTACGAATCACAGCCCGGCTGATCGGGAACTGACTTTAGGTATCTGTCCAGCTCTCTCTTGAAGACAGCCAGGTGTCTATTGGTAATCCCCTTTACGTATGCTGGGAGGCTGTTGAACAGGACCGCAGTTTGTCTGTTGTGGAAACTCTTCTTTCTGTTGATCAAGTTTCCAACAGAGGTTTAGCTAGAGAGAGTCGACTCAGGGTTATCAAAGGTCGTGACAGCTACGGTGCCACGAGACATTGACAGCTACGGTGCCACGAGACATTGACAGCTACGGTGACACGAGACATTTTCAGAGTGAAGTGAAAATGGGAAGATGAATTTGAAAAGAAAACTATATAAGAACCGAGAGTAATGACAAGTAAGAAGTAGAAGAAGCAGGAAGAATAAAGAGAGTCCATCATGGTTTAACTAATACTGCAGAGAGGACAAAGGGAACAACAAGAGGACTTGAAAGAAATACAGAACAATTTTAAATGCAGAAACCCAAGAGGCAGCCAGGAGAGTTGAAAACTAAGAAGCAAGAAGAAGAAGAAGAAGAAGAAGAAGAAGAAGAAGAAGAAGAAGAAGAAGAAGAAGAAGAAGAAGACATGGACAGTCTATTTATCAGTCGGCAATCACGATGCTAAAAACTATCAAGACAGACAGCTAAGAAGTTACATTGCCACAGTCAACTAGTGTTTATACTCACAGAGTTGAGGTGACTGCATCTTCAAGCGACTTATATAACAGTGAATTCCGGAGTTTGTTTTTGGTGTATGGAACTAAAATGTGTTTTTCTCGGAAAATATCAGTCGCTTGAAAAAAATGATATATATTATTATTTGTGTTTTTTAAGCTCCTTTGTTTTTGCTACGATGTTTCGCCCGCTCGGAGTCAATAGTTAGTGAGGAAAACACAGAAAGTTACGAACGACTGCCATGTTTGTTTATCAGCCTGGCGGAGACACCTCACGTAACATCAGCCAGGATGTTTAGTGTTGTTTATTAACAATGTTGAGATGTTTAGTGTTGTTTATTAACAGTGTTGAGATGTTTAGTGTTGTTTACTAACAATGTTGAGATGTTTAGTGTTGTTTATTAACAGTGTTGAGATGTTTAGTGTTGTTTATTAACAATGTTGAGATGTTTAGTGTTGTTTACTAACAGTGTTGAGATGTTTAGTGTTGTTTACTAACAATGTTGAGATGTTTAGTGTTGTTTATTAACAATGTTGAGATGTTTAGTGTTGTTTACTAACAGTGTTGAGATGTTTAGTGTTGTTTATTAACAATGTTGAGATGTTTAGTATTGTTTATTAACAATGTTGAGATGTTTAGTGTTGTTTACTAACAATGTTGAGATGTTTAGTGTTGTTTATTAACAATGTTGAGATGTTTAGTGTTGTTTACTAACAGTGTTGAGATGTTTAGTGTTGTTTACTAACAGTGTTGAGATGTTTAGTGTTGTTTATTAACAATGTTGAGATGTTTAGTGTTGTTTACTAACAATGTTGAGATGTTTAGTGTTGTTTATTAACAATGTTGAGATGTTTAGTGTTGTTTACTAACAGTGTTGAGATGTTTAGTGTTGTTTACTAACAGTGTTGAGATGTTTAGTGTTGTTTACTAACAGTGTTGAGATGTTTAGTGTTGTTTACTAACAGTGTTGAGATGTTTAGTGTTGTTTATTAACAATGTTGAGATGTTTAGTGTTGTTTACTAACAGTGTTGAGATGTTTAGTGTTGTTTACTAACAATATTGAGATATTTAGTGTTGTTTACAAACAATGTTGAGATGTTTAGTGTTGTTTACTAACATTTTCAACAATGTCAAGTCTAAGTTGGACCGAAACGTCGTCATAAGCTCCTCTCTTCTATGTGTGGGTTATTTGTGTATTGTTCCAGTCACGGTATTGTGCCTTTAATGTCCGGATGTTTGATGTGTTAACTAACATCTATCATGCCAAATATTTCATTACGAATGATTTTTTTCCTAATTTCTTCGGACTATCTATCAGGCTGATGATCTATCTTCTTGTTTACATGAAACACAAAAAATAAACACAGCAGACGATGCTACCTTTGTGTTCTCTAGTGTAAACATTCCTTGATTAATGTTAACAACATTACCGATGACGGAGCGCGCTTTTAAATTGCCCATCTATTGATATCTAAGTCATAACTGTACAAGCGAGCTGTTTGTGCCCCGCCACCGGTAATAAAACCCGGCAAACAAGGCACTTGTGACGCACCATAACACTTGTGTCCGAGACAGTTCCGCAACTCAACCGTGAGATTGTGTGTCGGCGCCGGCGCAGACACACACGTACATATACGTACACACACACACACACACACACACACACACACACACACACACACACACACACACACACACAAAATGGTAACTAACGAGTGGTCGGGAAGTGGAATAGCTTGGGAAGCGATGTAGTGGAGGCAGGTTCCATACATAGCTTTAAGAAGAGGTATGATAAAGCTCATGGCGCAGGGAGAGTGACCCAGTAGCGGCCAGTGAAGAGGCGGGGCCAGGAGCTATGAATCGACCGCACCCAAATAGATGAGTACAACTAGGTGAGTACACACACACACACAGGACCTAGTAGCGGTCAGTGAAGAGGCGGGGCCAGGAGCTGAGTCTCGACCCCTGCAACCACAAATAGATGAGTACAAATAGGTGAGTACACACAGACACACACGGTAGGTAACGCTCTTGCCTGACACATTGAGTATCCGTGGTAGAAACACTGGGCATGTTTCCTAATACCTGCTGCCCCTATTAAAAAAATATAGAGCAAATAAAAATACAGAAAATACAGAGGCAATCAGGACAGCTAGAAACTAATATGTAAGAATAAGAAGAAGGGAGGAGGGAGGCTGAAAGACAGATTGTAAATTATTTAACATCAAACACCAAAATAGAACCAAAATTACTCCACAGTCACTTTAAAAAAAAAAAAACTTTGAGGAAGCAAGTGATAAAGTTGGAGGAGAAGGAAGGGACGCTAACAGAGAATGACAAAAAAAAAGTTTGTGAAGTATTTAACAAAAAGATTTAAAGAAATCTTCACAGAGGAAAGTGGAGAACCACTAGAATGATCTGAAAAAAATATATATCAATGACCCTAATTGTAAAATATACCGTATCCCACTTTATAAAAATAAAGTTTATTTAATGAGACTAGAAAAGCTAGATGTAACAGAAGTAATGGGACCAAACAACACATCTCCATGGGGGAAATAAATGGTATAAAATACCGACACGTTGGAAAAATAAACACATAAGCAGTATAATGTGATCCTTTATTGACAACGTTAAGCCCACGCAGTGGGCTTTATCAAGTCACAAACAGGAACAGGTATATCTGTTTGTGACTTGATAAAGCGTGGACGAAACGTTGCCAATAAAGGATCACATTATACTGCTTATTATTCTTCCACATCTCCATGGTGCTGAGAGAATGGGCAAAACATCTACGTGACACAATAACAAAGGTATTCAACTAGTCTCTCAAGTCTAATGTCGATTCTATATGTACAACGAGGAAGAGACAAGAGGCCCGGAATTTACAGACCACTAACATGGATATTATCAGAAGTTCTGGAGAAGATGTCAAGCAAAAGGATATTGGAACACTTGGAGAGAAGATTATTCACGGAAATACAGCTGGATTTAGTGGAAAATTCTGTCACCCACAAAACAGAAGACAGGATCACCCACAAAACAGAGGACAGGATCACCCACAAAACAGAGGACAGGATCACCCACAAAACAGAAGACAGGATCACCCACAAAACAGAGGACAGGATCACCCACAAAACAGAGGACAGGATCACCCACAAAACAGAAGACAGGATCACCCACAAAACAGAGGACAGGATCACCCACAAAACAGAGGACAGGATCACCCACAAAACAGAGGACAGGATCACCCACAAAACAGAGGACAGGATCACCCACAAAACAGAGGACAGGATCACCCACAAAACAGAGGACAGGATCACCCACAACACAGAGGGAGACAGGATCACCCACAAAACAGAGGACAGGATCACCCACAAAACAGAGGACAGGATCACCCACAACACAGAGGGAGACAGGATCACCCACAAAACAGAGGACAGGATCACCCACAAAACAGAGGACAGGATCACCCACAAAACAGAGGACAGGATCACCCACAAAACAGAGGACAGGATCACCCACAAAACAGAGGACAGGATCACCCACAACACAGAGGGAGACAGGATCACCCACAAAACAGAGGACAGGATCACCCACAAAACAGAGGACAGGATCACCCACAACACAGAGGGAGACAGGATCACCCACAAAACAGAGGACAGGATCACCCACAAAACAGAGGACAGGATCACCCACAAAACAGAGGACAGGATCACCCACAAAACAGATCACAGGATCACCCACAAAACAGAGGACAGGATCACCCACAACACAGAGGGAGACAGGATCACCCACAACACACAGGAGGACAGGATCACCCACAACACAGAGGAGGACAGGATCACCCACAACACACAGGAGGACAGGATCACCCACAACACAGAGGGACAGGATCACCCACAACACAGAGGATGACAGGATCACCCACAACACACAGGAGGACAGGATCACCCACAACACAGAGGAGGACAGGATCACCCACAAAACAGATCACAGGATCACCCACAAAACAGAGGACAGGATCACTCACAACACAGAGGGAGACAGGATCACCCACAACACACAGGAGGACAGGATCACCCACAACACAGAGGGACAGGATCACCCACAACACAGAGGACAGGATCACCCACAACACAGAGGGACAGGATCACCCACAACACAGAGGAGGACAGGATCACCCACAACACAGAGGAGGACAGGATCACCCACAACACACAGGAGGACAGGATCACCCACAACACACAGGAGGACAGGATCACCCACAACACACAGGAGGACAGGATCACCCACAACACACAGGAGGACAGGATCACCCACAACACACAGGAGGACAGGATCACCCACAACACAGAGGAGGACAGGATCACCCACAACACAGAGGAGGACAGGATCACCCACAACACACAGGAGGACAGGATCACCCACAACACACAGGAGGACAGGATCACCCACAACACACAGGAGGACAGGATCACCCACAACACAGAGGAGGACAGGATCACCCACAACACAGAGGAGGACAGGATCACCCACAACACAGAGGAGGACAGGATCACCCACAACACACAGGAGGACAGGATCACCCACAACACAGAGGGACAGGATCACCCACAACACAGAGGAGGACAGGATCACCCACAACACACAGGAGGACAGGATCACCCACAACACACAGGAGGACAGGATCACCCACAACACAGAGGAGGACAGGATCACCCACAACACACAGGAGGACAGGATCACCCACAACACACAGGACAGGATCACCCACAACACAGAGGAGGACAGGATCACCCACAACACAGAGGGGGACAGGATCACCCACAACACAGAGAAGGACAGGATCACCCACAACACAGAGGGAGGCAGGATCACTCACAACACAGAGGGGGGAAGGATGACCCACAACACAGAGGGGGGCAGGATGACCCACAACACAAAGGGCGGGGGAGAAACTACCCACGTCTTGCAGGGACCTTCTTGCTGTTCATCTTTCGGGCCCACTGGGCCAGGTGGGAAAGGAATAAAACAGTACGCCTTGGTGATCATGTACAGCGCACTGGGCCAAGTGGAAGAGGAAGAGATAGGGAGAGGGTTTAAATACGTATAAAAAGGGGCAGAGACAATTACAACTGCAGCTTCAGTACTGTGTATGGTTATGGAAGGAAGTAATTGGAACATGACTGTCATGATATAAAGTTTCAATAAGGAATGATGTTGGTGGCAAAGTTGTGGTAAATTGTGATGGTCGTTAATAACTGGACCACTGCTGGTCCACCAGACCACCTTCCAGTTCTCTAAGTTAAGACTGGACCACTGACGGTCCAACAGGCTGCCTTCCAGTTCTCTAAGTTAAGACTGGACCACTGACGGTCCAACAGGCTGCCTTCCAGCAACACTTAAGACGTTGTTAACGACGAAATAACCAACATAAATAAGAACGTAATGTGGATATAACACATGAACATGAGAAGAACAGGAAGATGTGAAGTTGTTGAGAGAGAGGAGAGAGAGGAGAGAAGAGAGAGAGAGAGAGAGAAAAGAAGAAGAGAGAGGAGAGAGAATAGAGAGCAGAGAGAGAGGAAGGAGAGAGAGAGAAAGAGAGAGAAGAGAGAGAAAGAGAGAGAGAGAGAGAGAGAGAGAGAGAGAGAGAGGAGAGGAGAGGAAGAGAGAGAGAGAGAGAGAGAGAAGAAGAGATAGAGGTCAAGAGAGTATAGTCTAAGAGTAAGAGAGACAACTGAGTAAAGAGATGGTATAGATATGAGAGAGGAAGATGAGAATAGAGAGAAGAGAAGAGAGTAAAAGAGAATGAAGAGTGAAGAGAGAAGGAAGAAGAAAGAGAGAGAGAGAGAGAGAGAGAGAGAGAGAGAGAAGAGAGAGAGAGAGAGGAGAGGAGAGAGGAGAGAGAGAGGGAGAGGAGGAGAGGAGATGAGAAAAGAGACGAGAGAGGAGGAGAGAGAAGAGAGAGAGAGAGAGAGAGAGAGAGGAGAGAGAGAGAGAGAGGAGAGGAGAGAGAGAGAGGAGATGAGGAGACTGAGGACACGCACGAAGCGACAGAGAAGTGACATGCATGACAGTGAATGATACAGCTGACAATGCAGCTGACAGAGATGATCAGCACTGAACTGAGAAGCGAGAGAAGTAGAGAAGCGATTGACGAGGACAGATGAGTGCATCGCCCCACGTAGTGAATGACTGCACTGACATCGACACTGAGTGACATGCACTGAATTGCTGAGCTACACTTGCCCCACTACACTGCACCCCAAGCTCTTGCCCCACTGAAGCTGTAACTCTCCCATAAGCTGCACTTCTGCCCACGAAGCTGACACTTCCCATGACAGCTGACACTGTCCCCACTGCAGCTGACACTCTGCCCACACAGTGATGTCACATCTGCACCCACTGATGTTTCTCTTGTCCCCACAAGCTGACACTCTGCCCCACACTAGCTGACACTCCTGCCCCCACTGACAGCTGACACTTCTGCCCCCACTGACAGCTGACACTCCTGCCCCACTGACAGCTGACACTTTCCCCACTAAGCTACACTTGCCCCACTGACAGCTGACACTTCTGCCCCCACATGTTAGCTACACTCTGCCCCCACGAAGCTACACTCTGCTCCCCACTGACGCTGACACTTCTCCCCACTGAAGCTGACACTTGTCACCCTACAGTGATCTACCTGCACCCACGTGAGCTACACTTCGTCACCCACAGTGTCTACACTTGTCACCCACATGTTCTACACTCTGTCACCCACATGTTGCTACTGCACACTTGTCCCCACGTGGTCACTGACACTCTGTCACCCACAGTGTCTACACTTGTCACCACAGTGTTGTTCTACATTGTCACCCACAGTTTCTACACTTGTCACCCAAGGTTCTACACTTGTCACCCACAGTGAGTTCTACTTGTCACCACAGTGTTCTACATTGTCACCCACGTGATTGCTCTACACTGTCACCCACAGTGTTGTTCTACATTGTCACCCACATGTTCTACACTTGTCACCCACAGTGTTCTACACTTGTCACCCACAGTGTTGTTCTACACTTGTCACCCACAGAGTCTGTTCCCACAGTTGTCACATGCCCACAGTGTTCTACACTTGTCACCCACAGTGTTCTACACTTGTCACCCACAGTGTTGTTCTACATTGTCTAACCCACAGTGTTGCTTCTACACTCTGTCACCCACAGTGGTTCTACATTGTCACCCACAGTGTTCTACACTTGTCACCCACAGTGTTGTTCTACACTTGTCACCCACAGTGTTGTTCTACACTTGTCACCCACAGTGTTGTTCTACACTTGTCACCCACAGTGTTGTTCTACATTGTCACCCACAGTGTTCTACACTTGTCACCCACAGTGTTGCTCTACACTTGTCACCCACAGTGTTGTTCTACATTGTCACCCACAGTGTTCTACACTTGTCACCCACAGTGTTGTTCTACACTTGTCACCCACAGTGTTGTTCTACACTTGTCACCCACAGTGTTGTTCTACACTTGTCACCCACAGTGTTGTCTACACTTGTCACCCACAGTGTTCTACACTTGTCACCCACAGTGTCTCTACACTTGTCACCCACAGTGTTGTTCTACACTTGTCACCCACAGTGTTGTTCTACACTTGTCACCCACAGTGTTGTTCTACACTTGTCACCCACAGTGTTCTACACTTGTCACCCACAGTGTTGCTCTACACTTGTCACCCACAGTGTTGTTCTACACTTGTCACCCACAGTGTTCTACACTTGTCACCCACAGTGTTCTACACTTGTCACCCACAGTGTTGCTCTACACTTGTCACCCACAGTGTTGTTCTACATTGTCACCCACAGTGTTGTTCTACACTTGTCACCCACAGTGTTGTTCTACATTGTCACCCACAGTGTTCTACACTTGTCACCCACAGTGTTGCTCTACACTTGTCACCCACAGTGTTCTACACTTGTCACCCACAGTGTTCTACACTTGTCACCCACAGTGTTGCTCTACACTTGTCACCCACAGTGTTGTTCTACATTGTCACCCACAGTGTTGTTCTACATTGTCACCCACAGTGTTGTTCTACATTGTCACCCACAGTGTTCTACACTTGTCACCCACAGTGTTCTACACTTGTCACCCACAGTGTTGTTCTACACTTGTCACCCACAGTGTTGTTCTACACTTGTCACCCACAGTGTTGTTCTACACTTGTCACCCACAGTGTTCTACACTTGTCACCCACAGTGTTGTTCTACACTTGTCACCCACAGTGTTGTTCTACACTTGTCACCCACAGTGTTCTACACTTGTCACCCACAGTGTTCTACACTTGTCACCCACAGTGTTGCTCTACACTTGTCACCCACAGTGTTGTTCTACACTTGTCACCCACAGTGTTGTTCTACACTTGTCACCCACAGTGTTGTTCTACACTTGTCACCCACAACAGTCGTCTAACACAGGATGTGACTGGCTTAACTCTGTTCACTATTACTCTTGGGGTTCTATCTGTCAGGAGGTTAATATTCATCTTCCCACCTTTCCTTTTATTCCTTGTACACGCAGGTGTGCCTAATTATGCAAAGTCAGTGTACACTACACCTGCAATATGCTGGTCTTCCAGTGTATCCACGACCACGTCGTATTAATTGAACATTTAAAAGGTGACTTAATGTGACCATATACTACCCTGGCTTGTGCAGTTCCTGTGATTCCAGGTGATTTTTCAATCTTGTTTCTTGAAATCATTTTAAAGGTTTTAATGATGTGAGGCATCAGTCATACTGGTTTATAGTTTTTTTGACATTACTTCCAACTTTTGTGGAGTGGGGTTATAGAGTTGGTTTTAATGACTGGGATGACTCCATTTCCCAGGCTCCGTCTACAGAGTATTCATGATAGTGGTTTCTTGCAAATCTTGATGACTATGTTGTTTGGTGAGCCTGGGACAGAGTGCATGGCCGTGCCTCTTATTGCTTCCTCGAAGTCAAGTGGACTTAGGTTTATATCAGAAACTTCAGGGATGTTCGTTGGATTTTTCATCTCGTTCATAAAAGCTCATCTGGGTCGTCAGTAATTTGGCTGATTAATGGTTCACTCATCACTGAGTCGAATAGTTAGTAAAGTATTTAATTAATTTCTTTGGTGTCGTCAGTGTAGATTCTAACTGCGTTAATTAAAGGTAATAAACCAGATGTTGTTTGGGTCGTGGATTTTACATATGAGAAAAAATTATTTTGGATTTCTTTCAAGTTCACTTATTGCATTTGGCTCCTCTGTCTCTCCTGGATTCTGTGAGATGCAGTCAGTTTGACCTCAACGTTGTAAATTTTTCGAAGCAATGTTTCTTTTCGTTGTTCAGAAAGTTGGCCGCTTATGAGACTGTGATCCGTCGTCTTCGATTAAAGAGGGCGCGCCTCTCCCTATCCAAGTAGCACCTCCTCCTCTTCATCCTTCCTCTAGTGCTACTGAAGTCATCCTCTTAAAGTACTCATTTAAGTCCTCGTTAATCGTGTTATCTTCCAGGATAGTACTTCAGGAAGATCAAGGTTAATTTGATCCCAACTTGGTCCGTAATATAAGCTTAATTATGATTATTTAAGTTAAATTAGGATAATTTGGGTTAAGTTGGGATAACTCAAATTAAATTGGGTTCAGTTAGGGTAATTAAAATTAAGTTAGGACAGTTCAGAATAATTTAAGTTAATTTAAATTAGGTTAGGCTGGATTAGGCAACATTAGTACTGAACGTGCAGTACTGAACGTGCAGTACTGAACGTGCAGTACTGAACGTGCAGTACTGAACGTGCAGTACTGAACGTGCGTACTGAACGTGCAGTACTGAACGTGCAGTACTGAACGTGGTACTGAACGTGCAGGTACTGAAGTGCAGTACTGAACGTGCAGTACTGAACGCGTAGTACAAAAGCGTAGTACAAAACGCGTAGTACAAAACGCGTAGTACTAAACGTTGAACTCTGAACGTTCATCACTAGCGGTGCTACAGCGGGTTGTGACTTATGGCAACGAGACATCATTGAAGAAATTTTCGAACGCGTACGACTTTCTGAACAACGAAAACGTTGTTTAGAAAAAAAAAAAAACTGCAGGAGGTTGAGTTGAGAGTTAACGTATCGAAGAAAATCCAGGAGAGACGGAGCCAACGCAACGCCTTTAGTGAAACTATAAGAAATCCAAAATACTGTTTTCCATGTGCAAAATCCGAAACATTTGGTATCGGGCCACTAATTAAAAGGAATTGGATCCTACACTGACAACAACAGAGCCACTAATTAAAAGGAATTGGATCCTACACTGACAACAACAGAGCCACTAATTAAAAGGAATTGAGTCCTACACTGACAACAACAGAGCCACTAATTAAAAGGAATTGTATCCTATACTGAAAACAACAGAGCCACTAATTAAAAGGAATTGGATCCTACACTGACAACAACAGAGCCTCTAATTAAAAGGAATGGTATCCTACACTGACAACAACAGAGCCTCTAATTAAAAGGAATTGGATCCTACACTGACAACAACAGAGCCTCTAATTAAAAGGAATTGGATCCTACACTGACAACAACAGAGCCTCTAATTAAACTGAATTGGATCCTACACTGACAACAACAGAGCCTCTAATTAAAAGGAATTGGATCCTACACTGACAACAACAGAGCCTCTAATTAAAGGAATTGGATCCTACACTGACAACAACAGAGCCTCTAATTAAACTGAATTGGATCCTACACTGACAACAACAGAGCCTCTAATTAAAAGGAATTGGATCCTACACTGACAACAACAGAGCCTCTAATTAAAAGGAATTGGATCCTACACTGACAACAACAGAGCCTCTAATTAAAAGGAATTGGATCCTACACTGACAACAACAGAACCTCTTATTAAAAGGAATTGGATCATACACTGACAACAACAGAGCCTCTTATTAAAAGGAATTAGATCCAACATCGACAACAACAGAGCCTCTAATTAAAAGGAATTAGATCCTACACTGACAACAACAGAGCCTCTTATTAAAAGGAATTGGATCCCACATCGACAACAATAGAGAAATAAGTGAAAAAACTTGAGTCAGCGACTCATTGTTCACCGAGTCATTCATCAACCACGGGATTTACGACTCAAACTTCTTATAAAGCAGAAAAAAAGTCTCAATAACATAAGAAACTTATGACGACGTTTCGGTCCGACTTGGACCATTAAGTAGTCAAAACGTTGCGGACGTTTCTGAAAGTTCTGATATAACTCTGGCCTCGTTGGGTAATAATATTCATCAAGAACTGCAAAAATAATCATCTCGTGGCTTAAATGTTGGCGATGAGGAGCCACGATGCTGGGATCTTCCACGACGCTGGGGTCTTCCACGACGCTGGGGTCTTCCACGACGCTGGGGTCTTCCACGACGCTGGGGTCTTCCACGACGCTGGGGTCTTCCACGACGCTGGGGTCTTCCACGATGCTGGGGTCTTCCACGATGCTGGGTCTTCCACGATGCTGGGGTCTTCCACGACGCTGGGGTCTTCCACGATGCTGGGGTCTTCCACGATGCTAGGGTCTTCCACGACGCTGGGGTCTTCCACGACGCTGGGGTCTTCCACGACGCTGGGGTCTTCCACGACACTGGGGTCTTCCACGATGCTGGGGTCTTCCATAGTCACTGAAACCAATGATATTGTCTCACTCCACTAAGGTGACGGGGAAAAAGAGAACACTGATGTTTTCTAAGAACACCGATGTTGTTCTCTAAGAACACTGATGTTGTTCTCTAAGAACACTGATGTTGTTCTCTAAGAACACTGATGTTGTTCTCTAAGAAAGAGTAGTTGAAACACAGTGAAGAGGAGGAAGAGGCAAGAGGGAGAGAAGTGATATGAAAGAGAGTGGGATGGATAGATGGAGGGGGAGGGGGAGGGGAGGGGGAAGAGGGAGCCTACCTGTGTTTCCATGAGACGATATGATGTCACTTCCGGGAGAGGTCACGTGGTACCGCACAGTTGACCTCCTACCACAAGATGCCGCAGTCCTGCCGCCTGCCACCGCCGCCGCCGCCTGCGTCAGCACCACCGCCTGCGTCAACACCACCGCCTGCGTCAACACCACCGCCTGCGTCACTGACCACCTCAGCAAGCCACGCAGCTGAGTTACTCCTCAGTTAAACTCTTCCTTGAAGAACCGGAGTTTACTTCTGATTTCCAGAGAACGTAGCCCCCCCCCCTCCGCACCTCGCTCCGCCAGCCCCCCTTCCCCGGGCAATCAGAGGCGCACTCTGTACTTCCTTTGTCTGGCTCTTTGTTGCGCGGGAAAATTGTCGGATGTTTGGCCGACCTCTGGCATGGTCCCTTGTTCCCCGGGGAAATATTGTCAGTGTCTAGGCTGAGGCCCACTACACACTACCACTCCACTCTCCACTACCCCACTCCACTCCACTGCTACCACTCCACTACTGCCACTGCCACTCTGCCACTCCCTACTGCCACTGCCACTGCTGCCACTCCACCTGCCACTGCCACTCTCCACTGCCACTCCACTGCCACTGCCTACCACTGACCACTGCCACTACTCCCACTACCAGCTACTACCACTGCCACCACTGACCACTCCACTCTGCCACTACCTACTACTACCTGACACCCACTCCACTACTCACAACTCCACTGCCACTACTGCCACTGCCACCCTGCCACTGCCCTCTACCACTCCTGCTCTCCACAACTGCCACTACCACTCTCCACTCCACTGCCACTGTTATCACTCCACTACTGCCCTGCCACTGCTACCCTCCACTGTTATCACTGCCACTGCTACCGCTAACCACTCTACCACTGCCCTCTCCACTGCCACTCCACTCCACTGTATCCTGCCACTCTGCCACTGCCACTACTGCCACTGCCACTATTATCACTCCACTGCACACTGCCACTGAGCCACTCCGCACTGCCACTGCCACTACTGCCACTGCCACTGCTGCCACTGCCGCTGCTGCTACTGCCATGAGCTGCTGCACTGCTGCTGCTGCTGCTGCTGCTGCTCTGCTCTGCTGCTGCTCTGCTGCTGCTGCTGCATCTGCCCTGCCCAGCTGCCATGCCACTGCTCTGCTGCTGCTGCTGCTGCTGCCACTGCCCACCCAGCTGCAACTGCCACTCCACCTGCTCTACTACCGCTGCCACAACTCCGCAACTGCCACTCCACTGCTCCACTACCACTGCTACCCTCCACTACTCCCTACCACTACTCCCTCCACTGCTACCACTGCCATGCAACTGCCACTCCAACTGCCACTGCCACTACTGCTCTGCTACTGCTGCTGCTGCTCTGCTGCTGCTGCTGCCCACTGCCACAGCTGCCACTGCTGCTACTGCTACTGCCACCACTACCAAACTCCACTACCACAGCTACCACTACCACAACTGCCACTACCACAACTACCACTACCACAACTACCACTACCACAACTACCACTACTACCACCACTAACACTCCCCACAAGGATGTATGAAACAAACTGTAACACCACACAACACTGTACCACCCACCACAACACTGTACCACCCACCACAACACTGTACCACCCACCACAACACTGTACCACCCACCACAACACTGTAACACCCACCACAACACTGTAACACCCACCACAACACTGTAACACCCACCACAACACTGTAACACCCACCACAACACTGTAACACCCACCACAACACTGTAACACCCACCACAACACTGTAACACCCACCACAACACTGCGTCACTCAACGTATCTTGTACAATAGTGTGAGTTGTCATTCTTAAACTGACTAATTGTTCAGCACACCTTAAAGCTGTTTTGGGGGTCAACGCCCCCGCAGTCCTGTCCCAGACCAGGCCTCCTGGTAAATCAAGACGAGATCAACCAGGCGTTTACTGCTGGACACACGCAGTCCAACGTACGAACCACAGTCCAGAAGATCAGGAGTTGACTTGAGGATCTTATCAAATTCTTTTTTGAAGACCGCCAGAGATTTGTTGGTAATATCTTTTAGGCTGTTGAATAGTCTTGGACCTCTTACACTTACTGAACTGTGTACCATCTGCCGAGCCTCTTGCTTTCATAGGCAATTATTTGCGTGAGCAGGTTTCGAACCAGTGCCTCTAGGATTTTCTAAAGGTGTATATTATAAGGTATCTTTTTCACCCGCGTTCCAGGAAGTTCAGGTCGAGGGACTTTGAACGTTCCCAGTTTTTTAGGTGCTTGACTGAATTTATACAAGCAATGAAGGTTTTCTGTATATTCTATAGCTCTGTAATTTTGCTAGCCTTAAAACAGGGTGTTAGTACAATATTCCAGCCTTGAGAGAACAAGTGACTTAATGAGGATCATCACTGGCTTGGCATCTCTTGTTTTGAAGGTTCTCATTATCCATCCTGTCATATTCCTAGCAGATGTGATAGTGACTCTGTTGTGAGCCTTAAAGGTGAGATCCTCTTACACTATCACTCCTAAGTTCTTCGTGTTAGTTTTTCAATCTGTTGTGTGGTTAGAATTTGTTTTATACTCCGTTCTAGCTTTATTTCCTCAAGTTTTCCATAACGGAGTAACTGAAATTTGTTCTTATTGTTTTCTGTGCCCATTTGAAGACTTGGAGATTTACAGTGTCCTCAATGAATGACACTGTCATGGAGGGACTGCTACGGTAAGCATTTATGTTCCCTAAGTCACAATACTCACCCCACTTCTCATTTTTTTATTCACCTGACTGACATGCGACATTAACTTGGCACCCATCAGACTTGTAGACTAAGACAAAATTTTAGAGTGACATCATATAATACAGGTCTCATGCTGATGTAAACCAAGTCTTCAGTGCTCTAAATCGTCTGCGAAGGGATCAGGCTGACTTATCTGTTGTGGCCACAGGACTGCTACTGTTGGACCCACCGTAGCAGCCTGCTATCTGTTTGACCACGGCCTGTTCATCTGTTAGGACAAGGCCTGCTTATCTTTGCCAACCTAGCCTGCTTTCGCTTTACACCACACATTGAGCCTTTGTATCTACATCTGCATGTTTGTCTTCCATCATCCAGCCATGTCATATGCATAGTTGGAGGCACAGGACCTGCATCTTCTATGAGCCCAAGGGTAGTATCTTGTTCTTACAGAGATTTTTCATAACAGCCCAGTCTACTCTTAGGTCTTTGCTATATCTTTCTTGCCAGCATTATGTAGTGGAGGTATATCCGCTGTTTTAATGGTTGGGATGATCCTCAGCCAATGAGCGATTTCTGCGTTCTTGATGACCACAGGTGTTATCTGAGTCTGGGTCTAGGTGTCTTATTTTGGGCCACCAGAGCTTGGATCACATTTGGTACCCACCCAGGCTACTAAATTAACATTATTCATCTGTTGGGCCCACCAGGCCTGCTATCTGTTGGACCCACCAGGCCTGCTCTATCTGTTGACCCACCAGGCCTGTTCATCTGTTGGACCCACCAGGCCTGCTTATCTGTTGGACCCACCAGGCCTGCTCATCTGTTGGACCCACCAGGCCTGCTCATCTGTTGGACCCACCAGGCCTGCTCATCTGTTGGACCCACCAGGCCTGCTCATCTGTTGGACCCACCAGGCCTGCTTATCTGTTGGCCCACCAGGCCTGCTTATCTGTTGGGCCCACCAGGCCTGCTTATCTGTTGGACCCACCAGGCCTGCTTATCTGTTGGACCCACCAGGCCTGCTTATCTGTTGGACCCACCAGGCCTGCTTATCTGATGGACCCACCAGGCCTGCTTATCTGTTGGGCCCACCAGGCCTGCTTATCTGTTGGGCCCACCAGGCCTGCTTATCTGTTGGGCCCACCAGGCCTGCTTATCTGTTGGGCCCACCAGGCCTGCTTATCTGTTGGGCCCACTAGATCTCTTCATCCTTTGGGATCACTGAACCTAATCGTTATTATTATTATTATTATTATTATTATTATTATTATTATTATTATTATTATTATTATTATTATTATTATTATTATTATTATTATTAATAATATTATTACTGGTCAGTATTGACTTTTGCTAATTGGCAGTGTGTTTTCATAATTTATAGTGTACAGTGTTAAGATTGGATTAAGTGAGGTTAGGCTAGGCTGAATTAGGTTAAGTTCAGTTAGGTTAGTTTTTAATTAGGTTAGATTAGGTTAAGTTATATTAGATTAATTAAGGCTATGTTAAATGAGGTTAGCTTGGGTTAAGTTAGGTTAGGTTCTAACTCTTTCCAACCATAAGCCAACCCAATCGAACGCAGCCCAACCCACCATAGCTGTACCCAACCCAACCCAACCCACCCTAAATTACCCTAACATTAACAAAGCTAAACTTACAGTAACCTTACCTAATCAATAATTATTCTACAGTGGTACTCACATTACTTGTGTAGAAATTATGCTACAGTGGCACTCTCAGTTGGTGTCAGTGTCACTGTACCGGGTGGTAGTGAAAATATATAATACACAATACATAATACTCAAAACATAATACACAATACACAATACAAATTACAAAATACTTAATACATAATACACAATACATAATATGTAATACATAATACACAATACAAATTACATAATACATAATACACTATACATAATATACAGTACATAATACACAGTACATAATACAGAATACACAATACATAATACACAATACATAATACACTATTTATAATACACTATACATAATACACAGTACATAATGCACAGTACATAATACAGAATACATATACATAATATACAATACATAATACACAATACATAATTCACAAAATAAATTATAATGAAGTGCGTAACTACACTTGATGTTGTTGATGGTGATGTAGCCAAGGATGGTTGGTTGCTTGGTTAATGGGGGTTTGAAGCCTAGCGACTGCACCAGGTCACGGAGGCTGCACCTGACCTCTCCACCACCAAGACGAGGATACTTAAATCCCTAAAATATTGATTACAGTAAATTCTCAGGATTTATACACTAAGGAAAATACACTTGTCAGTGTATATAATTTGTATAGCCAACTTATTCTATAGTTTAGTATATGCAAATTATTTTCGAAAAGTGAGAGAGAATGGAAAAAGAATATCACTGTTTTAGAAGTGGGTGAGATTAAAAAATGAAGAGTTTTTATTAGTAAAGATATAAGGTATCTTGTACGCCACATAATGTTTAGATAATGTATAACATAACTTTGGTAAGACAGTAAGTAGAGCGCCCAGGGCAGCCTGGGGTGTCACCAGGACGCTCCTGCCTCACACACCTCTTGCAACATTATGACAGTCATGGACACACTGCAAGACAAAACATTACACATGTAGTTCACATCGACTTTGCAAAAACTTTTGACATTCGACACAAAATGTGTGCAAAGAGAATAACTGGAAAGGCAGCAAATGATTATTTAATTCATAACTAACAGAACCAAGAGAGTAATAGGAAGAGAGTGAACTCAGAGACTGCCACAGTAAATATCTCTGTTCCCTAAGGCACAGTACTCACCTCACTCCTCTTTTTTTATTCTCCTGTCTGACATAGGGACATTAATCATAGTACTGTGCCAACCTTAACAGACGATGCTAAAATTTTTATGATTGACATGCAAGAATACATAGCGAGCCTCCAGGCTGAGGTAATCTAAGTCTTCCAGTGGGATACTGATAACAATATGATGTTCAATGAGGACAAATCTCAACTATATTACGGAAGGATAGACGAGATAAAACGAGTATCGAAATACAAGACAAACTTAAATAACTTTTCTAAAGCGTAGGTCTACTGTGAGAGACCTGGGGGTGATAATGTTAGAAGATCTCACACTCAAGGAGCACAATAATGCTATTATTGCACCTACAAGGATTATGATAGGCTGGATAACTAAAATTTTGAAACAATAGATACCAAGCCAATGATGGCACACTTCAGGTCACTCGTTCTCTCCGGGTCACCCCTGCAAAGCGGGCGAAACTGCAGAACTGGAAAAGTACAAAGAACCTTCACAGTTCGTATAAACTCAGTCAAGGATGTAAATTACTGGGGGTAGTTAGTGTAACTCGAGGTGTACACCTCAGAAACTAGGCAAGAAAGATACATGATAATCTACACCTGGAAAACCGTTGGTTCCTCCCCTGCACTCAAAATCATTACATGTGAACACAAGAGGCTTAACGAACGGTGGAAAATAGTACCTCCAGTCAAAAGACAGGGAAAGAGAACTCAGTAAGTGTAAAGGGACCACGACTCTTAAACACCCTCTTTTCACGCAAAAGGTGACTTACCAACAGACTCTTAGCTGTCCTCAAAAGGGAACTCGACAATTTGCTCAGCTCACTTAATGAGCTTGGCTGTGGTGCGTGTGTTGCCCTGCATGTGGCTGGCACCAACAGTATGATCGACCAGTCCAGCAACCAGGAGGCCTAGTCGAATCGGGGCCTTTTAGGCAATGACCTCCGGAAGAGACTGCAAGTGACCTACTATAAATGGCTCACCCCAACATTTTTTAAAGCTTATAAAATAAACATTTAAAAAATGCTAGGCCATAGGCCTACTTCGCAAATAACACCATAGGCCTACGTCGCAGAGTCACAACTCCAAGACTAAGGGTCTGATTACCTCATCTTTTGTATATAGTTCTACTGTCTTCACATTATGTCCTTGAATTTGTATTGATAAAGCCACTGGAGGGCGAAACGTCTACAATAAAGATACCCAGACGTTTCACATGTGTATAATTCTTTATCTCGTCACTACTGTATATTATTCATGTACAAGAATGATGTCTGAGTGGAACTAACTGTACCACGACCATACAGAAGTGATGTCTGAGTGGAACTAACTGTACCACGACCCTACAAGAGTGATCTCTGAGTGGAACTAATTGTACCACGACCCTACAAGAGTGATCTCTGAGTGGAACTAACTGTACCACGACCCTAAAAGAGTGATCTCTGAGTGGAACTAACTGTACCACGACCCTAAAAGAGTGATCTCTGAGTGGAACTAACTGTACCACGACCCTACAAGAGTGATCTCTGAGTGGAACTAACTGTACCACGACCCTACAGGAGTGATCTCCGAGTGGAACTAACTATACCACGACCCTACAAGAGTGATGTCTGAGTGGAACTAACTGTACCACGATCATACAAGAGTGATCTCTGAGTGGAACTAACTGTACCACGACCCTACAAGAGTGATGTCTGAGTGGAACTAACTGTACCACGACCCTACAAGAGTGATCTCTGAGTGGAACTAACTGTACCACGACCCTACAAGAGTGATCTCTGAGTGGAACTAACTGTACCACGACCCTACAAGAGTGATGTCTGAGTGGAACTAACTGTACCACGACCCTACAAGAGTGATGTCTGAGTGGAACTAACTGTACCACGACCCTACAAGAGTGATGTCTGAATGGAACTAACTGTACCACGACCCTACAAGAGTGATGTCTGAGTGGAACTAACTGTACCACGACCCTACAAGAGTGATGTCTGAGTGGAACTAACTGTACCACGACCCTACAAGAGTGATGTCTGAGTGGAACTAACTGTACCACGACCCTACAAGAGTGATCTCTGAGTGGAACTAACTATACCACGACCCTCCACGATATTTTTCAACCATATTATCAAAATATAATGTAAATAGTAATGGTGAGCCACGTAACATGAACAGCAGCATCATAATCAACAACAACAGCAGCAGTAGCAGCAGCAGCAGCAGCAGTAGCAGAAGCAGCAGCTACAGCAGCAGGCAGTAGTAGCAGCAGGCGGTGATGGGTCATCACATCCGCTTGAGGACCTCTCCACTCTTCTCACACTGGTTCCGGGTTCACCGTTTGTACACACAACCTACATGTGTACACACAACCTACGTGTGTACACGCAATCTACGTGTGTACACGCAACCTACGCAAAAATATTAATCGTATACAATACCGACAAATACATGAACAAAACGTGCAGTACTTGGGTATCAATAATTATATATATATATATATATATATATATATATATATATATATATATATATATATATATATATATAGAGAGAGAGAGAGAGAGACCTACATACATACATGTAACCTCCAGACAGGAGAAAAACATTCATGGTTTACGTCTAGATAACTGCGATGTTAAGTCTGGGAGTGATTTATAACGTTCAGAAATTAATGCACTGAGAGGCGCGGCTCTGAGGGTTGGTCCCGGGGACCGTAAGGACCAGAGCAGGTTCTGGAGATTGGTTCAGCGTACCGTAAGGACCAGAACAGGTTCTGGAGATTAGTTCAACGGACAGTAAGGACCAGAGCAGGTACTGGAGATTGGTCCAGAGGACCGTATGGACCAGAGCAGGTTCTGGAGATTGGTTCAGCGTACCGTAAGGACCAGAGCAGGTTCTGGAGATTAGTCCAGCGGACCGTAAGGACCAGAGCAGGTTCTGGAGATTAGTCCAGCGGACCGTAAGGACCAGAGCAGGTTCTGGAGATTAGTCCAGCGGACCGTAAGGACCTAGTCGTGTGTTGACCTGGGTAGTTGATCCGTAGCTGTTCTGGACCGCAGGATTGCTGGCCGTGGACCAGTCAATCTCCTCACCTGACCGTATGTACTCACACGCACGGTACGTACACACGCACGGTATGTGCACATGCACGGTATGTACACAGGTATCGTACGTACACACGCACAGTGAAGTTAATCTCTCCAAGCTTCAAGTTTTACACAGCTAATCAGGATTCTCTGTGACTTCATAAATCTCACAGTTTGGGCGAAACGTTGCCAGTAAAGAATCTCATCACTTACATTGTATCAGTACCTCCGATTTATCTCATGTCATTCGCAGCTGGTGCTGTGCTGTGGGTCGCAGCTGGTGCTGTGCTGTGGGTCACAGTTGGTGCTGTGCTGTGGGTTACAGTTGGTGCTCTGCTGTGGGTCGCAGCTGGTGCTGTGCTGAGTGTCGCAGCTGGTGCTGTGCTGTGGGTCATAGCTGGTGCTGTGTTGAGAGTCGCAGCTGGTGCAGTGCTGTGGGTCACAGCTGGTGATGTGCTGAGGGTCGCACCTGGTGTTGTGCATTGGATCACAGCTGGTGCTGTGCTGAGAGTCACAGCTGGTGCCGTGTTGAGAGCCGCAGCTGGTGCCGTCCTGACGAGGGTCGCAGCTGGTGCTCTGAAAATACTGAACTTGGTGCTGCCATCTAGTTGAGAGCACCAAGCAACATCTTATTACACACACACACACACACACACACACACACACACACATTCAAGACTCTGTACACCATATACGTCAGGCCCATACTGGAGTATGCAGCACCAGTTTGGAACCCACACCTTGTCAAGCACGTCAAGAAATTAGAGAAAGTGCAAAGGTTTGCAACAAGACTAGTCCCAGAGCTAAGGGGATTGTCCTACGAAGAAAGTTTAAAGGAAATCGGCCTGACGACACTAGAGGACAGGAGGGTTAGGGGAGACATGATAACGTCATATAAAATACTGCGAGGAATAGATAAGGTGGACAGAGACAACATGTTTCAGAGAGGGGACACAGAAACAAGGGGTCACAATTGGAAGTTGAAGACTCCTATGAGTCAAAGGGATGTTAGGAAGTATTTCTTCAGTCATAGAGTTGTCAGAAAGTGGAATAGCCTAGAAAGCGACATAGTGGAGGCAGGAACCATACATAGTTTTAAGACGAGGTTTGATAAAGCTCATGGAGCAGGGAGAGAGAGGACTTAGTAGCAATCAGTGAAGAGGCGGGGCCAGGAGCTATGATTCGACCCCTGAAACCACAAATAGGTGAGTACAAATAGGTGAGTACACGGATCTGGACAGGCTACAAGCCTGGTCCAGCAATTGGCTCCTGGAGTTCAACCCCACCAAGTGCAAAGTCATGAAGATTGGGGAAGGGCAAAGAAAACCGCAGACGGAGTACAGTCTAGGGGGCCAGAGACTACAAACCTCAATCAAGAAAAAAGATCTTGGGGTGAGTATAACACCAGGCACATCTCCCGAGGCGCACATCAACCAAATAACTGCTGTTAAGTAAAAGGACACAAATGCAACTAATGTGACATTTTATTGTGGCAACGTTTCGCTCACCAGGAGCTTTGTCAAGCCGTAACGGCTTGACAAAGGCATATGTGTCCTTTTACTTAACATATTGTCGGTAATTCTACCAATATTTATACAAATAACTGCTGCAGCATATGGGCTCCTAGCAAACCTAAGAACAGCATTCCGACATCTTAATAAAGAATCGTTCAGGACCCTGTACACTGTGTACGTTAGGCCCATACTGGAGTATGCAGCACCAGTTTGGAACCCACATCTAGCCAAGCATGTAAAGAAGCTAGAGAAAGTGCAAAGGTTTGCAACAAGACTAGTCCCGGAGCTAAGGGGTATGTCCTACGAGGAGAGGTTAAGGGAAATCGACCTGACGACATTGGAAGACAAGAGAGATAGGGGGGACATGATAACGACATATAAGATACTGAGAGGAATTGACATGGTGGACAGAGACAGAATGTTCCAGAGATGGGACACAGCAACAAGGGGACACAGTTGGAAGTTGAAGACTCAGATGAATCACAGGGATGTTAGGAAGTATTTCTTCAGTCACAGAGTGGTCGGGAAGTGGAATAGTTTGGGAAGCGATGTAGTGGAGGCAGGTTCCATACATAGCTTTAAGAAGAGGTATGATAAAGCTCATGGCGCAGGGAGAGTGACCCAGTAGCGGCCAGTGAAGAGGCGGGGCCAGGAGCTATGACTCGACCCCTGCAACCACAACTAGGTGAGTCCAAATAGGTGAGTACACACACACACACACACACGGTTTAACCCGGGTAAAGTAAACATATACTAACGCCTTTATTAAATCACGTTAAAAATAAAGACACCTCACAACCCATCCTCACTCACCATACTTTACTGCACAAACTCTGCCAGGGAGATTGAGGTTATCAGTCCCCCAGCCGGGAGTCGATGTAATCAGTCCATCACTCTTGATTAGACTGATGGACGGGATGCTGAAATACTGAAGTGCACTGCAGCAGGCCTACTGGCCCATACTGGGCAGGTCCTTCTCAACCCCAGGGAATAAGCACTTGATAACATTATTAACTTATGTGCAAGTGCCACTCAAGTCCAACCCCTCTCACTCATGTACTTAGCCAACCTAGGCAAGTCCTTCTCAAAACCAACCATTCCCACGGTGGGAAAGTGACACAACGTTTCGCCCACACAATGCGCTTTATCAAATCACAAGCAGAAATGTCCTTATTATTGATAAGATAACATTTTGTTCGGATTTTTAGCCCGGAGGGTTAGCCACCCAGGATAACCCAAGAAAGTCAGTGCGTCATCGAGGACTGTCTGTCTTATTTCCATTGTGGTCCTTCAATCTTGACCCCCAGGATGCCACCCACACCAGTCGACTAACACTCAGGTACCTATTTACTGCTAGGTGAACAGGACAGCAGGTGTAAAGCGAATAACACCCAGGTACCCACTTACTGCTAGGTGAAAAGGGGCAGTAGGTGTAAGGTGACTAACACCCAGGTACCTACTTAATGCTAGGTGAATAGGGGCAGTAGGTGTAAGGTGACTAACACCCAGGTACCTACTTACTGCTAGGTGAAAAGGGGCAGTAGGTGTAAGGTGACTAACACCCAGGTACCTACTTACTGCTAGGTGAAAAGGGGCAGTAGGTGTAAGGTGACTAACACCCAGGTACCTACTTACTGCTAGGTGAATAGGGGCAGTAGGTGTAAGGAAACACGCCCAGTGTTTCCACCCGGCCTGGGATTGAACCACTGACACTCAGTGTGTGAGGCGAGAGCGTTACCAACCAGACCGCGGGAGTCGGGAGGTGGGGGTTGCATGTGGGCGAAACGGGCCAGCAATGAAGGCATCCAGGTGTTGCAGGTGTGTCTAACTGGTCACACGTGTGCAGGTGTACAAGACGTGTCAAGGGCACCTCGAAGTGAGTGCCAGTGACCCTGTGTTGGCACTGATCGTGAGATGCGGGTGACAGGAAGAGCTTCTCATTTCAACACTGTTTCGCACAATACAGAGCTTTTCAAGTCACGTTTCACCCTGTGTAGAGCTTTATCAAGTTATGTTTGACTCTGTGTAGAGCTTTATCAAACGTTTCTCCTCAGTGTAGAGCTTTATCAAGTCACATTTCGCTCTGTGTTGAGCGAAACGTTGCCCCTCAATAAAAGCTCTCTCTGTAGGGGGTCCCTCGTATTCACGTCTAACAGAAAATACTAGAAATTGAAGAGTAAACACACGTGCAGAAGCAAGGCATCTCTACTGTTGAAACGTTTCGCCCACGCGGTAGAGCCTTCCGAAACGTCTCAGCAATAGAGATTCCCCAGCTGTCTTACTGATCAACTTTTGTTGATATTTTATACTATTTTTATCTTATGTAAATTTGTTTTTCTTAAAACTGGAGGACAACCAGAAGTTAAAATCCATTGGAAACGAAAGAATAAACCGAAAAGACATTGTTAATATGGTTAACACCATCATTAGGAGAGGGAAGGCATTGTTAATATTGTTAACACCATCATTAGGAGAGGGAAGGCATTGTTAACATTGTTAACACCATCATTAGGCGAGGGAAGGCATTGTTAACATTGTTAACACCATCATTAGGAGAGAGAAGACATTGTTAACACCATCATTAGGAGAGGGAAGGCATTGTTAACATTGTTAACACCATCATTAGGAGAGGGAAGGCATTGTTAACATTGTTAACACCATCATCAGGAGAGGGAAGACATTGTTAACACCATCATTAGGAGAGGGAAGGCATTGTTAACATTGTTAACACCATCATTAGGCGAGGGAAGGCATTGTTAACATTGTTAACACCATCATTAGGAGAGGGAAGACATTGTTAACACCATCATTAGGAGAGGGAAGGCATTGTTAACATTGTTAACACCATCATTAGGAGAGGGAAGGCATTGTTAACATTGTTAACACCATCATTAGGAGAGGGAAGGCATTGTTAACATTGTTAACACCATCATTAGGAGAGGGAAGGCATTGTTAACATTGTTAACACCATCATTAGGAGAGGGAAGGCATTGTTAACATTGTTAACACCATCATTAGGAGAGGGAAGGCATTGTTAACATTGTTAACACCATCAAGTATGTGTGTGTATTAACACCATCATTAGGAGAGGGAAGGCATTGTTAACATTGTTAACACTCCCCGTCCCACCGATAGCACCTTACGTCCTGCCAATAATACCGTCGGTCTTGCCGATAACACTCTTAATCTTGCCGATAACACCCTTAACTCTGCCGATAACACTCTTAACCCTACCGATAACACCCTTTGACCTGCCAATAACACCATTCGTCTCGCCTATAACAACCTCCGTTTCACCGATAACACTCTCCGTCCTGCCGATAACACGCTCTGTCCCACCGATAACACCCCTGTTCCACTGATACCACCCTCCGCTCCGCCGATAACACCCTCCGTCTCACCGATAACACCCTCCGTCCCACTTCCGAGTCCACACGCACGAAAAAACGTAAACAAACTCTTACTTTCCGGAAAATTGCGTCATCATTTCCGCTCTGTTTCCGGTCCGCCTCCCCGGAAGTCACTTACGCTACTGGGAATATACCTCCGCCTCGGCCTGAGCTTCAGATATACCGACTTCTCCTCTTATATTCTGACATATCTTTAGCGCAGGACCCCAGAGCGTGAATAAATTTGAGGGATAGTTAGGTATTAGATGCTACGAGAGGAGCGATATCGGGGCCTGTGGTGTTTCCGGTGGGTGCGCAAGCCTCCGGAAGAAGGCAGGAAGTGAGCGGGTTCCTCGCTATGCGGTTGTACATTTTCCACTTGGCTTCCTGGTCAAGGCCGCCGGAGTTACCAGGAACAGAGGAATGTTGGCATTCTCTTGAGGTACGTAGAGTGATTCTGGTTCTTATGTGTGTGTGTGTGTGTATGTGTTGTTGGTGTGTGTGTGTGTTGGTGTGTGTGTGTGTGTTGGTGTGTGTGTGTGTGAATGTGTGTGTGTGTGTGTGTGTGAATGTGTGTGTGTTTGTGTGTGTTTTGTAGCTCTCTACATGTGTGTGTATGTGTGTTGCATGTTGTGCCACTTTACAGATGTGCAATGTTGTGGCACTCTACAGGTGTGTAATGTTGTGGCACTCTACAGGTGTGTAATGTTGTGGCACTCTACAGGTGTGTAATGTTGTGGCCTCTACAGGTGTGTGATGTTCTGGAAAACTACAGGTGTGTAATGTGGCACTGTACAGGTGTGTAATAGTGTGGCACTCTACAGGTGTGTAATGTGATACTCTATAGGTGTGTATGTTGTGGCACCCTACAGGTGTGTATGTTGTGACACTCAACAGGTGTGTATGTTATAGCACTGCAGGTGCGTATGTCATGGCACTGTACGTGTGTATGTCATAGCACTGCAGGTGTGTTTGTCATGACACTGCAGGTATGCATGTAATAGCACTGCAGGAGTGTATGTTATAGTACTGCAGGTGTGTATGTCATGGCACCTCAGTGTGTATGTCATGACACTGCAGGTGTATATGTCATGGAACTGCAGGTGTGTATGTCATTGCAATGCAGTGTGTATGTTACGACACTGCAGGTGTGTATGTCATGGCACTGCAGGTGTGTATATCATGGCACTGCAGGTGTGTTATGGCACTGAAGGTGTGTATGTTATGACACTGCAGGTATGTTATGGCACTGCAGGTGTGTATGTCATGACACTGCAGGTGTGTTATGGCACTGCAGGTGTGCATGCCATGACACTGCAGGCGTGTTATGGCACTGTGTTCTAACTTATAAACCATACATAAATAAAGGAGAGTAAATTTTAGTCGACGTTTCGCTCTCTCCTGGACCAGGACTGAGCAAAACGTCGCTCGAAACTGACAATTTAAGTTTCGCTTATTTGTCAAAAGTTCCATATTTAGTTTTGTCACATATTTTCCAATATAATTTAACATTATTATAAATTATAGACATTATTATAAATTATAGACATTATTATAAATTATAGACATTATTATAAATTATAGACATTATTATAAATTATAGACATTATTATAAATTATAGACATTATTATAAATTATAGACATTATTATAAATTATAGACATTATTATAAATTATAGACATTATTATAAATTATAGACATTATTATAAATTATAGACATTATTATAAATTATAGACATTATTATAAATTATAGACATTATTATAAATTATAGACATTATTATAAATTATAGACATTATTATAAATTATAGAAGAGCTTATCTGTTTATATAAATACAGTATACTGAAATATATCCCGTTATAGCGTAGCATGATATAGAAGATTATAGACGATTGATGAGAAGTTTGTATACTATTCGTATAATATCAGGATATATTGCAGTGTGGAATTAACATCAATGTATATATTTCAGTGTATATAACTCAGTGTATAATCAGTGAGAGGTATATATCAGTGTGTAAGCATTGGGACGTGCTTTGAGTGGTGAGATCTTTCAATGTGTATATATATATATATATATATATATATATATATATATATATATATATATATATATATATATATATATATATATATATATATGAGGGTATTTAATTGACTTAATCATTTATACGTAAGTAATATATTTAAAACAAATTCTTCTTCTCCTGCAGCTCCTCAGAAGCTGGACGGGAGTCGAGACTGGAGTCAGTATTGTCCTTCTGGATGGTCACACACACGCTGGAGCAGGAAGGTTGCAGCCCATGAGTCTCTAGTGGCGTGGATGAGCCTTGTCTAGTTGCACGAGGAAGCCTCTCCCACCTTTCTCCCAGGGTGTCGTGGGATGAGTGTTGAAACTTAATTGCCATGGTCCTCCTCTGAGCTAAAGAGAAGCATGATCAAGGGTACACAGAGGAAGGCTGAAGACTCAGGTGAACTGCAAAGAGGTAAAAAATATTTCTTTAGCCTCTGGGTAGGCAAGAAGTGGAATGACTTGGATGAGAAAGTGGTATATAATTAGTAATATTAATAGGCGGGATTTTCTTGTATACATTTGTTTGGCGTGAGGTAACTACCCGTCTTGAGGCCACACCGCTGGCTCCCTCGGGTCAGAATGTCAACAAGACTACATAGGTGATAATGTTAGCGCCTCCTGCCCACCTCTTGAGGCAGCCAGTGGCTGTAGTAGTGTATATCCCTCAGTCGTCATGCAAACCTGAGTTCATCTCCAAAACCCCGTCTGAAGGAACGAGACTCACACCTGGGTTCATCCCTACAGCCCTGCCTGCTGGAACAGGACTGCGTCTAGCTGACGCAATTTACGTACCTCTGACTCGTCATACACACCTGATTCATCAGGGCAGCCCTGCCTGTTGCTACGGTGATGCAGTTTACGTATCTCAGGCTTGACATGTACACCTAGGCTTATCTCTCCTGCCTGTGATGCCGACACTCAAGATCCAGTTCCAAAATACGTCACATGGAGCTTAAAATACACTCCTTGTCACATGAGCTAAAACCTTGATGAACTATTTAACATCAGATATTAACTGCTTTAATATATTTCACTGAATCTTAATTTAACTCTTCATTTTCTTAACCAGATACAAAATAAAAAAATGTTAGAAATTCATGAATTTTCAGTTATTCCTTTATTTGGTTATACTTATCGTTTTTAAAGGTAGCTAGAATTGCTGCTATGTTGGTTATACGAGGTCCATGGGGCACTCAGCATGGAACACATGGGTACTGATGGCTGAAGGTTCCATGTTTGTCGAGTCTGAATTCTTCCTTATCAGCAGTATTCCCCCATCCCCATGATCATCAGTAACCCAACAACATAATCAGCAGTATTCCTATCCCCATGATCAGCAGTATTCTTATCCCCATGATCAGCAGTATTCTTATCCCCATGATCAGCAGTATTCTTATCCCCATGATCAGCAGCATCCCTATCCCCATGATCAGCGGTATTCTTATCCCCATGATCAGCAGTATTCTTATCCCCATGATCAGCAGTATTCTTATCCCCATGATCAGCAGTATTCTTATCTCCATGATCAGCAGTATTCTTATCCCCATGATCAGCAGTATTCTTATCCCCATGATCAGCAGTATTCTTATCCCCATGATCAGCAGTATTCTTATCTCCATGATCAGCAGTATTCTTATCCCCATGATCAGCAGCATCCCTATCCCCATGATCAGCAGTATTCTTATCGCCATGATCAGCAGTATTCTTATCCCCATGATCAGCAGTATTCTTATCCCTATGATCAGCAGTATTCTTATCCCCATGATCAGCAGTATTCTTATCCCCATGATCAGCAGCATCCCTATCCATATGATCAGCAGTATTCTTATCCCCATGATCAGCAGTATTCTTATCCCCATGATCAGCAGCATCCCTATCCCCATGATCAGCAGTATTCTTATCCCCATGATCAGCAGTATTCTTATCCCCATGATCAGCAGTATTCTTATCCCCATGATCAGCAGTATCCCTATCCCCATGATCAGCAGTATCCCTATCCCCATGATCAGCGGTATTCTTATCCCCATGATCAGCGGTAATCCCATCCCCATGATCAGCAGTATTCTTATCCCCATGATCAGCAGTATTCTTATCCCCATGATCAGCAGTATTCTTATCCCCATGATCAGCAGTATTCTTATCCCCATGATCAGCAGTATTCTTATCCCCATGATCAGCAGTATCCCTATCCCCATGATCAGCAGTATTCTTATCCCCATGATCAGCGGTATCCCCATCCCCATGATCAGCGGTATTCCCATCCCCATGATCAGCAGTACCCTCATCCACAATGCCTAGAATAATAGCGGGTATAGGTGTGAGCCAGAGCAGATGCGCTGGTATAGCCGCTTGCTTGTAGTCTGCCAATATTCCAAGGTTAAACTATGATCCAATTTGTGTACGCAATTGCGTTACTGGGACTGGTGGACACTAGGTAACAAGGTTCTCTCAGTGAAAAGTAGGGGCACCATTAGTACACTAAGTGTCCGGGGCCCAAGACTGTTCATCAGCCTCCCACCAGGCATAAGGGGAATTACCAGTAGAGCCCTGGCTGCCTTCATGCTCCCTGGAACTGCACAGGTACCTAAAGTCAGTATCCGATTAGCCGGGCTGTGGTTCGTACGCTGGGCTAAGTACGGCCAGTAGTAACAGCCTGGTTGATCAGGCCCTGATCCACCGGGAGGTCTGGTCAAGGACTGGGCTGCGGGGGCGTTGACCCCTGAAACACCCTCCAGGTACACTTCAGATAGGTAGCCAGGCACCAGGAAGTAGCGAGGTTCTTCTCGATAATGATGTTGACTTCGTAGTGTCTTGCCTGTCAACCCCAGACGCGTCACTATCTTAAACCTTGTGGACTGACTGGTAGCACCTCACCTTGCCGCAAATACACTCGTAGTCAGTGTGAACCAGGGCAACAAGGTGGAGAATTACTACAATTCGTAGGGTTTATTAGGCTAGAGGAAGACCAATTACCAAAATAGGAACTGTTAAGAGGGAGTCTTCAGAGTTATGTGAATTAAGAGGTTTGAGACAGAGATAATCTCCCCGTTGGAGATAAATGCAGCGAACATATGTTTATGAATCTCTTCCGCAATGCTGTTGTTACAGCCGGACTGTTTGTAGGCCAGTGTCGCATCTGGTTTTTGATGGAAAGCAGCGAGTCTCCCATTCAACAATGGCTCTTATGAATCTGGGGTCGGGTACCCAGGGCCGTCTAGTGAAATTGGCTTACCAGCTCATTTGGTCCATTTGGTAAGATTGTCATATCTAGGAAAATCATTGATTGCCCTAATGACAGATGTTGCTAAGAACTTGTGCACTCAGGGTGGGACAGGCAGACAGGCGTCGCAAGAGGTTATGCCAGGATCCAGTGGTTGACGAAGCATCATTCACTTGTTTCAGGTCAGTAAATTTCAGAGCAGCTTGAGGGAGAACTGCTCGGGGGTTGTGTGGAAGCGTTCTGACAGATTTTAATTTGCTAGCATCAATTAAGCTCTCTGCTGAGGTGAGTTCTGCTAGGCTGCTGTGTATGTCTGCTGAGAGACATCTGGACATTTTGAATAATTGTGCATGTCTAAACGGACGGGACCACTTGTGGGACTGAGGGACATTCTTCACTGCACTCCTGTCAGTTGCCTGTTGCATAAGTTTTGCCATGTCAGTCCTGGCTAAGAGGACCCTGGGAATTTGACACGGCACATGTTATGTGCAGTGAGACGTGGATGTGTCGGGAAGACGGGAGACAGGTAGATAAAGGTCTCAGAGCCTTGATATCTCTCTCTCTATATATATATATATATATATATATATATATATATATATATATATATATATATATATATATATATATATATATATATATATATATATATATATATATATATATATATATATAAATATATATATATATATATATATATATATATATATATATATATATATATATATATATATATATGCAAAAAGATCACAGTAAACAGGTGATATCAAAATATGCAAGAAAACCACTATGAAAAATAGAAGAATTCCAAGCGCTTTCGTGACTACTCACATTATCAAGGAACTATAACAGGAAACATGACAAGAAGGGCTTATAAGGGCGAGACTACACTCACAGTCACATCACACTAACGTGCGATGTTACGCTACTGTGAGTGTAGTCTTTGTTAGTGTGATGTGACTGTGAGGTGTAGTCTCGCCCTTATATAAGCCCTTCTTGTCATGTTTCCTGTTATAGTTCCTTGATAATGTGAGTAGTCACGAAAGTGCTTGGAATTCTTCTATTTTTTCATAGTGGTTTTCTTGCATATATATATATATATATATATATATATATATATATATATATATATATATATATATATATATATATATATATATTATAGTGTGTGTGTGTATGTGTGTAGTAGGTTGGTAGACAGTAACCTCCCAGGGAGGTACTACCGTCCTGCCAAATGCGTGTGAAACGGAAACCTGTAATTGTTTTACACAATGGAAGGATTGCTGGTGTCTTTTCTTTCAGTCTCATGAACACGCAAGATAACAGGTATATTTTGCTACTACTTACACTTAGTTCACACTACACATGCATGTACACGTATATGTATACACACCCATACGAGTTTTTTCTTCTATTTTCTTAATACTCATTGCTCTCATTTCTTTTCGTCTCCATGGGGAAGTGGAGAATGTTATGAATGAAAAGAAGCTGGATGTACTGGCTCTAAGCGAAACAAAGCTGAAGGGGGTAGGAGAATTTCAATGGGGAGGCTTTAGGAAGGGTAAGGGGTTTGTAGACCAAGTGTTTACAGTGAAACATATAACTGAAAAGTATTTAGATAAGGGTAAAGAAGTTTTTGTTGCATTTATGGATTTGGAAAAAGGCATATGACAGGGTGGATATGGGAGCAATGAGGCAGATGTTGCAGGTGTATGGAATAGGTGGTAGGTTACTGAAAGTAGTTGAGAGTTTTTACGGGGATAGTGAGGCTCAGGTTAGAGTGTGTAGGAGAGAGATTATTTTCCAGTTAAAGTAGTCCTTAGACAGGGATGTGTGATGTCACCATGGTTGTTTAATATATTTATAGATGGGGGTTGTAAGAGAAGTGAATGTTCGGGTGTTGGCAAGAGGTATGTGATTGCAAGAAAAATAACTAACACAAAGTGGGAGTCGTCACTGTTGCTATTTGCTGATGACACTGTGCTTTTGGGAGATTCTGAAGAGAAGTTGCAAAGGTTGGTGGACGAATTTGGGAGGGTATGTAAAAGAAGTAAATTATAAGTGAACATTGCAAAGACCAAGGTGGTGAGGGTAAAAAAAATAGGTAATGACAGATTGGATATCAGATTAGAGGGAGAGAGTATGGAGGAAGTGAATATTTTCAGATATTTGGGGAGTGGATTTGTCAGCAGATGGGTCTATGAAAGACGAGGTGAATTACAGAATTGACGAAGGGAAAAAGATGAGTGGTGCATTGGGGCATCTGTGGAGACAATCAACGTTATCAAGAAGGAGGCTGGAGGCAGTGTAGATGTGTCTGAGGGCAATGTGTGGTGTGAATATTATGCAGAGAATTCGTAGCTTGGGTTACTAAAAGTATTATCTAGAGAGCTGAGGAGGAGTTGTTGAGGTGGTCCGGACATTCCGAGAGGATGAAATAAAATAGGATGACTTGGAAAGCATATAAATCTGTAGTTGAGGGAAGGCGGGGTAGGGGTCGTCATTGGAAAGGTTGGAGGGAGGGAGTAAAGGAGGTTTTGTGTGCGAAAGGCTTGGACATCCAGCAAGCGCGCGTGAGTGTGTTAGATAGGAGTGGAGAAAAATATTTTTATGACTTGACATGCTGTTGGAGTGTGAGGAAAGTAATATTTGTGAAGGGTTTCAGGAAAACCGGTTAGCCGGGCTTGAGTCCTGGAAGTGGGAAGTACAGTGCCTGCACTCTCGTGGGGATATTTGTACTTTTTTAACTGTACTATCGGCGGCTCTATCCCAAGACAGTGACAGAGTCAATGCCGATGAAAGTGTTACTTCTTATTTTTGGGTCTCCACACACACACACACACACACACTCACACGAGTCTCGACCCCTGCAACCACAATTAGGTGAGTACACACACACACACACACACACACAGTCTAGAGAAAGATATAGTGGAGGCAGGAACCATACACAGTTTTAAGACGAGGTATGATAAAGCTCATGGAGCAGGGAGAGCAGAGACCCAGTAGCGGACAGAGAAGAGGCGGGGCCAGGAGCTGAGTCTCGACCCCTGCAACCACAATTAGGTGAGCACACACACACACTTCACGCACGGAGGGCCCGGGTTCAATTCCCGGCGGGGCCGAAACATTTCGAAGTGTTTCGTTACACACACACACACACACACACACACACATACATACAACAGGCCTAGTGTCTAATCGACATGTGCCTAGGACAAAATGGTAACTAACACACACACACACACACACACACACACACACACACACACACACACACACACACACACACACACACACACACACACACACACACACACACACATATATATATATATATATATATATTTTTTTTTTTTTTTTTTTTTTCAACAAGTCGGCCGTCTCCCACCGAGGCAGGGTGACCCAAAAAGAAAGAAAATCCCCAAAAACAAAATACTTTCATCATCATTCAACACTTTCACCACACTCATACATAATCACTGTCTTTGCAGAGGAGCTCAGATACGACAGCTGAGAAAAGTCCCTCCCAGCTGTCACTATCTCAGACCCTCCTTTAAAGTGCAGGCATTGTACTTCCCATTTCCAGGACTCAAGTCCAACTAAATCAATTAACTGGTTTCCCTGAATCCCTTCACAAAATGTTACCCTGCTCACACTCCAACAGATCGTCATGTCCCAAAACCATTCGTCTCCATTCACTCCTATCTAACACGATCACACATGCTTGCTGGAAGTCCAAGCCCTCGCCCACAAAACCTCCTTTACCCCTTCCCCCCAACCTTTTCTAGGACGACCTCTACCCCGCCTTCCTTCCCTACAGATTTATACGCTCTCCAAGTCATTCTACTTTGATCCATTCTCTCTAAATGACCAAACCACCTCAACAACCCTCTTCAGCCCTCTGACAAATACTTTTAGTAACTCCACACCTTCTAATTTCCACATTCCGAATTTTCTGCATAATATTTACACCACACATTGCCCTTAGACAGGACATCTCCACTGCCTCCAGCCTCCTCCTCGCTGCAGCATTTGCAACCCATGCTTCACACCCATATAAGAGTGTTGGTACCACTATACTTTCGTACATTCCTCTTTGCCTCCATGGATAACGTTTTTGTCTCCACAGATACCTCAATGCACCACTCACCTTTTTTCCTTCATCAATTCTATGGTTAACCTCATCCTTCATAAACCCATCCGCTGGACACGTCAACTCCCAAATATCTGAAAACATTTACTTCTTCCATAATCCTCTCTCAATGTGATATCCAATTTTTCTTTATTTAAATCGTTTGATACCCTTATCACCTTACTCTTATCTATGTTCACTTTTATCTTTCTACCTTTACACACTCTCCCAAACTCGTCCACTAACCTTTGCAACTTTTCTTTAGAATCTCCCATAAGCACAGTATCATCAGCAAAAAGTAACTGTGTCAACTCCCATTTTGCATTTAATTCTCCATAATTTAATCCCACCCTCTCCCCAACACCCTAGCATTTACTTCTTTTACAACCCCATCTATAAATATATTAAACAACCATGGTGACATTACACATCCCTGTCTAAGACCTACTTTTACCGGGAAGTAATCTCCCTCTCTCCTACACACCCTAACCTGAGCCTCACTATCCTCATAAAAACTCTTTACAGCCTTCAGTAACTTACTACCTATTCCATACACTTGCAACATTTGCCACATTGCTCCCTATCCACTCTATCATATGCCTTTTCTAAATCCATAAATGCAATAAAAACTTTCTACCTTTATCTAAATACTGTTCACATATATGCTTCACTGTAAACACTTGATCTACACATCCCCTACCCACTCTAAAGCCTCCTTGCTCATCTGCAATCCTACTCTCTGTCTTACCTCTAATTCTTTCAATAATAACCCTGTCATACACTTTACCTGGTATACTCAGTAAACTTATTCCCCTATAATTTTTACACTCTCTTTTATCCCCCTTCCCTTTATATAAAGGAACTATACATGCTCTCTGCCAATCCCTAGGTACCTTCCCCTCTTTCATACATTTATTAAACAAAAATACCAACCACTCCAGCACTATATCCCCCTGCTTTTAACATTTCTGTCATGATTCCGTCAATTCCAGCTGCTTTACCCCTTTCATTCTACGTAATGCCTCACGCACCTCCCCCACACTCACATCCTGCTCTTCTTCACTCCTAAACGATGTTGTACCTCCCTGGCCAGTACATGAAATTACCGCCTCCCTCTTTTCATCGACATTTAAAAGTTCCTCAAAATATTCCCGCCATCTACCCAATACCTCCAGCTCCCCATCTACTAACTCCCTACTCTGTTTTAACTGACAAATCCATTCGTTCCCTAGGCTTTCTTACCTTGTTTATCTCACTCCAAAATTTTTCTTGTTTTCAGCAAAATTTCTTGACAGAGCCTCTCCCATTTTTTCATCCGCTCTTCTTTTGCACTCTCTCACCACTCTCTTCACCTTTCTTTTACTCTCCACATACTCTGCTCTTCTATTAACACTTCTGTTTTGTAAAACCTCTCATAAGCTACCTTTTTCTCTTTATATATATATATATATATATATATATATATATATATATATATATATATATATATATATATATATATATATATATATATATATATATTATATATATTATTATTAACACATCGGCCGATTCCCACCAAGGCAGGGTGGCCCGAAAAAGAAAAACTTTCATCATCATTCACTCCATCACTGTCTTGCCAGTGATGTATTTATTTATTTATTTATTTATTCTGATTAGGTTTGACAAAATTAATTAACTTAGGAAACTGACAGTGTCATTTAAGACTCATTATGTGCTAAAAATAAATATCGAATCTTAATTTTTAAAGTGGTGGACTGGTAAGCCAGTGGAAGGTCTCGGTCAGATGACCAAAAGCTCCAGCTGCTGGTCATCATGTGACTAAGACCCGCGTCAGGAAACACTTGTCCTGTTTCCTGGCGAATGTTACCTAACCTAATGTTAAGGTAGTGACACCAGAGGCAAGAACACGATGACTGCAGTGCCTTCCTGGTGGCTCCTGCACTCAAGAGTCAGGGGACGTGGTGGCACCTGCACTCAAGAGTCAGGGGGACGTGGTGGCTCCTGCACTCAAGAGTCAGGGGGACGTGGTGGCTCCTGCACTCAAGAGTCAGGGGACGTGGTGGCTTCTGCACTCAAGAGTCAGGGGAACGTGGTGGCTCCTGCACTCAAGAGTCAGGAGGACGTGGTGGCTCCTGCACTCAAGAGTCAGGGGGACGTGGTGGCTCCTGCACTCAAGAGTCAGGGGGACGTGGTGGCTCCTGCACTCAAGAGTCAGGGGACGTAATGGCTCCTGCACTCAAGAGTCAGGGGGACGTGGTGGCTCCTGCACTCAAGAGTCAGGGGGACGTGGTGGCTCCTGCACTCAAGAGTCAGGGGGACGTGGTGGCTCCTGCACTCAAGAGTCAGGGGAACGTGGTGGCTCCTGCACTCAAGAGTCAGGGGGACGTGGTGGCTCCTGCACTCAAGAGTCAGGGGGACGTGGTGGCTCCTGCACTCAAGAGTCAGGGGACGTGTGGCTCCTGCACTCAAGAGTCAGGGGAACGTGGTGGCTCCTGACCAAGAGTCAGGGGGACGTGGTGGCTCCTGCACTCAAGAGTCAGGGACGTGGTGGCTCCTGTACTCAAGAGTCAGGGGACGTGGTGGCTCCTGCACTCAAGAGTCAGGGGACGTGGTGGCTCCTGCACTCAAGAGTCAGGGGACGTGGTGGCTCCTGCACTCAAGAGTCAGGGGACGTGGTGGCTCCTGCACTCAAGAGTCAGGGGACGTGGTGGCTCCTGCACTCAAGAGTCAGGGGACGTGGTGGCTCCTGCACTCAAGAGTCAGGGGACGTGGTGGCTCCTGCACTCAAGAGTCAGGGGACGGGTGGCTCTGCACTCAAGAGTCAGGGGACGTGGTGGCTCCTGCACTCAAGAGTCAGGGGGACGTGGTGGCTCCTGCACTCAAGAGTCAGGGGGACGTGGTGGCTCCTGCACTCAAGAGTCAGGGGGACGTGGTGGCTCCTGCACTCAAGAGTCAGGGGGACGTGGTGGTCTGCACCAGGTGGGACTGGCTCTGCATAGAGTCAGGGGACGGTGGCCCTGCTCGAGCAGAGTGGTCCTTTCTTTCATTACCTGGGCTCTTTCCCTCCTCTCTCATCCCCTCTACTCCCTCCTCCTCCCTTACCCAATCAGTGGACGACTCATTACGCGGGTTTCTGCCTCCCTCTCCTCCCCTCCAACATTCCCCCTCCCACTTTCCCCCCCCTTTCCCCCTCCCACTTTCTCCCTCCCACTCCCCCCATGGGTCATTAAATCACTACTGGGAGACTTCTTGATGTACAGCTCTCCACCTCCGCCCTGACCCTCTGTACTTCCTGTGTGTGTACAGTACTCATCTAACTGTACCCACCTGACTGCAGTTACTTGGCTGTACTTACGTAACTGTACTTACCTAAGTGTACTTATGAGTTAGCAGTGTTGTAACTGGGCACAACAGAAGACCAGGTAATCAACACAGACTCATACATTCACTGGAAATTTATCTGTTGAGTGTGACTGTTGGTCCTGACTGTTGGTCCTGACTGTTGGTCCTGACTGTTGCCTCTGATCCAGTTAACAGCATCTGACGACCTGGCCACCCAGTACTGTGTCACAGTCACTGCTGGTTCTTGACCAGTACTGTGTCACAGTCACTGCTGGTTCTTGACCACTACTGTGTCACGATCACTGCTGGTTCTTGAACAGTACTGTGTCACAATCACTGCTGGTTCTTGACCAGTACTGTGTCACAATCACTGCTGGTTCTTGACCACTACTGGTCACGATCACTGCTGGTTCTTGACCAGTACTGTGTCACAATCACTGCTGGTTCTTGACCAGTACTGTGTCACAATCACTGCTGGTTCTTGACCAGTACTGGTCACAATCACTGCTGGTTCTTGACCAGTACTGGTGTCACAAATCACTGCTGCTTGCCAGTACTGTACAAATCACTGTGGTTCTTGACCATAGTCACGATCACGCGGTTGACCAGTTGTTCACGATCACGCGGTCTTGACAGTACTGTGTCACGATCATGCTGAGTTCTTGACCAGTGTGTCTACGATCACTGTGGTTCTGACCAGTGACTGTGGTCCTCTGGCTACCAGATGTCAGGACGCTGGTTCTGACCAGTACGTCAGACTGCTGGTTCTTGACCAGACTGTGCACAGTCACTGCTGGTTCTTGACCATACTGTGCACATCACTGCTGGTTCTTGACCACTACTGTGTCACGATCACTGCTGGTTCTTAACAGTACGTGTCACATTACTGCTGGTTCTTGACCAGTACTGTCACATCACTGCTGGTTCTTGACCAGTACTGTGTCACATCACTGCTGGTTTCTTGACCAGTACTGGTCACAATCACTGCTGGATTCTTGACCAGTACTGGGTCACAATCACTGCTGGTTCTTGACCAGTACTGTGTCACAATCACTGCTGGTTCTTGACCAGTACTGTGCCACAATCACTGCTAGTTCTTGACCAGTACTAGGTCAAAATCACTGCTGGTTCTTGACCAGTACTGGGTCAAAATCACTCCTGGTTCTTGACCATACTGGTCAAATTCACTGCTGGTTCTTGACCAGTACTGTTAGTCACTGCTGTCTGAAGTACTGACTCAGTTCTTGACCAGTACTGTGTCACGTCACTGCTGGTTCTTGACCAGTACTGTGTCACATCACTGCTGGTTCTGACCAGTACTGTGTCACGATCACTGCTGGTTCTTGACCAGTACGTGTCACGATCACTGCTGGTTCTGACCAGTACTGTGTCACAGTCACTGCTGGTTCTTGACCAGTACTGTGTCACAGTCACTGCTGGTTCTTGACCAGTACTGTGTCACGATCACTGCTGGTTCTTGACCAGTACTGTGTCACGATCACTGCTGGTTCTTGACCAGTACTGTGTCACGATCACTGCTGGTTCTTGACCAGTACTGTGTCACGATCACTGCTGGTTCTTGACCAGTACTGTGTCACGATCACTGCTGGTTCTTGACCAGTACTGTGTCACGATCACTGCTGGTTCTTGACCAGTACTGTGACACAATCACTGCTGGTTCTTGACCAGTACTGTGTCACAGTCACTGCTGGTTCTTGACCAGTACTGTGTCACAGTCACTGCTGGTTCTTGACCAGTACTGTGTCACATCACTGCTGTTCTTGACAGTACTGTGTCAATCCTGTTCTTGACCAGTACTGTGCACATCATGCTGGTTCTGACCAGTACTGGTCACAATACTGCTGGTTTTGACCAGATGTGTCACATCACTGTGGTTCTTGACCAGTACTGTGTCACATCACTGCTGGTTTTGACCAGTACTTGTCAAATCACTGCTGGTCTGACCAGTACGGTCAATCACTGCTGATTCTGTGACCAGTACTGTGTCACATCACTGCTGGTTCTGACCAGTACTGGTCACATCACTGCTGGTTCTGACCAGTACGTGTCACATCACGCTGGTTCTTGACCAGTACTGTGTCACATCACTGCTGGTTCTTGACCATACTGTCACGATCACGCTGGTTCTTGACCAGTACGTGTCACGATCACGCTGGTTCTGACCAGTACTGTGTCACATCACTGCTGGTTCTTGACCATACGTGTCACGATCATGCTGGTTCTGACCAGTACTGTGTCACATCACTGCTGGTTCTTGACCAGTACTGTGTCACATCACGCTGGTTCTGACCAGTACTGTGTCACATCACTGCTGTCTGACCAGTACTGGTCACATCACTGCTGGTTCTGACCAGTACTGTGTCACATCACTGCTGTTCTGACAGTACTGGCACAATCACTGCTGTCTTGACCAGTACTGTGTCACATCACTGCTGGTTTGACCAGTACTGGTCACATCACTGCTGTCTTGACCAGTACTGGCACATCACGCTGGTTCTGACCAGTACTGTGCACAATCACTGCTTTGACCAGTACTGTGTCACATCACTGCTGGTTCTTGACTACTGTGTCACGATCACTGCTGGTTCTTGACCAGACGTGCACTCACTGCTGGTTCTGACCAGTACTGTGCACATCACTGTGGTTCTGACCAGTACTGTGTCACGTCACTGCTGTTCTGACCAGTACTGTGCACATCACCGCTGGTTCTGACCAGTACGTGTCACATCACTGCTGGTTCTGACCAGTACTGTGTCACGATCACTGCTGGTTCTGACCAGTACTGTGTCACATCACTGCTGGTTCTTGACCAGTACTGTGCACAGTCACTGCTGGTTCTTGACCAGTACTGTGTCACAGTCACTGCTGGTTCTTGACCAGTACTGTGTCACAATCACTGCTGGTTCTTGACCAGTACTGTGTCACAGTCACTGCTGGTTCTTGACCAGTACTGTGTCACAATCACTGCTGGTTCTTGACCAGTACTGTGTCACAGTCACTGCTGGTTCTTGACCAGTACTGGGTCACAATCACTGCTGGTTCTTGACCAGTACTGGGTCACAATCACTGCTGGTTCTTGACCAGTACTGGGTCACATATACTGGTAAGAACGCTAGAGTGTGTTATCCTCTAGTCATCCTTGTCAGAATTACTAAATATTATTCTTATATTTGCCAGCATTGCTTAGAAATGAGTATCTTGCTTACATGAACGAAAGTGAGTGTATGAGTGTGTGTGTGTGTGTGTGTGTGTGTGTGTGTGTGTGTGTGTGTGTGTGTGTGTGTGTGTGTGTGTGTGTATGTGTGAGAGTGTGTTCATTCTTCACTCTCCTTTTCTTTCAAATTCTTCGCCTCATCGCCTTTCGTTTACTTGTTACTTTACCTGTCGTCCCTCCCCTATACCTCTGCTTTCTATTCCTCAGGTTCTTCATAAAGCAATGGCCAACTTCATCTGATATATCTGCCTGCTTTTTCCGTGGGTAAATTCGCTGTCAACGAGGAAACATTTCGAAGACCTTCTCAAGGAATATACAGTCAAGCCGCCAGACTTTGTACGGTATTAAATTTTCACATTTCATCTGCCTGGTTTCCGTTCCCTGAACCCCACGTTGCTTGTTTGTGATGTGTCTTACACTCTCCTGAAACCCACGTTGCTTGTTTGTGATGTGTCTTACACTCTCCTGAACCCCACGTTGCTTGTTTGTGATGTGTCTTACACTCTCCTGAACCCCACGTTGCTTGTTTGTGATGTGTCTTACACTCTCCTGAACCCACGTTGCTTGTTTGTGATGTGTCTTACACTCTCCTGAACCCCACGTTGCTTGTTTGTGATGTGTCTTACACTCTCCTGAACCCATATAATTCGTCTGTGATGTAGTTTACATTTTCTAGGTGGTATATCATCCTCTTCTCTGGGAGTCTCCCTGTCACTTTCCGGACATAATTACGAGGGTTACTATCTGTACTGTAGGTAAAGATTTCCTGCTGCTGTCAGGTTTCCAGCTGTCTGCCGTCCTCTCATCATCTCTCTCTCATTGCAGAACTTTGTCCATAGCTGGCCTACGGTGTCATTATCTTCCCTCAGTATTTGTGCCCAATTTTTTATTTTTAATTAAGTACTCAACTCTTTCAAATATTTACCTGTTCTTCTATAACGTCTATTTTAGCTTAAAAACAAAAGCCAGCTGGGGGTTCCCATACAAGGTGAGTCCCCTCATAGTAGTCACCATATCAGGTGGGTCACCTCGGTGTGGTCACCACACTTGGTAGGTCACCATGACTGCTGCTTCACAACATAAATTTCGTACAAAACAACACGTGTGTGAAACTTCCCAGCGAAATCACAGGATGGCCTCTGCCTGGGGTAATGAGGCTCTGTGTGTACTCTCCCGTTTGTATACCTCACGATTCGAGTCTCAGCTTCTGGACTCGCCTGTTTAACTTACAGTCGAGGGGCATCAAGGGCTACTGACCCACTCGTTTGTCTCAGTGCTACTCTATACACTGTGGGTTGTATACACTGTGGGTTGTATACACTGTGGGTTGTATACACTGTAGGTTGTATACACTGTGGGTTGTATTCACTGTGGGTTGTATACACTGTGAGTTGTATACACTGTGGGTTGTATACACTGTGGGTTGTATACACTGTAGGTTGTATACACTGTGGGTTGTATACACTGTAGGTTGTATACACTGTGGGTTGTATACACTGTGGGTTGTATACACTGTGGGTTGTATACACTGAGGGTTGTATACACTGTGGGTTGTATACATTGTGGGTTGTATACACTGTGGGTTATATACACTGTGGGTTGTATACACTGTGGGTTGTATACACTGTGGGTTGTATACACTGTGGGTTGTATACACTGTGGGTTGTATACACTGTGGGTTGTATACACTGTGGGTTGTATACACTGTGGGTTGTATACACTGTGGGTTGTATACACTGTGGGTTGTATACACTGTGGGTTGTATGCACTGTGGGTTGTATGCACTGTGGGTTGTATACACTGTGGGTTGTATACACTGTGGGTTGTATACACTGGGTTGTATACACTGTGGGTTGTATACACTGGGTTGTATACACTGGGTTGTATACACTGTGGGTTGTATACACTGTGGATTGTATACACTGTGGGTTGTATACACTGTGGGTTGTATGCACTGTGGGTTGTATACACTGTGGGTTGTATACACTGTGGGTTGTATACACTGTGGGTTGTATGCACTGTACTCACCTACTCACCTAGTTGTGGTTGCAGGGGTCGAGACATAGCTCCTGGCCCCGCCTCTTCACTGGCCGCTCCTGGGTCACTCTCCCTGCGTCATGAGCTTTATCATACCTCTTCTTAAAGCTGTGTATGGAACCTGCCTCCACTACATCGCTTCCAAAGCTATTCCACTTCCCGACTACTATGTGACTGAAGAAATATTTCCTAACATCCCTGTGATTCATCTGAGTCTTCAACTTCCAACTGTGTCCCCTTGTTGCTGTGTCCCATCTCTGGAACATTCTGTCTCTGTCAACCTTGTCAATTCCTCTCAGTATTTTATATGTCGTTATCATGCCCCCCCCTATCTCTCCTGTCCTCCAGTGTCGTCAGGTCGATTTCCCTTAACTTCTCCTCGTAGGACATACCCCTTAGCTCCGGGACTAGTCTTGTTGCAAACCTTTGCACTTTCTCTAGCTTCTTTACGTGCTTGGATAAATGTGGGTTCCAAACTGGTGCTGCATACTCCAGTATGGGCCTAACGTACACAGTGTACAGGGTCCTGAACGATTCTTTATTAAGATGTCGGAATGCTGTTCTTAGGTTTGCTAGGCGCCCATATGCTGCAGCAGTTATTTGGTCGATGTGCGCCTCAGGAGATGTTCCTGGTGTTATACTCACCCCAAGATCTTTTTCCTTGATTGAGGTTTGTAGTCTCTGGCCCCCTAGACTGTACCCCGTCTGCGGTTTTCTTTGCCCTTCCCCAATCTTCATGACTTTGCACTTGATTGGGTTGAACTCCAGGAGCCAATTGCTGGACCAGGCTTGCAGCCTGTCCAGATCCCTTTGTAGTTCTGCCTGGTCCTCGTCTGATTGAATTCTTCTCATCAACTTCACATCATCTGCAAACAGGGACACTTCGGAGTCTATTCCTTCAGTCATGTCGTTCACTGTGGGTTGTATGCACTGTGGGTTGTATACACTGTGGGTTGTATACACTGTGGGTTGTATACACTGTGGGTTGTATACACTGGGTTGTATACACTGTGGGTTGTATACACTGGGTTGTATACACTGGGTTGTATACACTGTGGGTTGTATACACTGTGGGTTGTATACACTGTGGGTTGTATACACTGTGAGTTGTATACACTGTGGGTTGTATACACTGTGGGTTGTATACACTGTGGGTTGTATACACTGTGGGTTGTATACACTGTGGGTTGTATGCACTGTGAGTTGTATGCACTGTGGGTTGTATACACTGTGGGTTGTATACACTGTGGGTTGTATACACTGTGGGTTGTATACACTGTGGGTTGTATACACTGTGAGTTGTATACACTGTGGGTTGTATACACTGTGGGTTGTATACACTGTGAGTTGTATACACTGTGGGTTGTATACACTGTGGGTTGTATACACTGTGGGTTGTATACACTGTGGGTTGTATACACTGTGGGTTGTATACACTGTGGGTTGTCTCTGCAACACTTTAGTTGTTAGGACGTAGTCATCACTGCTTTATGTATTTGTACTTGCAGAAGCAGAGCCACGCTGGTGGATTTCCATCTTTACTGTTTATAATTACAAGAGCTATTCTGGCGGTGTGCTGTCTTCAGTGTATGTTGTTACAGCAACAGGTCTATGCTGGCGGTGTGCTGTCTTCAGGGTATGTTGTTACAGCAACAGGTCTATGCTGGCGGTGTGCTGTCTTCAGGGTATGTTGTTACAGCAACAGGTCTATGCTGGCGGTGTGCTGTCTTCAGGGTATGTTGTTACAGCAACAGGTCTATGCTGGCGGTGTGCTGTCTTCAGGGTATGTTGTTACAGCAACAGGTCTATGCTGGCGGTGTTCTGTCTTCAGGGTATGTTGTTACAACAACAGGTCTATGCTGGCGGTGTTCCATCCTCAAGAGTTACTAGTAACTTGTTGATCTTGCAGTGAGTTTAGTCGTTATAGCACCTACTTTCTCTAGCTGGATCTCATTATTGTAGTCAACCCTTCTTTATTTTTCCTGCTATGGGTACTAAGACATCACCTCTTCTGTTTTCTCCCGCTCCTTTATCATCTTTCCTGTCGTTATCATTTCTCCTCTGCTCTTCCTCCCAAGATCATTGCTTTTAATTTCTTCTCAATTCGTATTTCTTAACTCTAAAATCCGTTTTATAACCTCTCTTAAATTTCGTATTTTATTTGCATATCCTGGATCATTCTACATCTGTTTACGTAAATCTGAGTCTAACATCTGACATAAGTCTATCCAGAACAAACTTCTGCTGTGAAAACTTTCACTCAGTAGAGCTTTACCGCCTTGATATCCTAATACAGTAGGAGCGAAACGTCGTGGAGCGAAACGTCGTGGTAAGCTACCCTGTCCTATGTGCGGGTTATTTATGTATTGTTCAAGTCCCGGTATTGTGCCTTTTCGTTCTTTAAAGCTTTACGCTTAGCGAAAAGCTTACCCCTGTAAAATTTGTTGGCCAGCTTGTGTTGTCCCTCCCACCTGTCAATACTGTTGTCCCTCCCACCTGTCAACACTGTTGTCCCTCCCACCTGTCAACACTGCAGTCAACAAGGTCAGATTAGGTGTCTGCTGGGCCGGGAGCTCAGAATTTTTCATTTTCTTATACAGTCCACTAATATTCAGTCTATTACATTTTTATCATTATAATAATAATATAATAATATCTTTATTGTCTACAAGTACATGTACAAGGTATACAGTCCTAGCTGACATCAATGACATACTACTATATAGAAAGCCCATTGTTATTCAGAGCATTTCGGGCAAATTGGGTCAGTTTTGTCCCAGGATGCGACCCACACCAGTCGACTAACACCCAGGTACCCATTTTACTGATGGGTGAACATGGACAACAGGTGTCTTATGGAAACACATCCTAATGTTTTCCAGCCGTACCGGGGGTTCGAACTCCGGACCTCAGTGTGTGAGCTGAGTACGCTAGCAATCCAGCTACCGGCATATTTTTAATATAAAAAAAATACTCAAAGACCAAAATCCACAAAATCTGTTATAATAGGATCTAGATCCATTATATTCAATAGTTCATGTTTTGCACAGACAAGAGACAGTGCATTTACGCTTTCTTGACAAGTATTTGATCATAGCTTATGTTTTATGCTCTTAAACGTAGCATGATCGTTAGTGACATCAAACATTATTACGAACACAGGTAAATAATGGCCTGTGAGACCTGGTCGTAATGGGAATTGGAACAAACAGACTCAGCAGTAGACTCTAATGTATATTTGCCTTCACCCACTATATACAGGTATGTACAATATGTATAATATGTACAGATAGAATAATAAGTGTATACCACGGTGACAGATAGCAAAACAGAAGCCCGAGTGCACAGTGCTCAACCAGCAGGTAGGCAAGTCTGCCAATGCTAACCACAAGTGAACCACACTGCTTCAGCTTCGGCGAGCTTGCTGTGATTGGTCAATGAACCAAGGTACTGATTTAACGACGGGTATCTATCGATCGTTAAACCCTTATCACCCGGTTCGCTGGTTGGGAGGCAGCCTGTATGAGAGTGTGACATATGTCGAATAAATTGTAACATACTCTTTGCATGCCACAAGCTCAGATGTGCATGATCATAGTATTGCAGAGAAATGCAATACTAAGGAGAGCTATAGAGACCGTCTGAGGGTACGAACATTTACATATAGTCTTGGTGTAAACACCATCGTTCCTCTTTTAACATGATGAAAACTCTCTGGTGGGGTTATTTCTTATTTTACAGATTCCTGAAAAAAAATTGACTCTTATGGGCCTATTCTAGAGACAGGCCTATGACGTCAGCTGCCGCAAGCCCCTCCTTATCAGAACGCTCTCTTCCCACTTCTGTTTATCTGATGGTTTTATTATTCCGTCACACGATCTCTCATCATCTACATTTGCTTCTTCCCATTTCATTACCTCTCACTTGTTTATACTTTGTTCCATCTTCCTTTAACACCCTTGCTTAGTTTATCCAAATATTCTGAATACGATTTAAATCATTCCGTAATTTCGCTTAGAGATTAAAAGTCAACCGACTTTTAATCTCTATTAACCAAGGGTTAATCTCCATTAACCAAGGGTTGTGAATTAACCAAGGTTAATAATTAACAGGTCATTAACACCTGCAAAACTTATCAATAAAACAATGATTAAACTAAAACATCAGCGTGTACACAACATCAGCGTGTACACAACATCAGCGTGTACACAACATCAGCGTGTACACAACATCAGCGTGTACACAACATCAGCGTGTACACAACATCAGCGTGTACACACATCAGCGTGTACACACCATCAGCGTGTACACACCATCAGCGTGTACACACCATCAGCGTGTACACACATCAGCGTGTACACAACATCAGCGAAATATCAGCTGTACACAACATCAGCGTGTACACAACATCAGCGTGTACACAACATCAGCGTGTACACACATCAGCGTGTACACACCATCAGCGTGTACACACATCAGCGTGTACACACCATCAGCGTGTACACATACTCATCAGCGTGTACACACCATCAGCGTGTACACAACATCAGCGTGTACACAACATCAGCGTGTACACAACATCAGCGTGTACACAACATCAGCGTGTACACAACATCAGCGTGTACACACCATCAGCGTGTACACAACATCAGCGTGTACACAACATCAGCGTGTACACAACATCAGCGTGTACACAACATCACGTGTACACAACATCAACGTGTACACAACATCAACGTGTACACAACATCAGCGTGTACACAACATCACGGGACACATCAGCGTGTACACAACATCAACGTGTACACACCATCAGCGTGTACACACATCAGCGTGTACACAACATCAGCGTGTACCATCACGTGTACACACATCAGCGTGTACACAACATCAGCGTGTACACAACATCAGCGTGTACACACATCAGCGTGTACACAACATCAGCGTGTACACACATCAGCTGTACACACATCAGCGTGTACACAACATCAGCGTGTACACAACATCAGCGTGTACACAACATCAGCGTGTACACACCATCAGCGTGTACATCAACATCAGCGTGTACACAACATCAGCGTGTACACAACATCAGCGTGTACACAACATCAGCGTGTACACAACATCAGCGTGTACACAACATCAGCGTGTACACAACATCAGCGTGTACACAACATCAGCGTGTACACAACATCAGCGTGTACACAACATCAGCGTGTACACACCATCAGCGTGTACACAACATCAGCGTGTACACAACATCAGCGTGTACACAACATCAGCGTGTACACAACATCAGCGTGTACACAACATCAGCGTGTACACACCATCAGCGTGTACACAACATCAGCGTGTACACATCAGCGTTACACACATCAGCGTGTACACAACATCAGCGTGTACACAACATCAGCGTGTACACAACATCAGCGTGTACACACCATCAGCGTGCACACAACATCAGCATGTACACAACATCAGCGTGTACACAACATCAGTGTGTACACAACATCAGCGTGTACACAACATCAGCGTGTACACAACATCAGCGTGTACACACCATCAGCGTGTACACACCATCAGCGTGTACACACCATCAGCGTGTACACACCATCAGCGTGTACACACCATCAGCGTGTACACAACATCAGCGTGTACACAACATCAGCGTGTACACAACATCAGCGTGTACACAACATCAGCGTGTACACAACATCAGCGTGTACACAACATCAGCGTGTACACAACATCAGCGTGTACACAACATCAGCGTGTACACAACATCAGCGTGTACACAACATCAGCGTGTACACAACATCAGCGTGTACATAACCAGAGACTTATAACTTTCCACGCAACTTTGAGTATGTTAACGTAGCCTCTGCGTTCATAGCGTCTTATTTTTGGAAAATAATTCCAATTCCACTAAATATGAAACATGACTCACGAAATCGTAATGACGCGATTGCAAAGAAAGTCACGGAACGGATGGTGTTCGAAGCCATGGCCAGTGAGTCCTGAAACGCACTGGTTCGTGAGTTTTAGGACTCGATTGCCTTGGGGTTCAACCCCCACCAGTTCCGTGGTTCATTATGAAACATTACCGGATGTAAACACTTATTCTCGTGTGTCTCTTCACTTCCATCTTCCCATCAGCAACTCTCTCTCTCTTACACGAATATTTATCAACAAATGTAATAGTTTGTCTTGTAGTCCCGATAAATCTTGTAGTTACCCCACCAGTCTTCCAACGGGACCTGGCCCAGTGGCTTACGCACTCGCCTGGAATTTTACGACTAACTTGCCGTGAGTTCGATCCCCACCCGTACCCTGGTTTATTTACAGAGAAAGATTTTACCAATGCAGATAACTGAAGGCTTCTCACCCACTACTAATGTATAATTTATACATATCTATAATACCTTGGAAGATTGAAGAGAATTTGTATATCATTATTACAACCTCAGGTTCTTAATGCCTGTTATCCTGAGTGTAAAGGGAACTTGGAGCAAAGTAAACACAGTAAAAAACTTTGAAATGTATTTTCCTTCACCAAGTATATATATATATATATATATATACATATAGCTTTATACAACTATGTACACTATATACATCAGAATAAGTATTAGTATACGCCACGGTAGTCAAGGCAAAACAGCAGCCAAGAGACAAGAGACAACCATGCAGCAACCAGCACAGAGTGGGAATGACAATGGTAAACATGTGAGTGGAATCCACATCACCTTTACAATTGCCAGATCCACATTATGATTGGCTGAACCTAGGTGCTGATCTGATGATGGGGCCCCGATCACCAAACCCTTAGCGACCTGGTGTGTTAACATGCTCCGAATAAGGTGACGTACTTTTGCATGCAACAATCATAATATCTTAGAAGATATAATGTTGCAGAATTAGACACATGTGCAACATCTGGGTATCTTTATTGTAGACGATTCGCCCTCCAGTGGCTTTATCAATACAAATTCAAGGACATAATAGGAAGACCGTAGAACTATATACAAAAGATGAGGTAATCAGTCCCTCGGACTTGAAGCTGGTGAAGAGCACCGTAGTTTTGAAGACTCTGTCGGTATCTTGTCAGTACTGTGTACCATACATGTACAGATATGTACATGTATGGTATACAGGAGATTCAATATATTTTTAAACTATTATATCAGCTTGGGATATTTAATATACTTTATTTTGTTGATCTAAAACCAAAATACAGAATATTTTTGGGGGCCTAGTTACTAAATTCATTTTTTCTGATGCTGTGTTTAAAGAATTTTTGCCATAATGTTCGACAGTTAAAAAGGCCTTTCTATAGGCTTATATTATGAAAAGCCTTCCATATAGGTTAAAACTCTTGGCACTAAGATAGGCTCTAGTTAAGAAGTCTTTCCGGTCACCTTTAATGGAATACCGGTACATGCTAGTTCAGCTTTTTGTACTACTAGTTCAGCGTCTTACAGTGCTAGTTCAGCGTCTTACAGTGCTAGGTCAGCGTCTTACAGTGCTAGTTCAGCGTCTTGCACTGTTATTTCAGCGTCTTACAGTGCTAGTTCAGCGTCTTACAGTGCTAGTTCAGCGTCTTACAGTGCTAGTTCAGCGTCTTGCAGTGATAGTTCAGCGTCTTGCACTGTTAGTTCAGCGTCTTACAGTGCTAGTTCAGCGTCTTACAGTGCTAGTTCAGCGTCTTGCAGTGATAGTTCAGCGTCTTGCACTGTTAGTTCAGCGTCTTGCAGTGCTAGTTCAGCGTCTTGCAGTGATAGTTCAGCGTCTTGCAGTGCTAGTTCAGCGTCTTGCATGTTAGTTCAGCGTCTTGCAGTGCTAGTTCAGCGTCTTGCAGTGATAGTTCAGCGTCTTGCAGTGATAGTTCAGCGTCTTGCAGTGCTAGTTCTTCACTTTACACTGCTAGTTCATTTTCTTTCAAAGGCAGACTGTGGGCGCCGAGGGTGGGCGCCGAGGGTGGGCGGTTAGAAAATTGGAAGTGTAGATGTGGGTGGGTGGGGAGGAAGTGCTGTAGTTGGGGTGATTACTGACAATAGTGGGAAGGGGAAGGGGAGGGGAAGGGAGAGGGGGGGGAAGATCGTGTGGCCCCTGCGGTCTAGTGGCTTGAGAACCCCCAGACCAACCCAGGAAGGTATACGGAAGGCCCCCTCAGACCGATTCCTATAATCCAAATGATTAACCTCTGTGCTAAGACCACTCCCTGCTGTGCAAAGACCAGTATCTGCTCTTCCAAGACCCTTTCTTGCTTCTCCAGACCCCATTACGATTTCTCAAAGACCCTCCTTTTCTTTCAGACCCCGCATACCATTCCTCAAGACCCCTAGCGAGTTCACACTGCGAGAGAGGTTTCACCTGGGGGGTTTTCGTCAACGCCCCCGCGGCCCGGTCTGAGACCAGGCCTCGTGGTGGATCAGGGTCTGATCTATCAGGCTGTTACTGTTGGCCGCATGTAAACCGACATAAGAACCACAGCCCGGCTGATCAGATACTGACTTTAGGTGCCTGTCCAGTGCCTTCTTGAAAACAGCCAGGGGTCTATTGGTGATCCCCTTATGTATGCTGGGAGGCAGTTGAACAGTCTTGGCCCCTGATACTTATTGTATTGGCTCTTATGCAGAGCATTTCGGGCAAATTAGGTCAATTTTGTCCCAGGATGCAACCCACATCAGTCCACTAACCAGGTACCAATTTTTATTGATAGGTGAACACAGACAACCGGTGTAAGGAAACACACCCACTGTTTCAGCCCTCGACGGGAATCGAAGCCGGACAGTGACCGCCACCACCAGAAACTCTACTGAAGGGGATCACAAGGACCAGCATCACGGACTCTCCTACGAAACGACGTACTTGGAAGACAAGACTTAGCAAAACAAAGATGGTCTGGAATGCTCAAGAAAAAGGCAACAACTAGAGTAAATTTATCCTTATTATTATTATTATGATTTTATTGTTATTATTACAATTATTATTGCTTTATATTATTATTATTATTATTATTATTATTATTATTATTATTATTATTATTATTATTATTATTATTATTATTATCATTAACATTATTATTATTATTATTATTATTATTATTATTATTATTATTATTATTATTATTATTATTATTATTATTATTATTATTATTATTATGATAGGTATATAGTGTGGAAATATAGACAATAAAAACAACGAGAAGTTCTTAGCTATTTTGTCTCACTGATTCCCAGACAAAGATGCAAATTATCCAGAAGTGAACAAATGGAGGCGGGTGTTGTTCCATTTCCAGACTTACCTTGTATCCACATCACCTGACTTACCTTGTATCCACAACACCTGACTTACCTTGTATCCACAACACCTGACTTACCTTGTATCCACAACACCTGACTTACCTTGTATCCACAACACCTGACTTATCTTGTATCCACAACACCTGACTTACCTTGTATCCACAACACCTGACTTACCTTGTATTCACAACACCTGACTTACCTTGTATCCACAACACCTGACTTACCTTGTATCCACAACACTGACTTACCTTGTATCCACAACACCTGACTTACCTTGTATCCACAACACCTGACTTACCTTGTATCTACAACACCTGACTTACCTTATATCCACAACACCTGACTTACCTTGTATCCACAACACCTGACTTACCTTGTATCCACAACACCTGACTTACCTTGTATCCACAACACCTGACTTACCTTGTATCCACAACACCTGACTTACCTTGTATCCACAACACCTGACTTACCTTGTATCCACAACACCTGACTTACCTTGTATCCACAACACCTGACTTACCTTGTATCTACAACACCTGACTTACCTTGTATCTACAACACCTGACTTACCTTGTATCCACAACACCTGACTTACCTTGTATCCACAACACCTGACTTACCTTGTATTCACAACACCTGACTTACATTGTATCTACAACACCTGACTTACCTTGTATCCACAACACCTGACTTACCTTGTATCTACAACACGTGATTTACCTTGTATCCAGAACACCTGACTTACCTTGTATCCACAACATCTGACTTACCTTGTATCCACAACACCTGTTTTACCTTGTATCCACAACACCTGACTTACCTTATATTCACAACACCTGACTTACCTTGTATCCACAACACCTGACTTACCTTGTATTCACAACACTTGACTTACCTTGTATCTACAACACCTGACTTACCTTGTATTCACAACATCTGACTTACCTTGTATCCACAACACCTGACTTACCTTGTATCCACAACATCTGACTTACCTTGTACCCACAACACCTGATTTACCTTGTATCAACAACATCTGAATTACCTTGTATCCACAACACCTGACTTAATTTGTATCTACAACACCTGACTTACCTTATATCCACAACACCTGACTTACCTTGTATCCACAACACCTGACTTACCTTATATCCACAACACCTGACTTACCTTGTATCCACAACACCTGACTTACCTTGTATCCACAACACCTGACTTACCTTATATCCACAACACCTGACTTACCTTGTATCCACAACACCTGACTTACCTTGTATCCACAACACCTGACTTACCTTATATCCACAACACCTGACTTACCTTGTATCCACAACACCTGACTTACCTTGTATCCACAACACCTGATCACCAGGATACATATCCACGTCGTCAATAAAGACTCCAGGTGTTGCTGGTGTGTCCTACTTACCAACCCGTCAGTATTTTGCGTCTTTTAGAATAGTATACCAGAAACTATACCAAAGTCTATATCATAAAGTATCCCATAGATATACCAGAACACACTTGTGTTACCAGGATATTTATGTATCCCTCTTGCCAATGATTTCACACTGTGGGTATCCTGTGAGATATCCGGCTGAGCTGAGACACAGCAGCTTCACGTGTGAAGTATCCGGCTGTGCTGAGACACACACCAGCTTCACGTATGAAGTATCCGGCTGTGCTGAGACACACCAGCTTCACGTATGAAGTATCCGGCTGTGCTGAGACACACACCAGCTTCACGTATGAAGTATCCGGCTGTGCTGAGACACACACCAGCTTCACGTATGTAGTATCCGGCTGTGCTGAGACACACAGCAGCTTCACGTATGAAGTATCCGGCTGTGCTGAGACACAGCAGCTTCACGTGTGAAGTATCCGGCTGTGCTGAGACACACACCAGCTTCACGTATGAAGTATCCGGCTGTGCTGAGACACACACCAGCTTCACGTATGTAGTATCCGGCTGTGCTGAGACACACAGCAGCTTCACGTATGAAGTATCCGGCTGTGCTGAGACACAGCAGCTTCACGTATGAAGTATCCGGCTGTGCTGAGACACACACCAGCTTCACGTATGAAGTATCCGGCTGTGCTGATACACACAGCAGCTTCACGTGTGAAGTATCCGGCTGTGCTGAGACACACAGCAGCTTCACGTATGAAGTATCCGGCTGTGCTGAGACACAGCAGCTTCACGTGTGAAGTATCCGGCTGTGCTGAGACACACACCAGCTTCACGTATGAAGTATCCGGCTGTGCTGAGACACACAGCAGCTTCACGTGTGAAGTATCCGGCTGTGCTGAGACACACAGCAGCTTCACGTGTGAAGTATCCGGCTGTGCTGAGACACACCAGCTTCCAGTGTGAAGTATCCGGCTGTGCTGAGACACACACAAGCTTCACGTATGAAGTATCCGGCTGTGCTGAGACACACAGCAGCTTCACGTGTGAAGTATCCGGTTGTGCTGAGACACAGCAGCTTCACGTGTGAAGTATCCGGCTGTGCTGAGACACACAGCAGCTTCACGTATGAAGTATCCGGCTGTGCTGAGACACACACCAGCTTCACGTATGAAGTATCCGGCTGTGCTGAGACACACAGCAGCTTCACGTATGAAGTATCCGGCTGTGCTGAGCACACACCAGCTTCACGTATGAAGTATCCGGCTGTGCTGAGATCACAGCAGCTTCACGTATGAAGTATCCGGCTGTGCTGAGACACACAGCAGCTTCACGTATGAAGTATCCGGCTGTGCTGAGACACACCAGCTTCACGTGTGAAGTATCCGGCTGTGCTGAGACACACACCAGCTTCACGTATGAAGTATCCGGCTGTGCTGAGACGCACAGCAGCTTCACGTGTGAAGTATCCGGCTGTGCTGAGACACACACCAGCTTCACGTATGAAGTATCCGGCTGTGCTGAGACACACACCAGCTTCACGTATGAAGTATCCGGCTGTGCTGAGACACAGCAGCTTCACGTATGAAGTATCCGGCTGTGCTGAGACACACACCAGCTTCACGTATGAAGTATCCGGCTGTGCTGAGACACAGCAGCTTCACGTGTGAAGTATCCGCTGTGCTAGAGACACAAGCAGCTTCACGTATGAAGTATCCGGCTGTGCTGAGACACACACCAGCTTCACGTATGAAGTATCCGGCTGTGCTGAGACACACAGCAGCTTCACGTGTGAAGTATCCGGCTGTGCTGAGACACACACCAGCTTCACGTATGAAGTATCCGGCTGTGATGAACACACCAGCTTCACGTATGAAGTATCCGGCTGTGCTGAGACACAGCAGCTTCACGTATGAAGTATCCGGCTGTGATGAGACACACACCAGCTTCACGTATGAAGTATCCGGCTGTGCTGAGACACACCAGCTTCACGTATGAAGTATCCGGCTGTGCTGAGACACACAGCAGCTTCACGTATGAAGTATCCGGCTGTGCTGATACACACAGCAGCTTCACGTATGAAGTATCCGGCTGTGCTGAGACACACACCAGCTTCACGTATGAAGTATCCGGCTGTGCTGAGACGCACACCAGCTTCACGTATGAAGTATCCGGCTGTGATGAGACACACAACAGCTTCACGTATGAAGTATCCGGCTGTGCTGAGACACAGCAGCTTCACGTATGAAGTATCCGGCTGTGCTGAGACACACACCAGCTTCACGTATGAAGTATCCGGCTGTGCTGAGACGCACACCAGCTTCACGTATGAAGTATCCGGCTGTGATGAGACACACAACAGCTTCACGTGTGATAGTGGTGTAATTTTCTCATAACAAAAAGCCGGGACTCGTGGGAGAATCACGGTCGCAGTAGAGAGAGAGAGAGAGAGAGAGAGAGAGAGAGAGAGAGAGAGAGAGAGAGAGAGAGAGAGAGAGAACCAACTCTTACACACGCCCATAAAAACACAATCCACAATTCCACATCTGTCTCATTAAGTGAAAACCTGGTGGAAAATTGCTGCTCTTTATTCAGTAACCACTGAGGGACGTGGGGGATACGGGGCGTGGGGGATACGGGACGTGGGGGATACGGGGCGTGGGGGATACGGGGCGTGGGGGATACGGGGCGTGGGGGATACGGGGCGTGAGGGATACGGGGCGTGGGGAGACGGGCATGGGGAGAAGGGGCGTGGGGGAGACGGGGCGTGGGGGAGACGGGGCGTGGGGGAGACGGGGCTTGGGGAGACGGGGCATGGGAGAGACGGGGCATGGGGGAGACGGAGCGTGGGGGAAGGTAGGAATGTTTGTTGGGAGGTGAGGTATTATTCTTGTAGTGTCCTGCAGTGTCCTGAAGTGCCTGCAGTGTCCTGCAGGGTCTGCAGTGTCTACAGTGTCCTGTAGTCACCTGCAGTGTCTGCAGTGACTCTCTCAATAACACGTAAACATCAAGTCTCCGGTTAATGGTTCATTCTTGTAAGTGGTGCCATCTCTGGCCCACACGTCCACCCTGACACTAGTGGTGTTGCTGGTGCCTGCCAACACCACCGTCTTGATCAATAACAAACGTTTGAAGAATGGGACACTTTTGCAACTTTTTGGAATCTTTATTGAGGAAACGTTTCGCCAGCCAGTGGCTTCTTCAGTCCAATATAGTGAAGAACGGTGGAAGAAGAGGAGAATTTGGAGGCAATCAGTCTGTTAGGGACTGATTACCTAGTTTTTATTACCTAGTTATTTATCAGTCCCTTAGAGACTGATTAATAACCAAAGCACTCTGATCAATAACTAGATCACTGAGATCAATAACTAGATCACTGAGATCAATAACTAGATCCCTGAGATCAATAACTAGATCACTGAGATCAATAACTAGATGACTAATCAATAACTAGATGACTCTGATCAATAACTAGATGTCTCTGATCAATAACTAGATGGCTCTGATCAATAACTAGATGACTCTGATCAATAACTAGATGATTCTGATCAATAACTAGATGGTTCTGACATTTATTAGTATTAAAGTATCTCAGCGGACACGGTGTAGGTACAGCACCTTAAGTAGGTAAGGGAACGTAACATAGCATACTGAACATAATTAACAACATGACAGGTTTAACGGGATTAACGAGATTCTTGCAGTATAGAAGAAAGTCTTCACAGAAGAGTATAAAACATAGTCTATGATACATAATTAGTAACTTCTAGTCCCTAAGCAAGAGACAAGAATAAATCAAGTGTGTGCATAAAAAAAATCAGGGAACGGGTGGGGTTCGAACCCGGGGCAAATGAGTCGTATAACTCGCAGGTGCTGCTGGGTGTATCAGTAGTGTATAAGTATGGTTTAACGAAAAGAGATTTTAGATTAGATTTTGCCACCGAAGTGGCTAGTTTATTGTGCCCCCCATATCCATCCTGTGAAGGGTAGCGCAAGAGCATATGTATTACGAACACAGGTAAGAATGGCCTGTGAGACCTGGTCGTAATGGGTATGTGGAAGAAACAAAACTCAACAGTAGACTATTAAGTATGTTTGCCTTTACCAGATGGTATATACAAGTATGTACACTATGTACAATATGTACAAATAGAATAATAAATGGACATTTCGGTGACAGATGGCAAAGCAGAAGCCAGAGTGCACCGTGCTCAACCAGCAGCTTGGCAAGTCTGCCAGTGCTTACCACAAGTGAACGATGTTGCTTCAGCTTTGGCGGGCTTGCCTGCGATTGGCCAATGAACAAAGGTACTAATTTAACGACGGGTACCCTATTGATCGTTAAACCCTTAGCACCTGGTTCGCTGGTTGGGAGGCAGCCTATATGGGAGTGTAACATATGCCGAATAAATTGTAACATACTCTTTATATGCCACAATATGGATGCAAAAAGGCCTAGGAACTGGCCCCAAAAGGGTTAACAGGAGTACATCTGGAGTTATATCTACAGCTGACTTATCTAGAATTTATATCTCACCAGAAATCCACGTCTACTGGGCTTCTATCACAGCTGCTGCCACGACCAAGTCCAGGACGGTAAACACAGACACGATGACTCAGAACCATCAACACTGAAGGACTTCAAGGAGACAACAACGCTCAAGAACCTCTACGAATACGTAAAGACCGAGAACTGAAGTAGGAGACAGCAGTACGTAGGAGCGATGGCTGGGACAGGAGAGCAAGCACCTACACCAAGCAGCAGCAAGAGACAGACTCCTACACCAATAACCAACTAATCATAACCTCGTGTGCTCGACGGGTAAACCAATTAGAATCCAGAATATCCTCCGAGACAAACTGATGCCACAACAGAACAATCACGATTAGCAATTTAAGAAATGAATCTCAAACCTGTCTATATATATATATATATATATATATATATAATAATATAATGATAGTGCTGACAATCATGACAAGTGTGCCAGTCATGTGCCAGTCAGTGCCAGTAGTGACAATGGTTCACAACACCGACAAATTGATAATTAAGACAAGTGTTAGAGTTGGATAACTTTGTTGTTGAAGCGTTTCGCCCACATAGCTTCTTCAGTCAAATACAAGGGTGGCTAAAGACGGTGACAGCGGAAGCAGTGGCGAGGTAAAGATGATGTGATCAGTCCATTAACCTTGGAGTAGTTTTTGAGGTGGTCAGTCCCTCAGCCTGGAGAATAGTTCAGTGCCAGGTGTGTTGGATACTCGATCCTCCGTCACCACAGACACGCTGACTATGCTCACCTACATGCTCCTTAGGGAGAACTCAAAACAGCATCGACACTAAGATATAGTCAGTACAGATGCACTTGTTGATTCACCAAGCATTGCGACTACACGAGAGGCATTAAGGGTGTATTTCACCTGTACACCACCCCTCAAGAATACTACAAACCATACAATAGGGATTAAAGTAAACTCAGTGTATACACGTGAGATATACACCTCTCAGGGGAAATTTACGCTAAGGAATGAGAATTAATAAGAAGCCACCAAGAAAGCAGGATAAGTATAAACTGAATATAAGTAGAAATTAGTAAGATTTAGCTGTCGTCTTACTTCTTAACGAGACAGAGAGGAAAGGTCAGCAATCAACCCGCAGTGATAAAACATTAAATAAGACTTCCGTTTCCTGACGACACGACTACTGTATTGTTACCAGCATACACGACTACTGTATTGTTACCAGCATACACGACTACTGTATTGTTACCAGCATACACGACTACTGTATTGTTACCAGCATACACGACTACTGTATTGTTACCAGCATACACGACTACTGTATTGTTACCAGCATACACGACTACTGTATTGTTACCAGCATACACGACTACTGTATTGTTACAGTGAACAGCACGACTACTGTATTGTTACCAGCATACACGACTACTGTATTGTTACCAGCATACACGACTACTGTATTGTTACCAGCATACACGACTACTGTATTGTTACCAGCATACACGACTACTGTATTGTTACCAGCATATACGACGCTTCTCTGTGTTCTTTAATTCTGTGAGGCAAGAAGATAAACCTACAGTAAAAGGTTTGTATATGCTGATGGTCGGTGAGAAGAGAAGAACAGCTTAGGCAGGATGACAGAACCAGCTGACAGAACTAACTGACCGAACTCGTTGACCGAACTCGTTGACAGAATTCGGGAATTATAATGTTGGACATATGTGTATAAAAGAATGAAGCTTAAATTTTATTTATGTGAATCAATAATCTGTCACGTTTCATTCAGCGACTGAACGAATATGAATGTGTGTGTATTTAGAAATGTAAAAGTGTGAGTGGAGGCAGCAGTAATGAGTCTCGATACGGCGAAGGCTCTCACTGGCCCTATAAACCACCAACAATAAGAGGAAGAGGCAGTAACGGGGACCTTCCTGAGTGGGAGAGCCACGATGACCCCCACCAGAACCAGCGCTAAGCACACCACTACTCCCAGTGGTGGGGGAGTACACCACACCAGTACACCCCCTACCACCACCACCACTACGACCACCTCCTTCCCGCACCACTAGTCAACAAACTATAAACAGCCGCAGATGGAGCGCGGACGGGGTAATAAACGAGGAATTACCGGTCAGTTGGTGGAAGCCGTTTCTGGTAGAGTTGATGGACGGTGGAGTGAGTGGAAGCAAAACAACGATTGTTGTCGTCCCATAAAGGCTGCAAGAACGGCTGTGGAGACGACCTACCTCCCTCCTGGGGCTTCGTGTGCCTTTTTATAGAGGCTTCAAGAACGGCTGTGGAGACGACCTACCTCTCCCCTGGGGCTTCGTGTGCCTTTTTATAGAGGCTTCAAGAGTGGCTGTGGAGACGACCTACCTCCCCCCTGGGGCTTCGTGTACCTCTCCCCACAGAGGCTTCAGCAGCGGCTGGGAAGACGACCTACCGCCCCCTGGGACTTCATGTACCTCTCCCCACAGAGACTTCAGCAGCGGCTGGGGAGACGACCTACCTCCCCCTGGGGCTGCGTCTGACTCTCCCCACTGGATGGCCTGGAGCGGTGTGCACTGTTACACTAACACTGTTGTACTCAAACCGTGCTTCTCAAGTTCTTGGTGATTCCACGGACAATGACATCTTACGTTTAACATAACTTAACATCCACGGACAAGGCACTGTGTGTTTCAACATACTCTCCCCTTACACTATCATCTTCACGCTCTACTAACACTTATTATCTCATCTTTACGCTCTACTAAACCCCCTCCCCCCTCTCTCACGTACGCTGTGACTGACAGATCTTCATTGATTGCCTTGGACACCTGGCTAGCTAACACCTTGGACGCCTGGCTAGCTAAGACAACCTAGGAGTGTAAGTATTCATTACAGCATTTACTTCAACTCTTTATATATTATCAGTCTGTCCTTCTAAGGTAATATTTACATGCCACGTCAGTATTAGGTAGGTCATTTTTTAACACAGTATTACTATTCTTTAAGATGTTCATGCATGTAAGATATTAATATTCCATATACACTCTTGTGATGGAGAAATTCTACATGTAAGAGAGAAATTTTAATGCGTTTGCTATTAAATTTCTTTCCAAATCATGATATAATGTTTTTTTTTTGTTTTGTTTTTATTAAACTAATCTTACCTGTGGGTAACTAACTTGGTTTATTGTCCCGTTAAATAATATTTTTAGGCTAAACAATATGTTGGGTTTATAAATGGAAAATATGGCTGTATTTTTCTGGGCTAGTCTGAGGTACTGGACTGTACAGAAGGGCCCCACTTTACGGCGATTTCCGCTTTACAGCAGTTGTCAGTAGTGTTACTGTGTAGTGTACTTAGATACATCCCAGCTAATTTATAGATAGGCTCCCTTGCTAGTTATGACGTCACGAGATCATCACACGGGAGACGCAGGCCAGAGGCTCCGGGCTCAGTTACTCTCGGTAGGCATAGACAAGACATTATACGCCTCCAAGACATTCAACGTATTTATTACTCTAATATCTCCTGAAGAACCCCCACGACACAGTAACCTGGAGCCTAACTTGCCATATAAGTGGTGCCCTCCTGTACTGTACATTTTGTAATGTCGTTATCCTTCTCATCTATCCACTTCCCTCGCCTTCTCCTCCTCCACTTTCCTTCCCCCATGATATCTCACCCCATCATCCAACCTGTTGAGATTCTGTCTCTTCCCTCCCCTCCACAACCATATCCCTCACCCTTCTTCAATATTCAGTTGATTTACTTCCATAACAAATAACATTTGATAAACATTGCGAGTGAAAAAATGGGAATATTTTTCTTGTTTACCAAAATTCAGTTTTCCAGGTGTACTTATTAAGATACATCAAATATTACACTGAAATAGTTAACACTGTGTGTACTAAATAGTAACACAGTACTGTGCTCTGCATCTGCGCGTGTTTCGAGAGTCTTTCTACTCCCGGAGCCCGGCCATGGGCCAGGCTCGTCTGGTGTCAGTCTGGTTGGTGAATTCATGGGTACAGAATTTGTATTTATATAAGTACAGAAGACAGCGGAAGACGAGGTAATGAGTGCCACAGCCTAGGAGCAGGTGAGGAGCACCGGAGTCTTGAAGAAGGCAAGGCACAGGCACGAAGATATGTGCTTATATACTGGAGTCAGATGAGGTGCAGCAGATGAAGGCATTGTCACTAGTGGGCAGGATTCCCCAGTGGAAGTAGGTCATGCCCAAGGGATTCAGGTACAGGTACACATAAATACCTGTACCTGAAGCCCTTGAACATAACCTACTTCCACTAGGGGAATCCTGCCCAGGAGTTATCAAGGTTGTGGTGATGTCCGCTGTACCAAGATTCCATGACGTTGCTGTGTCTGACAAGACAAAGAATTAGACATGTACAACATCTGTGTATCTTTACTTGTAGACGTTTCGCCCTCCAGTGGCTTCATCAATACAATACAAGGACATAATCTGATGAGTGAAGACATGTGTACAGAAGACAGTATATAAGTCTATAATCTGTTGCGCCAGTTTCACAATATTTCAGATTATGGTGGAGAACTCTTCTCCAGAGTGAGGGACTGACCATCCCCTGCCACCCAGGGGTGGCAGGGGATGAGACGGAGGTGGCAGAGAAAGAGACGGAGGTGGCAGAGAAAGAGACGAGGTGGCAGAGAAAGAGATGAAGGTGGCAGAGAAAGAGACTAAGGTGGCAGAGAAAGAGAGGAAGGTGGCAGAGAAAGAGATGAAGGTGGCAGAGAAAGAGACTAAGGTGGCAGAGAAAGAGATGAAGGTAGCAGAGAAAGAGACGAAGGTGGCAGAGAAAGAATGAAGGTGGCAGGAAAGAGACAGGTGGCAGAGAAAGAGACTAAGGTGGCAGAGAAAGAGATGAAGGTGGCAGAGAAAGAGACTAAGGTGGCAGAGAAAGAGACTAAGGTGGCAGAGAAAGAGACTAAGGTGGCAGAGAAAGAGACTAAGGTGGCAGAAGAGACAAGGTGGAGAAAGAGACGAAGGTGGCAGAGAAAGAGAGCGGAAGGTGGCAGAGAAAAAGACGAAGGTGGCAGAGAAAGAGACGGAGGTGGCAGGGAAAGAGACGAAGGTGGCAGAGAAAGAGACGGAGGTGGCAGAGAAAGAGACGAAGGTGACAGTGAAAGAGACGGAGGTGACAGAGAAAGAGACGAAGGTGGCAGAGAAAGAGACGAAGGTGGCAGAGAAAGAGACTAAGGTGGCAGAGAAAGAGACTAAGGTGGCAGAGAAAGAGATGAAGGTGGCAGAGAAAGAGACTAAGGTGGCAGAGAAAGAGATGAAGGTGGCAGAGAAAGAGACGAAGGTGGCAGAGAAAGAGACGAAGGTGGCAGAGAAAGAGACGAGGTGGCAGAGAAAGAGACGAAGGTGGCAGAGAAGAGACGGAGGTGGCAGAGAAAGAGACGAAGGTGGCAGAGAAAGAGACGAAGGTGGCAGAGAAAGAGACTAAGGTGGCAGAGAAAGAGATGAAAGTGGCAGAGAAAGAAGACTAAGGTGGCAGAGAAAGAGATGAAGGTGGCAGAGAAAGAGACTAAGGTGGC
>WNWK01001007.1:137500-165000 GCA_009830355.1 Cherax destructor | reverse complement strand
ATGTTACTTGGATGTTGCCTGCATGTTACTTGGATGTTGCCTGCATGTTACTTGGATGTTGCCTGCATGTTACTTGGATGTTGCCTACATGTTGCCTGGATGACGAAGTTCAACACTCCACATTAAAGACAGAGTTGTCTCACTGCCATGTTTTGCCAGACAGCAGAAAAGTGCTGAGCGGAGCCAAAAAAACAGCACTAAGTGGAACCGTACATACCAACCACAAGAACAGCAGCAGCAGCAACAGCAGCAGCAGCAGTAGCAGCAGCAGCAGCAGCAGCAGCAGCAGCAGCAGCAGCAGCAGCAGTAGCAGCAGCAGCAGCCTGTGGAAGAGAATTATGGATGGAAGAGGAGAGAAGGCTGAGAAGAACGTAAGAGAACGCAACTGAAGAGCTTCTTACAAATTGCTACGTATACAGGGAGCAAAAAGGCACAATACCGTGGCTGGAACAATACTCAAGTAACACACACATAGGGGAGAGACAAACTTATGACGACGTTTCGGACCGACTATAAGAACAGATATCTCCAGAGTATGAGCTGAGACACTTATGCAACAATGCAACATATGGGAATCTTTACTGAAGAAACGTTTCGCCACGTAGTGGCTTTATCAGTCCAATGCAAAGCAGGAAGGTATAAGGAGAGGAGGAGTTTGAGGTAATCAGTCCCTCAGCCTTGAACCGATTACCTCAAGCTCCTCTTCTCCTTACACCTTCCTGCTTTGTATTGGACTGATGAAGCCACTGTGTGGCGAAACGTTTCTTCAATAAAGATTCCCATATGTTGCATAAGTGTCTCAATTCTTCAACTTGTCGGTTTTCAAAACCATTTATTACAACCATTCATCACAACCATTCATCACAACCATTTACCACAACCATTCATCACAACCATTCATCACAACCATTCATCACAACCATTCATCACAACCATTCATCACATCTCCAGAGTACACCAGGAGGTCAACTTTATTGATCATCACCCCCCCCTCCATCTAGCTTCTAGCCTGTTACTGGTAACAAGTTGCTAAGCTACAATTCTAGTTTAGTCGTCCTGTGGCATATGGAGCTTCTCAAATGGATCAATACGTACCAAGTGAAAGTTGAGAATTTCAGTAACAAAAACTAGTCTTGGTGAAATAATATTTACAATAAACGTAGACATAATAATCACTGAGACGGACTTGTGTACGAGTCTTGGTGTATACCTTTAAGATCTTATATATTTATTATAATTATTAGGCTCATAAACTGTACCAACTGGTACGTTACTGTAATGAAAGGCACTCGAGAGTGCCAGAGTAATGTGTAAGAGAGTGCCAGAGTAATGTGTAAGAGAGTGTGCTCGGTTACACTCAAGAAGTTCCTGGGTAAAGTAACTTCTGACCCATGAAGAGGCAATATAACACCTTCATGAAGATGCAATATAACACCTTCATGAAGAGGCAATATAACACCTTCATGAAGAGGCAATATAACACCTTCATGAAGAAGCAATATAACACCTTCATGAAGAGGCAATATAACACCTTCATGAAGAAGCAATATAACACCTTCATGAAGAGGCAATATAACACCTTCATGAAGAAGAATATAACACCTTCATGAAGAGGCAATATAACACCTTCATGAAGAAGCAATATAACACCTTCATGAAGAGGCAATATAACACCTTCATGAAGAGGCAATATAACACCTTCATGAAGAAGCAATATAACACCTTCATGAAGAGGCAATATAACACCTTCATGAAGAAGCAATATAACACCTTCATGAAGAGGCAATATAACACCTTCATGAAGAAGCAATATAACACCTTCATGAAGAGGCATATAACACCTTCATGAAGAAGCAATATAACACCTTCATGAAGAAGCAATATAACACCTTCATGAAGAGGCAATATAACACCTTCATGAAGAGGCAATATAACACCTTCATGAAGAGGCAATATAACACCTTCATGAAGAAGCAATATAACACCTTCATGAAGAGGCAATATAACACCTTCATGAAGAAGCAATATAACACCTTCATGAAGAGGCAATATAACACCTTCATGAAGAGGCAATATAACACCTTCATGAAGAAGCAATATAACACCTTCATGAAGAGGCAATATAACACCTTCATGAAGAGGCAATATAACACCTTCATGAAGAGGCAATATAACACCTTCATGAAGACAATATAACACCTTCATGAAGAGGCAATATAACACCTTCATGAAGAGGCAATATAACACCTTCATGAAGAAGCAATATAACACCTTCATGAAGAGGCAATATAACAGCTTCATGAAGAGGCAATATAACACCTTCATGAAGAAGCAATATAACAGCTTCATGAAGAGGCAATATAACACCTTCATGAAGAAGCAATATAACACCTTCATGAAGAGGCAATATAACACCTTCATGAAGAAGCAATATAACACCTTCATGAAGAAGCAATATAACACCTTCATGAAGAAGCAATATAACACCTTCATGAAGAAGCAATATAACACCTTCATGAAGAGGCAATATAACACCTTCATGAAGAAGCAATATAACACCTTCATGAAGAGGCAATATAACACCTTCATGAAGAGGCAATATAACACCTTCATGAAGAAGCAATATAACACCTTCATGAAGAGGCAATATAACACCTTCATGAAGAAGCAATATAACACCTTCATGAAGAAGCAATATAACACCTTCATGAAGAAGCAATATAACACCTTCATGAAGAGGCAATATAACACCTTCATGAAGAAGCAATATAACACCTTCATGAAGAAGCAATATAACACCTTCATGAAGAAGCAATATAACACCTTCATGAAGAGGCAATATAACACCTTCATGAAGAAGCAATATAACACCTTCATGAAGAGCAATATAACAGCTTCATGAAGAGGCAATATAACACCTTCATGAAGAAGCAATATAACACCTTCATGAAGAGGCAATATAACACCTTCATGAAGAGGCAATATAACAGCTTCATGAAGAGGCAATATAACACCTTCATGAAGAAGCAATATAACACCTTCATGAAGAGCAATATAACAGCTTCATGAAGAGGCAATATAACACCTTCATGAAGAGGCAATATAACAGCTTCATGAAGAGGCAATATAACAGCTTCATGAAGAGGCAATATAACACCTTCATGAAGGCAATATAACACCTTCATGAAGAGCAATATAACAGCTTCATGAAGAGGCAATATAACACCTTCATGAAGGGGCAATATAACACCTTCATGAAGAGGCAATATAACACCTTCATGAGAGGCAATATACAGCTTCATGAAGAGGCAATATAACACCTTCATGAAGGGCAATATAACACCTTCATGAAGAGGCAATATAACACCTTCATGAAGAGGCAATATAACACCTTCATGAAGGGGCAATATAACACCTTCATGAAGAGGCAATATAACAGCTTCACGAAGAGGCAATATAACAGCTTCATGAAGAGGCAATATAACACCTTCATGAAGAAGCAATATAACACCTTCATGAAGAGGCAATATAACACCTTCATGAAGAGGCAATATAACACCTTCATGAAGAGGCAATATAACACCTTCATGAAGAGGCAATATAACACCTTCATGAAGAGGCAATATAACACCTTCATGAAGAGGCAATATAACACCTTCATGAAGAGGCAATATAACAGCTTCATGAAGAGGCAATATAACACCTTCATGAAGAGGCAATATAACACCTTCATGAAGAGGCAATATAACAGCTTCATGAAGAGGCAATATAACACCTTCATGAAGAGGCAATATAACACCTTCATGAAGAGGCAATATAACACCTTCATGAAGAGGCAATATAACACCTTCATGAAGGAGCAATATAACACCTTCATGAAGAGGCAATATAACACCTTCATGAAGAGGCAATATAACACCTTCATGAAGATGCAATATAACAGCTTGTTAGGACAGTAGGCCTACCAGTTCACCAAACAGCAATAATGCAGGAAAACAGCCGTGAACAGCACAGTGTCAGGCAGGGAAGAAGATAATGAAGCTGATACACAGACACACATACGCAGATATATATATATATATATATATATATATATATATATATATATATATATATATATATATATATATATATATATATATATATATATATATATATACATATATATAATGTGTTTGTAGTGCCTAATAGGTAAAATTGGTCAATTAACAAGAACTCATCTACATTAAGTCCTTTCTAAAATTTTCTCTTATTCGTTTAAAGATATATTTTTAATTTATGTTAATGTAAATATTAATTATTTTGTACCAAAAGAACCTTAGAAAACTTACCTAACCTTATTATAACAAGCGCAATTTAATTTAGCCTAATCCGGTGTTAGTGTTGTGTTAGTGAAGTGTCACAAGTCTAACACCGGTCTCCAAGGGAAAGTAGGCCTACTGATCCAAGCAAGGGGAGAAAAGGAATCAAGAAAAAGGAAAGTAAGAAGACAAGGAAGGGAAGAAATACGGAAGACAAGTCAAAATGAAAGGAGAGGAGGATGGAAAGGTCAGGTCAGGTCACGAGTGTTCTAAATAGTAGAACCTTTGACAATGTACTGAGGAAGAAGACATCTACAGAAGACAAATAACAGGACAATGGTTCATGTTAGAAAAACTGTGTATAAGTGATGCCTCAACAAGACGATGTGTGTGAAGACTAGAAGAAGGGTAGACACTTAACAGAGGACCAGTTAACAGGACGACTGTGATATCCGACATGACAGGAAAGAGCATTATTAGTGTCGGCAAGTCTAACACTTCCTGTGTGCTCTTTAAGCTTGTCAGAAATGATATATCCAGTTTCTTCATGGTACTGGAGAGGAAGAGAAGACCGGGGAAGAGGTATGGACTAGATTTCGGCGAAGATTGTTAATCTGACCAAATGCACGTTTAATATCTAGATTATTATTATAATAATAGCGAAGCGCTAAATCCGTAGGGAACCTCCCTGAGGGCTAATATCTAGAGGTCGGAGAGTGTCGCTTCGATTTTGAAGATTGGAAATGTAGGGCAAGATTAAAACAGGAGATTTCACAGACGTGAGTTTGGGAGAGAAGGAAGTCCATTTAACATGAGACTAGACAAGTTCATGAACTCAAGAGTGTAGCCAAGTCGAGAGAACGAACTATGAAGAGTGCAACTTTCTGAGTGGAGCAGCTGAGGGTGACAGATGCGGAGAAACAAGAAACAAGAACACTTTTCTTGACACTGGGATCCTGGAAGAGAAAAATAATGATTGTAGATCCCACTGAAGAACCAGTCACACAGTGGAAGACAAGGGGTGTTTACTGTAATCTCTGTTTTAAGGATGATAGTTTTCTTGACTGGTGATGAATAGGTTACAGACAGTCTTAATGACCCTTGTGTAGTAGTCGATAGTCTTTAAACCAATTAAGGAAGCAGACAACCAGCTCCTACGTTACTGTGTGCTAGGGGCGCTGTACCTGCCAGACGCTTCTCCCACTTGACCGGCTGGAGCCCCGCCTCCTCATCTCACACCCGCCTATAAGAGGTGTGGGGGCGGGGCCAGAATAGTGCTGGGGGCGGGGCCAAGACAGTACTGGGGAGGAGCTAGGAGGGGCAGAGGGCGGGGCGAGACGTATTTAACTCCGCCTGGGTGCTGCTGTTGCCAGGTGACGTTTTACCCACATAATTACTCACTACATGCATCACAGATGTTAATGAGGCGTTTATAATGTACATGAATGTTTCAGGTGAGCGGTGCTATATGGAACCACATTAAGCAGGCACGAAACATTTCGAAATGCTTTTTTACGACGTTCGTAACGTTTATTTTAATAATAAAAATGTTTTTGTTTCACCCAAGAAAATATCAGTTCATTGAACATATGTGAGGTAAACACACACACACACACACACACACAGCGCGACCAGCAAAGACGTGGGGCTAAGAGCTCCGACTCGACCCCTGCGACCACAAACAGGTGAGTACAAATAAGTGAGCACACATGCACACACATACAGACACACATACACACACCATGCACACACACACACACGGATTTTAGGAATATTTCTTCAGTCATAGAGTGTCAGGAAATGGAAGTCTGGAGAGTGATGTAGTGGAGGCAGAATCCATACATAGCTTCAAGAAGAGGTACGATAAGGCTCAGGGAGCAGGGAGAGAGTGGACCTAGTAGCGACTAGTGAAGAAGCGGGGCCAGGAGCGGCAAACACAGTTAGGTGAGTACACACACACTATTACGAACAAGGTAATGAATGGCCTGTGAGACATGGTCGTAATGGGAATGTGGAGCAAAAAAAAATCAACAGTAGACTATAAAGTATATTTGCCTTCACCAGCTGATATATACAAGTATGTACACCATGTACAGATGGAACAGTAAGTGTACACCACGGTGACAGGTGGTAAAGCAGAAGCCAGGGAGTGCACTGTGCTCAACCAGCAGCTAGGCAAGTCTGTCAATGCTAACCACAAGTGAACTACGTTGCTTCAGCTTCAGTGGGCTTGCCTGTGATTGGTCAGTGAACAAAGGTACTAATTTAACGATGGGTATCCTATTGATCGTTAAACCCTTAGCACCCGGTTTGCTGGTTGGGAGGCAGCCTATATGAGAGTGTGACATACGCTGAATAAATTGTAACATACTCTTTGCATGCTGCACACACACACACGCACACACGCACGCACACACACACACACACACACAAAACACACACAAACAAACACACGCACGCACACACACACACACACGCACACACGCACGCACACACACACACACACACACAAACTCACACACACATACAAACAAACACACGCACGCACACACACAAGGACAAAATGGTAACTAACACACATATAAACACACACTCACTCACACACAAACACACATACTCACACACACACATACACACACACACACACACACACACACCTGGAGACATCAACTCCGGGCAGTAGTGATCCAGGTAAGATGTGATGGTGGTGGTGGTGGAAGTGGTTTTGGTGGTGATGATGGTGGTGGTGTTGGTAGTAGTGGTGGTAGTGGTGGTGGTGGTGGTGATGGTGGTAGTGGTGGTGGTAGTGGTGGTGGTGGTAGTGGTTTCAGTAGTGGTGGTGGTGGTAGTGGTGGTGGTGGTAGTGGCAGTGGTGGTGGTAGCAGTAGCAGCAACAACAGCAGTAGCAGAAGCAACAACAGCAGCAGCAACAGCAGTAGCAGCAACAACAACAGCAGCAGCAACAGCAGTAGCAGCAACAACAACAGCAGCAGCAACAGCAGTAGCAGCAACAACAGCAGCAGCAGCAACAACAGCAGCAACAACAGCAGCAACAACAACAGCAACAGCAGCAGCAATAGTAGCAGCAGCAGTATAAGCGTCAGCAGCTGCAACAGCAGCAGCAACAACAGCAACAGCAACAATAGCAGCAACAGCAGCAGCAACATCTGCAACAACAACAATAGCAGCAACAGCAGCAACAACATCTGCAACAGCAACAATAGCAGCAACAGCAGCAGCAGAAGAAGCAACAGCAGCAGCAGAAGAAGCAACAGTAGCAACAGCAGCAGCAACCGTAACAGCAGCAGCAACACCAGCAGCAACAGCAGCAGTAACAGGAGCAGCAGCAGCAGCAGCAACAGCAGCAGCAGCAGTAACAAACAACAACAGCAGCAGCAGAAGCTGCAGTAATAATAGTGTTGTGGCAGTAATGCAGCTGTGCTGGGAGGGTCTGGTAAGTACCTGGCAGTAATGCAGCTGTGCTGGGAGGGTCTGGTAAGTACCTGGCAATAATGCAGCTGTGCTGGGAGGGTCTAGCAAGTACCGCGCAGTAATGCAGCTGTGCTGGAGGGTCTGGTAAGTACCTGGCAGTAATGCAGCTGTGCTGGGAGGTCGAAGTACCTGGCAGTAATGCAGCTGTGCTGGAGGGTCTGGTGTCTGGCAGTAATGCAGCTGTGCTGGGAGGGTCTGGTAAGTACCTGGCAGTAATGCAGCTGTGCTGGGAGGGTCTGGTAAGTACCTGGCAGTAATGCAGCTGTGCTGGGAGGGTCTGGTAAGTACCTGGCAGTAATGCAGCTGTGCTGGGAGGGTCTGGTAAGTACCTGGCAGTAATGCAACTGTGCTGGGAGGGTCTGGTAAGTACTGAAATGTGCAGCTGTGTGGGGAAGGGTCTGGTGAAGCACGCAGCCACATGTCAGCTGTGTGGGAGTGGTTATGTGTGTCTGTGTGTTGTGTGTGTGTTGTGTGTGTGGTTGGTGTACTGGCAGTGTGAGTGTGTGGTGAGTGTGTTGTGTGTGTGATGTGATGTATGTGTTGTTGGTGAGGGTTGTGTAGTTGTGTGTGTAAGTGAGTGTGTGTGTGTGTGTATGTGTGATCATAGTGTGGTGAGGTCGACATGCACTGTGCTGTTGAGTGTGTGTTGGTAGTACTGTGTGGTGGTGAATGTGTGTGTGTGTGAGGGTGTGGTGTGTGTGTGTAATGGTGTGTGTGGTGTGTGTGTGTGTTGTGAGTGTGTGTGTGTGGATGTGTGTATGTGTTGTAGTTATGTAGTGTTAAGTGTGAGGTGTGTGTTGAGTGTGTGTGTTGACTTGAGTTGGTTGTGTGTATGAGTTGTTAGTGTGTAGTGTGTGTGTGTTGTGTGTTTGAGTTTGAGTGTGAGGGGTGTGTGTGTGTGGAGTGTGTGCTGTGTGTGTGTGTGAGTGATGTGTGTGTGTGAGTTTGTGTGAGGTGTGAGTGTGTGTGTGTGTGTGTGTGTATGAGTGTGTGTGTGTGTGTAGTGTGTGTGTGTGTGAGTGTGTGAGTGTGTGTGTGTGTGTGTGTGTGCGTGTGTGTTTTTCTGTCTATATGTTAAAATTGTCAATTTCAAACCACATGTTTTTCTTATCTCAGTTTAAGTTCACTTCTCAACGTTGAAAAGCCAACGTTATTCCTCTCCCTGAAACAACGGGACCAGACAAGGAGAGAACTGATCACAAACCCCTGCTTGATCCAACTACTCGGAGCAAGAGCCTTTCCGGAGCATCAGGGCACCTTCCCTCCCTCAGCCTTGAAGAGGAAGTAGGTGTGAGGCGGTCAGTCCCTCAGGTCAGTGCCACAGCCTGACACTGACAGATGAACACGTCATGAGGCTGAGGGGACTGACCCCCTCCAACTTAACTTCTTCTTGAGAGATCTGGGACTGAGAGTCAAATGACTGGAATAAGGTCAGAGTGGATTCGAATTATGGGTCACTGGCTTTCCATTACTGCCGTCATAATTATATGGCCCATACGGGTTCAGGTTTCTATTTACTACTATTAAAAAAATATACTAATATATATATAAAATTAATATAAAATAATAAATAATAATAGTAATTAAAAAACAAATAAAATTAATAATAATAATAATATTATTATATTATATTATTATTATATTAAATTAATAATATAATAATAATAATAATAAATAATAAAATAATAATAATATAATGAAGTGATAAAATAATTTATATTATAACATAGATAAAATAATAATAATATATATTATTATTATCATCTTCATCTAATATTATAAATAATAATAATAATATAATAATAATAATAATAAAATAATAATAAAATAATAATTAATAATAATAATAATAAATATTAAAATAATAATAATAATAATAATAGTAATAATAATAATAATAATAATAATAATAATAATAAATATAATAATAAATAAGGAAGTGAAAAGATAATTAAAAAAAATTTAGACACGAAGGATGAAAATGAGAAATAAGATTAAGGGGGAAAACATCCTACATCCTTCTTCTCACCCCTCCTCATCCCCTACCTACTTGCGGTTGCTACCAGTTCTCCTCTGACTATCTACTCACTACTACTACTACTGAGTTGGTTGTCAACTGATAGTTCTGATGTAACTGCTGAACAAACATCAGGACTTCGCTGACTTCAGACTGCCCAGCGTAGTATCTAGTTGACGCCTGTACCTCCACACTGCTTATTCAGCTGGTTCTTGCAAAGTACTTGACCAGCTGGTTCTTGCAAAGTACTTGACCAGCTGGTTCTTGAATTTCTGTAGGGTCTTCCTACAACTACAATTAGCCGTTACTTTAATCCAAAAAGCTGTAACTCTGTTAACAAGGAAATCTTTGCATACGTTCGTGTTGCATCTCCTGCCTCTTAGTTTCATTCAATTCTCTCGAGTTACGGATTAACTCAGTCATTCAGAGAAATTCTTCAGGTTTGTCTCAAAACTATTCAGTGTCTTAAAGGTTTGAATGAGATCTAGTAACTTGCGTCTTCTATGAGAGAGAGAATCTTAATTGTGTTTCTGATGCTACGAGTGTTGTGTCTCCTTCTGTACTGGATGCCTTACTTAAGATAAGGTTTAGCAGGGGCGTCACAGAGTCATCATGGTGACTGGTGCTGTGGAAACGCAGCTTCGTCTGTTAACGCAGCCCTTAAACTTCCAAACTTGTCATCAAGGATTCAGATCAACATCGCAGATGCTCATAAATTAGACAAATATGCAACACTTGGGTATCTTTAAGTGTTGCATATGTGTCTTATTTATCAACCTGTCCGTAGTCTGTACCATTTATCAACATCGCAGACGCTGTTTGGAATCTGCTCTCATTACCTGTCTGTAAACGAGGCTTCGTCTGTTAACGCAGCTCCTGTCTGTTAACGCAGCTCCTGTCTGGTAACAGCTCCTGTCTGGTAACGCAGCTCCTGTCTGATAACGCAGCTCCTGTCTGGTAACGCAGCTCCTATCTGGTAGCGCAGCTCCTGTCTGATAACACAGCTTTTGTCTGGTAACGCAGCTCCTGTCTGGTAACGCAGCTCCTGTCTGGTAACAGCTCCTGTCTGGTAACAGCTCCTGTCTGGTAACGCAGCTCCTGTCTGATAACACAGCTTTTGTCTGGTAACGCAGCTCCTTTCTGGTAACGCAGCTCCTGTCTGGTAACAGCTCCTGTCTGATAACACAGCTTTTGTCTGGTAACGCAGCTCCTGTCTGGTAACGCAGCTCCTGTCTGGTAACAGCTCCTGTCTGGTAACGCAGCTCGTGTCTGGTAACAGCTTCTGTCTGGTAACGCAGCTCCTGTCTGGTAACAGCTCCTGTCTGGTAACGCAGCTCCTGTCTGGTAACGCAGCTCCTGTCTGGTAACGCAGCTCCTGTCTGGTAACAGCTCCTGTCTGGTAACGCAGCTCCTGTCTGGTAACGCAGCTCCTGTCTGGTAACGCAGCTCCTGTCTGGTAACGCAGCTCCTGTCTGGTAACAGCTCCTGTCTGGTAACGCAGCTCCTGTCTGGTAACAGCTCCTGTCTGGTAACGCAGCTCCTGTCTGGTAACAGCTCCTGTCTGGTAACGCAGCTCCTGTCTGGTAACGCAGCTCCTGTCTGGTAACACAGCTCCTGTCTGGTAACGCAGCTCCTGTCTGGTAACGCAGCTCCTGTCTGGTAACAGCTCTGTCTGGTAACGCAGCTCCTGTCTGCAACAGCTCCTGTCTGGTAACGCAGCTCCTGTCTGGTAACGCAGCTCCTGTCTGGTAACGCAGCTCCTGTCTGGTAACGCAGCTCCTGTCTGGTAACGCAGCTCCTGTCTGGTAACGCAGCTCCTGTCTGGTAACGCAGCTCCTGTCGTAACACAGCCTCTGGTAACGCAGCTCCTGTCTGGTAACGCAGCCCCGTCTCGTAACGCAGCTCCTGTCTGGACCAGCTCCTGTTTAACGCAGCTCCTGTCTGTTAAGCTCCTGTCGAACGCAGCTCCTGTCGTAACGCAGCTCCTGTCTGGTAACGCAGCTCCTGTCTGGTAACGCAGCTCCTGTCTGGTAACGCAGCTCCTGTCTGGTAACGCAGATCCTGTCTGGTAACGCAGCTCCTGTCTGGTAACGCAGATCCTGTCTGGTAACGCAGCTCCTGTCTGGTAAAACACATAATGACTGACAGTTCGACGTTCATAACGCAAAGTTGGTAATAAGCGGAAACCAGAAAGTGGAAAGATTAAGCTGACTCTCAAGCTTCACCTCAGCTTGCTCAAGCTTCACCTCAGCTTGACTCAAGCTCACCTCAGCTTGACTCAAGCTTCACCTCAGCTTAACTCAAGCTTCACCTCAGCTTAACTCAAGCTTCACCTCAGCTTGACTCAAGCTTCACCTCAGCTTGCTCAAGCTTCACCTCAGCTTGACTCTCAAGCTTCACCTCAGTTTACTCAGCTTCCCCTCGCTAGCAAGCTTCACCTCAGCTTGACTCAAGCTTCACCTCAGCTGCCTCAAGCTTCACCTCAGCTTGACACTAAGCTTCACCTCAGCTTGACTCTAAGCTTCACCTCAGCTTGCGCTCAGCTTCACCTCAGCTTGACGCTCAAGCTTCACCTCAGCTTGACAGCTTACTTCTCAGCTAACTCAAACTTCATCTCAGTTTGACTCAAGCTTCACCTCAGCTTGACGCTTAAGCTTCACCTCAGCTTGAATCAAACTTCACCTCAGTTTGACTCAAGCTTCACCTCAGCTTGGCGCTCAAGCTTCACCTCAGCTTGACTCAAGCTTCACCTCAGCTTGACGCTTAAGCTTCACCTCAGCTTGACTCAAGCTTCACCTCAGCTTGGCGCTCAAGCTTCACCTCAGCTTGACGCTCAAGCTTCACCTCAGCTTGACGCTCAAGCTTCACCTCAGCTCTGACTCAAGCTTCACCTCAGTTTGACTCAAGCTTCACCTCAGCTTGACTCAAACTTCACCTCAGATTTGACTCAACTTCACCTCAGCTTGACGCTCAAGCTTCACCTCAGCTTGACGCTCAAGCTTCACCTCAGCTTGACGCTCAAGCTTCACCTCAGCTTGACTCAAGCTTCACCTCAGTTTGACTCAAGCTTCACCTCAGCTTGACTCAAACTTCACCTCAGTTTGACTCAAGCTTCACCTCAGCTTGACTCAAGCTTCACCTCAGTTTGACTCAAGCTTCACCTCAGTTTGACTCAAACTTCACCTCAGTTTGATTCAAGCTTCACCTCAGCTTGACTCAAGCTTCACCTCAGCTTGACTCAAGCTTCACCTCAGCTTGACTCAAGCTTCACCTCAGCTTGACTCAAGCTTCACCTCAGCTTGACTCAAACTTCACCTCAGCTTGACTCAAGCTTCACCTCAGCTTGACTCAAGCTTCACCTCAGCTTGACGCTTAAGCTTCACTTCAGCTTAACTCTTAAGTGGTAATGGATGGGGAAGGGGGGTGGTCGACTCCCTCAAGTATTCAATCCTTCCTCTCTCTTTCTCTCTACTTATCCTCTTCTCTCTCCATTCTTCCTTCCATATTTAATTGATTTTCAATTCTCGTATTTTATACTTCCTCTTCCTTCCATCCCATCCACTCCATTCTCTCTCTTACAGTCCCTCTCCCTCTATTATCCCACACCCCGTCTCTCACCCCACCTCCCCACAACCCCCATTATCTTCTCCCTTCCTCCTCCTCCTCCTCTTCCCCTCCTCCTCCTCTTCCTCCTCCTCCCAGGAGCCTGGGAAGTGAACTTGAGGTTTTGTGGATGAGATTGTATTAACTTTTTTGTTGGGTTCTGATACCTTCCTTTACTGAGATTCCTCTCTTATGTTGTTACTGAAGTAGCAGCAACAGTGACAGCACAGCAGCAACAGTGACAGCAGCAGCAACAGTGACAGCAGCAGCAACAGTGTCAGCAGCAGCAGCAACAGTGACAGCAGAAGCAGCAACAGTGACAGAAGCAGCAACAGTGACAGCAGCAACAACAGTGACAGCAGCAGCAGCAGTGACAGCAGCAGCAACAGTGACAGCAGCAGCAGCAGCAACAGTAACAGCAGTAGCAGCAACAGTGACAGCAGCAGCAGCAACAGTGACAGCAGCAGCAACAGTGACAGCAGCAACAACAGTGACAGCAGCAGCAGCAACAGTGACAGCAGCAGCAACAGTGACAGCAGCAGCAACAGTGACATCAGCGTCAAAAGTGACAGCAGCAGCAACAGTGACAGCAGCAGCAACAGTGAAAGCAGCAGCAACAACAGTGACAGCAGCAGCAGCAGCAACAGTGACAGCAGCAGCAGCAACAGTGACAGCAGCAGCAGCAACAGTGACAGCACCAGCAACAGTGACAGTAAGAGTGACAGCACCAGCAACAGTGACAGCACCAGCAACAGTGGTCAGGTCAGGTCACATGTGAAACAAGATTTATGACGCGTCAGACACAGCTTAAAATCCTCACAAATTCTATTAATTATAAAGGAATCTAATTTATATAACCCTGAACTAATATTCATATTAAAATCAATACTATTTTATCCGAAACTTGATTCGATTATATTTCTCTCAACCATAGACCTGCCTGACCATAGACCTGCCTGACCATAGACCTGCCTGACCATAGACCTGCCTGACCATAGACCTGCCTGACCATAGACCTACTTGACCATAGACCTGCCTGACCACAGACCTGCCTGACCATAGACCTGCCTGACCATAGACCTGCCTGACCATAGACCTGCCTAATACAACTTTTGAAAATAAACTGTGAGTAAAATCTCTCACATGAATAAACAGAACATTATGCTATTGTAATTTTAGTTTAACCGTAATAAAGTTTATTGCAATTTTACAAGTGTCTTATACACAGTCATCAGCATTTTGAGGGGAATTCTTAATTAAATAAGTTTTTTTTTTAATGAATCAAGATTTTTAAATACAACCCAATTGATTTTTAAGGGCCGTGAGGGTTAGCGTGAGAGTGAACTTGAGGGCTGGCGTGAGGGTGGGCGTGAGGGTGGGCGTGAGGAAGTGGGTGGCTACTCTCTGGTACCTGCACATCAATTACCCATCCCAGGAAGTCACCTCCTCCTCCTTCTTCTTTCCTTCCTAGAATGTCCTCTATCCTTCACTCTCATTACTAAACTCTCTCTTCCTCCTGGGTCACCGAAGCACAACCCACCTTTCTCCCAGGTGCAGTCTATGAAGCCTCTCCTTCCAGAGCTTCACACAACCCACCTTTCTCCCAGGTGCAGTCTATGAAGCCTCTCCTTCCAGAGCTTCACACAACCCACCTTTCTCCCAGGCGCAGTCTGTGAAGCCTCTCCTTCCAGAGCTTCACACAACCCACCTTTCTCCCAGGTGCAGTCTATGAAGCCTCTCCTTCCAGAGCTTCACACAACCCACCTTTCTCCCAGGCGCAGTCTGTGAAGCCTCTCCTTCCAGAGCTTCACACAACAATGATAATTATAATAAATTCAGACAGTTGTATAATACAAGAGTATGTTTATCGTGGAAACGTTTCGCCAGAAGAATGGCTGGACTGATAAAGCCACTGGCTGGCGAAACGTTTAAACAGTAAAGAAACAGAAGTGTAGCACATGTGTCTGCTTCATCATCCTGTCGGTTCTCTGAACCATTTGTCTACAATGAACATTATCACTCCTTTCCAAGCCTAGGAAACGCTATGCCCGAAATCAAGTTCTTTCCACAGGCTCTGTCGTAGCTCATCCAGTCTTTCAAAACTATGTTCTGTATCTTGCGGAAATAGGAGCTTGTTTGTTTTGTTTACTGTAGGAAGCTTATCTCGCTTGAACATATGACCCCCGATGGAAAGGAGTTACAGGAGGGTCACCGCTTTACAGCGCTTCACTTTACGGCGTTTCACTAATGCGGCGGTTTTCAGTTATACCCAGTCTTCGTTTATTCAGACTTCCTGCAATAAATATATTCACCACTCACTATAAGCTAAGGACGAAAATATTTTAAGGTAAGTAATATGTGTACTGTATATCCTTTTTTTTTTAGGCCTAGTTCTATTGCTCACTTAATATATGATAGTGTATACATGTTATGAGGCTTTCTTGTGCATTTGAAAGTAAAAAAAAAAGGAGGGGGATGTTTCAATTTACAGCGATTTTTGCTTTAGAGCAGTAGCCCTGAACCTAACCTGCCGTGTAAGTGGGGCCTGCCTCTACTTTATCTGCCTTTTTTGTGGCTTATTCTAGGTAATTTACACACATGTTGCTAAGTATGATAATTGTACTTATGTGTACCTGTACCTAACTACACTTATTTACCTACTAACTCAGGCTAACTAAAAATAAGTCTGTTCTTGGCACTAGCTCAAGCTAGAAAAGCCCTTCCTTAATCCTACCTTATACAAGGAGGTCACTCCTCCCTGACTCACTCTGAGAGTTCTATCCTTCGTCTGTCATTTGTTAAAAGGATCGTATACTCCATTACTGGCTCTATGAAGCTTATTCACCTTTCGCCTATTCCTGGAAGGACTGTCCCCCATCCTTAATGCGCTAAAGGAAGTGGTCCTGATTTAAATCCTTCCGGAGTATATTTATTGGCCTAATGTAAGGGTCCGTAACCCCCTCTTGGATTATAATAATAATAATAATAATAATAATAATAATAATAATAATAATAATAATAATAATAATAATAATAATATTTAATCTTTATTTCTAGATGACATCAATGATATACTGCTATATAGAAAGCCCCTTGTTATGCAAAGCATTTCGAACAAATTAGATCAATTTTATTCCCATAATGCGACCCACACCTGTCGACTAACACCCAGGTACCTAATTTACTGACAGGTGAACATGGACAGTAGGTGTCTTATGGAAACACGTCTTAATGTTGACCCCCGGACCTCAGTATGTGAGCTGAGTGCGCTACCAATCGAGCTACGAGACACCTTCATCTTAGAGTACTCACATGGTCAGTTCCTGCCTCTTGGACTCATCTTAAAGCACTCACATCATCCCAGTGACCCACTTTACTCACATTAAATTAATCTTGCCACGCCACCTTTCTTCCATTGGTTTGATCCTATATATAAACCTATATTAAACACTCCAAACCCACTCCAAGGACCGTGATCAAAAGATCACAGAGGAATACTGTAATATTTGCAATGCTAATTAGAGTGGAAAAGATATTTAGAAGAAACATATTTAGTCTACTGTAAATAGTCTATTGTATTCCTTTCTCATGTGTCTATATGACTGTATTAGAGTGATGGAGTCTCCTGGTGGGCGAAACGTCTCTCAGATAACGATGCCCAGTTGTTGGTATTATAGTCCTTTGGTCTGTTTATGAAGAGTGTGCTCACGTGTGTAGAGTGAAAGCCGGGTAACATTTGCATGTCACTTGTGTTACAATAATGACAGTGGAACCTAAGAGTAACACTCAGACATAGCAACACTACACGAACAATAACACTCAGACATAGCAACACTACACAACAATAACAATGAAACACAACACTACACGAACAATACAATGAAACACAACAATACACGAACAATAACACTCAGACATAGCAACACTACACAACAATAACAATGAAACACAACACTACACAACAATAACAATGAAACATAACAATACACGAACAATAACAATGAAACATAACAATACACGAACAATAACAATGAAACATAACAATACACGAACAATAACAATGAAACACAACAACACTACACGAACAATAACAATGAAACACAACAACACTACACGAACAATAACAATGAAACATAACAATACACAAACAATAACAATGAAACATAACAATACACGAACAATAACAATGAAACATAACACTACACGAAGAATAACAATGAAACATAACAATACACGAACAATAACAATGAAACATAACAATACACAAACAATAACAATGAAACATAACAATACACGAACAATAACAATGAAACATAACACTACACGAACAATAACAATGAAACATAACAATACACAAACAATACCAATGAAACATAACAATACATGAACAATAACAATGAAACATAACACTACACGAACAATAACAATGAAACATAACAATACACGAACAATAACAATGAAACATAACACTACACGAACAATAACAATGAAACATAACAATACACAAACAATAACAATGAAACAACAACATTACACGAACAATAACAATGAAACAACAACACTACACAAACAATAACAATGAAACATAACAACACTACACGAACAATAACAATGAAACACAACAACACTACACGAACAATAACAATGAAACACAACACTACACGAACAATAACAATGAAACATAACACTACACGAACAATAACAATGAAACATAATAATACACGAACAATAACAATGAAACATAACAATACACGAACAATAACAATGAAACAACAACACTACACGAACAATAACAATGAAACACAACACTACATGAACAATAACAATGAAACATAACACTACACGAACAATAACAATGAAACATAACAATACACGAACAATAACAATGAAACATAACAATACACGAACAATAACAATGAAACATAACAATACACGAACAATAACAATGAAACATAACACTACATGAACAATAACAATGAAACATAACAATACACGAACAATAACAATGAAACATAACAATACACGAACAATAACAATGAAACATAACAATACACAAACAATAACAATGAAACATAACAATACACGATCAATAACAATGAAACAACAACTCTACACGAACAATAACAATGAAACAACAACACTACACAAACAATAACAATGAAACATAACACTACACGAACAATAACAATGAAACATAACAATACACGAACAATAACAATGAAACATAACAATACACGAACAATAACAATGAAACATAACAATACACAAACAATAACAATGAAACAACAACACTACACAAACAATAACAATAAAACACTACGCGAACAATAACAATGAAACACTACACGAACAATAACAATAAAACAATACACGAACAATAACAATGAAACAATACACGAACAATAACAATAAAACACTACATGAACAATAACAATAAAACAATACACGAACAATAACAATGAAACAATACACGAACAATAACAATAAAACACTACATGAACAATAACAATAAAACACTACACGAACAATAACAATAAAACACTACATGAACAATAACAATAAAACAATACACGAACAATAACAATAAAACACTACATGAACAATAACAATAAAACACTACACGAACAATAACAATAAAACAATACACGAACAATAACAATGAAACAATACACGAACAATAACAATAAAACACTACATGAACAATAACAATAAAACACTACACGAACAATAACAATAAAACAATACACGAACAATAACAATAAAACAATACACGAACAATAACAATAAAACACTACATGAACAATAACAATAAACACTACACGAACAATAACAATGAAACACAGAAACACTACATGAACAATAACAATAAAACACTACATGAACAATAACAATAAAACACTACATGAACAATAACAATAAAACAATACACGAACAATAACAATAAAACAATACACGAACAATAACAATAAAACAATACACGAACAATAACAATAAAACACTACATGAACAATAACAATGAAACACTACACGAACAATAACAATGAAACACAGAAACACTACATGAACAATAACAATGAAACACTAGACGAACAATAACACTGAAATAATACACGAACAATAACATTGAAACACAGAAACACTACACGAACACAACAAAACTGTCTCGCGTGTCTTATAAATTTCGATTTTTCAGATGCTAATCCTAAAAAGAAAATAATAACATAATTACAACAATGCCCGTCACACTGACTTCACAGTGAAGCTAAGTTGAAACTAGCAGGGACATGACACTGAGCAGTGAAGCATGAGCAGTTGACAGTTGAGCAGCTGAGCATTTGAAGCAGCTGAGCAGTTAACTAGCAACTGAGCAGTTGAACTGAGCATGAGCAGCTGAGCAGTACAGCTGAGAGTTGACACTACAGTTGAACACAGTTGAGCAGTTGAACAGCTGAGCAGTTGACAGCTGGCAGTTGAATACAGTTTGAGCAGTTGAGCAGTTGAGGTTGCAGCTGCATTGACAGCTGAGCAGTTGACAAGTTGACATTGAGCACTGAGCAGTTGACAGCAGAGCAGTGAGCAGTGAGCCAGCTGAGCAGTTGCTTGAGCCTAGCAGCTGAGCAGCTGAGCAGCTGAGCAGCTGAGCAGCTGAGCAGCTGAGCAGCTGAGCAGCTGAGCAGTTGAGCAGCTGAGCAGCTGAGCAGCTGAGCAGGGCTGCAGCTGAGCAGTGCAAGCGCTCGTCTTAGTCAGCTTTCACATCCTGAAGCTGGAGTGAGACGAGGGTTTCAGGTGATGGTGTGATTGAAATAACATTAAAAATCCTATATTATCTGCTGACACAGAATTGCGTTAGTTTTATTTTGTCATATTTAGCAACGTTGTGCGTCAAGTTGACGTTGGTGAACCTCGTGAACTTCCTGTCACCTGACACCTAGTGCACATCTTTACCTATAATAATAATTTAATTATTATTATTATTATTATTATTATTATTATTATTATTATTATTATTATATATTATTATTATTATTATTATTATTATTATTATTATTATTATTATATATAATTATATTATTATTATTAATTATTATTATTATTATTATTATTATTATTATTATTATTATTATTATTATTATTATTATTATTATTATTATTATTATTATTATTATTATTATTATAGTTGCCATTATTATTATTATTATTATTATTATTATTTTTATTGTTATTATATTATTATTATTATTATTATTATTATATAATTCCTCACAGAGAGAGTGGCCTGGACTTGCTCCTCCCACACTACTACAGTGATGGATCACTGCCAAGTTGTGACTCAGAGAATGTGAGACGGGTACTGAGTCTCATATATTGTGAGTTACACTCACCACTGTTGTGAGTTACACTCACCACTGTTGTGAGTTAGACTCACCACTGTTGTGAGTTACACTCACCACTGTTGTGAGTTACACTCGCTGCTGTTGTGAGTTAGACTCACCACTGTTGTGAGTTACACTCGCTGCTGTTGTGAGTTAGACTCACCACTGTTGTGAGTTACACTCGCTGCTGTTGTGAGTTACACTCGCAGCTGTTGTGAGTTACACTCACCACTGTTGTGACTAATGTTGTTTGGTGCAGAAAAAAGGTAACTGATCAAGGGTAAAGTATGATTACATTAAAAGTGAATTACCAGGATGGCATACATCCTAGCAGCATAATGATCCCCTGAGTGAGTCCTTCCTGCCCAGGAGCTGTAGCCTAGCCTCCGAAGTCTGCCCCTCTCACAGTACTTCCAGAAGCAACCTTGCTCAACCATGGGGAGGAATGATATTAAATGCGATCGTGTTTACTGGCCAGCCATGATAATAACTTCAACACATTACCTGACTGCCTCCTCACTCCTCTGGTGGATCTGTTTGTGACGTGATAGAGGCCACTATGTGGGCGAAACGTTGTCAGTAAAGAACAGCTTTATACATTATGTCTCTTTTCCCACCTCATGATCAACCATAGTCAATCTCTCAGACACAACTATTCATGAATTATTATTATCTTCATTCTGTTTGTTCTCTAAATGAACGTTCTCACATCTCTTCCTGCGTCTCCATGCACTCAAGTGCAGTGCTCGGCTGTTCCATCTAGAGAACGTGCACTCAAAGGCAGTGCTCGACAGTTTCACTTACAGAACTTGCACTCGAGGGAAGTACTTGACTGTTCCATCTAGAGAACTTGCACTCGAGGAAGTGCTCGATTGGTCCATCTAGAGAACTTGCACTCGAGGGAAGTGTTCGACTGGTCCATCTAGAGAACTTGCACTCGAGGAAGTGCTCGGCTGGTCCATCTAGAGAACTTGCACTCAAAGGCAGTGCTCGACAGTTTCACTTACAGAACTTGCACTCAAGGGCAGTACTTATTCAACTGTTCCATCTAGAGAACTTGCACTCGAGGGAAGTACTTGACTGTCCATCTAGAGAACTTGCACTCGAGGAAGTGTCGACTGGTCCATCTAGAGAACTTGCACTCGAGGGAAGTGTTCGACTGGTCCATCTAGAGAACTTGCACTCGAGGGAAGTGCTCGACTGGTCCATCTAGAGAACTTTAAACTAACAAAATTAATTTAAGAACATCTTAATAGAAGTGTCGACAGGGATCTATTACTCTCCAAGCCGAGATTTTCGTAGAAAACAGACCTTAATCAATTACCAGAGAAGAATCTATTCTTCTATCGTCTCTGTATTCGACTGTTGAAGTCTGCAGTGAGGCGAAACGTTCCGACAATGAATTTACCGAAATGTTGTACATGTTTTATATGTACACGTGTTGGTATTGTATATTGTTTGTGTCTACCTACCTGGAGTCTACCTGGAATCTACTTGGAGTATACCTGGAGTCTACCTGAAATCTAATTGGAGTTTACCTGGAGTCTACCTGGAATCTACCTGGTGTCTACCTGGAGTCTACCTGGAGGGTATTCCGGGGATCAACGCCCCCGCGGCCCGGTCCACGACCAGACTTCCTGGTGCATCAGGGCCTGATCAACTAGGCTGTTATTGCTGGCCGCACGTAGTCCAACGTACGAACCACATGTGTAGGGTATAAACTATCATAGCTAAGAACAGCTCAGGTGTGGCCTCTTATGGTCCCTCTCATGAGGGCACCCTTTCTGGTGTGGCCTCTCATGGCCCCTCCCATGAGGTTACCCTCTCTGGTGTGGCCTCTCATGGCCCCTACCATGAGGTCACCCTCTTTGATGTGGCCTCTGATGGCCCCTCCCCTGAGGTCACCCTCTCTGGTGTGACCTTTCATGGTCCCTCTCATGAGGTCACCCTCTCGGGTGTGGCCTCTCATGGCCCGGCCTCCTACTATGAGGTCGCCTTCTCGGGTGTGGCCTCTCATGGTCCCTCCCCTGAGGTTACCCTCACGCCCACTATTGTTTACTTACTGAGTGACCTTCATGCGCCCCTTCCACACCCTTCACTGATGGATTACTGTCAGCTGGATCTCATAGGACGTGATGGACGAGCACACAGACGCAAGGGTTTCTAGGAAGGATCTAGGGGGGTTTCAGGAAAGAACGCAGGGGCTTCCAGGGAAGGGCCTAGGGGGTTCCAGGGAAGGACTCAGGGGCTTCCAGGGAAGGATGCAGGGCTTCCAGGGAAGGACCTAGGGGCTTCCAGGGATGGACACATCATATTTAAAGATGTTTCATCAACCAGAGACTTTATCAGTTAAGAACTGATAAAGAATTGACAGAGTCCGTGGTGAGCGAAACGTCTTCTCTGTAAAATACAATAAACCAAACATACAAACACTGATATACAAGCCAATAGTAAGGATGTTGCCCTTGCCCCTCGCTCACTGCCCCTTGCCCTCGCTCACTTCCCCTTGCCCTTCCTCTCGCTCACTTCCCCTTGCCTTTCTCACTGCCCCTTGCCTCTCGCTCACTTCCCCTCGCTCACTGCCCCTTGCCCCTCGCTAACCACGGCAATTAAAGGCTGGATATTTAAAACTTTCGCCGTAAGGATGCTGAGTCAGTTATACTCTTCAAGTCATATAAGAAACTTGGCAGACAGTGCAGAGTAGTTCCAAGAAAACATGGGTGAGACGAGTACGCTAAGAGAGACCTTGATGAGTGTCAGAGGTCCCCGACTTTTCAACGCCCTCTGGCTGTCTTCAGGATGGAACCTCACAAGTTCCCCAAATCAGTTCCTGACCAGCCGGTCTATTTTCTACGCTGGGCTGTGTGCGGCTTTCAGTAACAGACTGGTTGATAAGGCCTCGATCCACCGGGAGGTCTGGTCTGGGAGCGGGCCGGGCACTGACGAAGTATCTTCAGGCCAAAGAGCCTACTTTGTGGGGAAAATTTGAAATAAATACCTAACGCTACACGTGTACTTCGTATGCTGTTTTGCACGTATCTTACTGGTATAACTGCTGCCTGTATCTTACTGGTATACTGCTCTGTATCTTACTGGTATACTGCTGCACGTGTATCTACTGGTATAACTGCTGCACGTATCTTACTGGTATAACTGCTGCACGTGGATCTTATAAGACTAACTGCTACACGTGTATCTTACTGGTATAGCTGCTGCACGTGTATCTTACTGGTATAGCTGCTACACGTGTATCTTACTGGTATAACTGCTACAGTGTATCTTACTGGTATAACGCTACACGTGTATCTTACTGGTATAACTGCTACACGTGTATCTTTACTGTATAGCTGCTACAGTTTATCTTACTGGTATAGCTGCTGCACGTGTATCTTACTGGTATAGCTGCTACACGTGTATCTTACTGGTATAGCTGCTACACGTGTATCTTACTGGTATAGCTGCTGCACGTGTATCTTACTGGTATAACTGCTACACGTGTATCTTACTGGTATAGCTGCTACACGTTTATCTTACTGGTATAACTGCTGCACGTGTATCTTACTGGTATAACTGCTGCACGTGTATCTTACTGGTATAACTGCTGCACGTGTATCTTACTGGTATAGCTGCTGCTTGAAGCTGCTACTGAACCAGCAACACTCTGTACTTGACCTGCTGAATTATCTCCTCAGTTTCTTTCAGTTTATTCATAATAGTGTCAAGGTTTATGTTTACATAACTCAGCAACTACACTGACACTCTGAGAGCTGCCAGTGTCTTACCAGAGCCTGGGAATCTTGGATCAACCCAAACTTTCTTGACGAAATGCTTCAACCATTGTCCTTGAGACAGTGTGTCTGAGACAAGATAATTTCTTTCACTAAGACTTACAGATGTTTTGAGAAAGATATTCAACAAGATTCCACTTTAATATTTCCATAAAATGATGGAAGGTGTGTATTCCAATACATTACAATGGCTCGTTGTTGTACACAGATGCGATCTAAAATAAACGCTGTTCCTGTTTTCAGATCCATTCTGAACAAGCTTGTGTTCCATTGTTCATTATGTTCATAAAGTTAACTTCTAGTTTACTGCGGACTAGACGACAATGACTCAAGCGACTCACTACTAGTCTATAGCTAGCAATGATGTCTTCAGTTAAAAAAAAGAACATACCACGGGCGGGGATAGAACTCGCGATCAGAGTCATAAAACGCCAGACCGACGCGCGGGTTCTAACCCCGCCCGTGGTGTGGTTTGTTTGCAATCTTGTCATTACGATTTCGTGAGTCATGTCTTCTGTTACTTAGTTGCTACAGAATACGGTCATGGCTAGAAACTTGAAGTGTATGTACTGTGTGAGTGTGAGTGTGAGTGTGTGTGTGTGAGTGTGAGTGTGTGTGTGAGTGTGTGTGTGTGAGTGTGAGAGTGAGTGTGAGTGTGAGTGTGAGTGTAGGTTAGTAACCCTTAAAATCGTGAGGCTCGGTGTTGATATCACGAGTAATGTAAATATTTTAAGAATATCGGTCATTTTTTCATAGATACCAATACTGATACTTGTCCATACACATAATAATAATAATAATAATAATAATAATAATAATAATAATAATAATAATAATAATAATAATAATAATAATAATAATAATAATACCTTTGATATACCTTTGAAGAGTTTCGAGAGTTTATCTACTCTCTGAACCCGGCCATGGGCCAGGCTCGTCTAGTGCTTGCCTGGTCAACCAGGCTGTTGCTGCTGGAGGCCCGCTGCCCCACATATCCATCACAGCCTGGTTGATCTGACACCTGGTGAAGATACTTGTCCAGTATGTCATTGTTCCAGCCGTGTTTCTGATATCTTCTGGTAAGATGTTGAATAGTCTGGGACCCCGGATGTTAATACAGTGCTCCCGTATTGTCCCCACCGCACCCCTGCTCCTCACTGGGTTTATTTTACACTTTCTCCAATATCTCTCACTCTGAAAAGCGGATATCTACTGTACACCACTGTCAGTAAAGCAGACAGATGTCTGCTGTACACCACTGTCAGTAAAGCTGACAGATGTCTGCTGTACACCACTGTCAGTAAAGCTGACAGATGTCTGCTGTACACCACTGTCAGTAAAGCAGACAGATGTCTGCTGTACACCACTGTCAGTAAAGCAGACAGATGTCTGCTGTACACCACTGTCAGTAAAGCAGATGTCTGCTGTACTCCACTGTCAGTAAAGCAGACAGATGTCTGCTGTACACTACTGTCAGTAAAGCAGACAGATGTCTGCTGTACGCCACTATCAGTAAAGCAGATGTCTGCTGTACTCCACTGTCAGTATAGCAGATGTCTGCTGTACACCACTGTCAGTAAAGCAGACAGATGTCTGCTGTACGCCACTATCAGTAAAGCAGATGTCTGCTGTACTCCACTGTCAGTATAGCAGATGTCTGCTGTACTCCACTGTCAGTATAGCAGATGTCTGCTGTACACCACTGTCAGTAAAGCAGACAGATGTCTGCTGTACACCACTGAGAGTGTTACTTTCACCACTTCAGTGTTCATTAAGAAGCATTACAAGTGCACCCAAGAAGTGACGACTTACAGATCACTTTCTGTGAAGCGGCCGAGGCAGCCGACAAGCCAGTCCCACCGTCTTATTGGTTGTTTACCTCAGTACGTTTGAAGCCTATCGACTACACGAGGGTCGTTACGACTGTATATTACATGTTCACCACCAGTCAAGGACACGCACATGGGAAAGGGGAGCTTATGACGACGTTTCGGTCCGACTTGGACTATTTACAAAATCACTGACTATGTAAATGGTCCGAGACGGACCGAAACGTCGTCGTCCAGTCACGGTATTATGCCTTTTTGTTATTTAACGATAGTATAATACTTAAGAGAAAGATCAAAGTAAAGTCTCTGTGATATACATTGGGAGACACACCGCTCTCTCTTACTGGCTAGACTCCCATTAGTGTAATAAGGTTAGATGAGCCAATCAGCGAGCTAAGAGACCGTGATGTCTCGTAACGCTGAATCTCATTGGTTAGAAATTGACGAGAGTGCCCTTGGGTATGACTCCCTCCGTGTGCCTCAATACCCAACAAGTTTCAGTACATAACGACGCGTGGAAGATTGCAACGTAAAATCCCGAACAAAAGCTACGGAACCCTCGGTGAAGCCTCGGCCAGCAGCAGCTAGCCTTCCCACAACACCAGAAAAAATTGATGTTTTCCGAGGGAGGTTTCCTGCGGGTTTCTTCCGCCTTTTCGTTGTGAGGTAAGACGGCAGTAATGACCCCTGGAACAACGCCAGGGCGAGGCCATTAGTAACCGTTGTGATGGTGGTTCCAACACTTACCTGAGTTGTGGCCAATTTGAGTCCCCACACCAACCTCCCACAACAAGGAATATGGAGTAGCTGGAGTCAGAGCAAGACCAGTGTGGAGTGCAACATTACTTGACAACCAAATAGAAAAGAGTGACCTGAAAGAATGATATAAATATATATATGATATATAATATATATATTATATATATATATATATATATATATATATATATATGTCGTGCCGATTAGGTAAAACTGGTCAATTAGCAAGAACTCATCTAAAATTAAGTCCTTTCTAAAATTTTCTCTTATACGTTTAAAGATATATATTTTTTCATTTATGTTAATGTAAGAATTTATAATTTTGTACCAAGAGAAAC